>JBAMBI010000068.1:0-264344 GCA_037043535.1 Drosophila putrida | reverse complement strand
ACATATCAAATTCATTCAGCGTCAATTTTAACAGTAAAAAGACTCCTCAAAAAAGGCACCCTGTAGTATGAGAATAATAGATTATTTTGACAGTATATTATTTGAATGTTCATTGAATTTTACACTTTTGTTGTTTATACATTTAATTCTCTTGTACAATTGCAACATTTGTATTTGTATTTTGTCAACAAAAACGCGTCCTGTTCCTGTTTCTTTTCCTCCCAATCCTACTCCTGCTCCTGATGTGGATGAAACGATCTTCTGTCCTGGGCCAAGGGGTCACAACACAGCGTAACTTTCTGCTCGAAAATAAGTTGCTGGTCCAACAGACACCCATGTTGACGAGGCCACGAAAAAGGATGTCACCTAGCTATGAGTTGCCGACAACGGCATCAATGGGACGTCGTGCCGTCACGCCTCCTCTGATGGAGACACAGCGTCGTCTCATGGAAGGAGGACGCCGCTTCGGGAGAGCCTATTATGCAGAGGCTCGTAACAGTTCGGAGAAGGAGATTCAAACGGAGGACATCAGTGATGAGCAGTTCCTCAATGCAGCGTTGCTCAAGTGCTCGGAGCACGGACATGGACATGGACAGAGACAGGTTCAATTGCTACGCGGTTGCAGCGAGGGGGATGAGCCGCTGATAATGGCCAGCTCTTCAGGCAGTGGCTATGACGATACTGGTGGCCTACGACGCACTGCATCCAATTTTGAACTGGGCAAGCTGCCCGCACAACGTAGCAGTTACCACACGGTGCTGCCTACACGGGCGGGCACTTTGCCCCGAAGATTGGACGTAGTTATGTCTTGTGCCGAGACTCAACTGCAGGAGGAGAAGCCAACAAAGATAGAAAAGGACGCTGTCGACGACGATGACGATGCCGATGATGGGTTATCAATAAGTTCAGAGAAGTCATCACCCCATGTGATGCAGCTGTCCATACCGGACATCACAGATGTGGAACAGAATCCTCAGCTGGATCAACCACTTAGCGCTCGTACCAATGCATCCTGCCGCTCCAACAAGACGGCAGTTGCAAAAAGGCAGTCGAGGAACCGGAACAGGAACAACAACGGGAGCGGGAACGACAACGACAACGGGAAAGAGACCAGGACCAGGTGCTACTAACAGAGCCACAACGAGTAGCATTGCTTCAAGCTGCGCAGGCGCGCTACAGAGATCTCATCTGGCAATACAATCGATTGCCCATCTCGATGGGAACATTGCGTGTGCGAAACTTGAAAATCGAATTGGAGCACGAACTCGATCGAATCGATAACGATTTGAGCATGCTTACATTACCACAGGTGTACATTAGGCGGGATCAGTTGCAGCAAATCTCTAGTATATCATGTTAATGCTTATAAATAGGGGTATTACCCCCCACCATAATCGATTGTAAATTATATTGCAACTAATAGATCTAATCACAAGTACTATAACAATTAGAATTGCTGCGTTTTATTTTAAATTATTTCTTAAAAAATCACGGAATGCAGATGAATGCAGCGATACAAATTTGAACTTTTTGCCAGTTATACTGCTTTGGAAACAGGCTTTTAGATCTATTACATCGATATTTATTCAGCTGAAACTATCGATATGCGCTTTCGCGATAGTCGCTTTGTTTGCCATTATTCAGAAATTTTTAACGTTTTCTTTTTATGTTCTTACTTTTTATAAAAGTTATGAAAACTATGGGACTCTAGTTATATTTGTCATGACAATCATTTAATTTATATGGTAGAACGATGATTATCGACCCTGTGCTAAATTTGTGAGCGAGTGTGTACACACTGTTCTTGAGCCAGGGCTAAAATTCACAGACGCCGCCACCATTTTTCGAATTTGTTAAGCGGTGCGATTAGAAAGGCAACTTCTATTTGTTTTTACGTGTGTACTAACTCAATTAGTGATTAATTAAGGATATTTGTAGTGTTTGTGGCGTCCAAGTGTTGCAAACCTGAATTGCATTAATAAAGAAGTATAAGTAAGTGTTCAAAAAAAGGCGCCACTTGTGTTACGTTCACATTACCCAGATACCAGATGCTCTGTGGCGCAATGTGAATCTAGCATTACGTTTATACTTGTTGTATAGATAAAAATGAATGTACTGTTACTGCAATTTACAAATTCCAGATTGTGCCTTCAATATGTCAGATTCCGTGGCAGTTGCATTGCGCGTGCGCCCGCTGGTAAAGTCCGAACTGGAGCGAGGCTGCCGCATTGCCGTGCAACGGGCCGTCGATGGGACGCCACAGGTGACGGTGAATCGCAGTGATTCCTTCACCTACAATTATGTGTTCGACAGCAGCGATACCCAGCAGAATATTTACGAGAGTTGTGTTCGCAGCAAGTTAAAGAAATTGCTGCAAGGCTATAATGTTACGATATTGGCTTACGGCCAGACGGGATCTGGCAAGACGTACACCATGGGAACGGCATTTGATGGCGTTATGGATGAACATGTTGGCGTTATACCACGTGCCGTCCATGATATATTCGAAGAGTCGGCGGCAATGGAAGAGGAATTCCAATTCAAAATCACCTGCTCATTTGTGGAACTCTATCAGGAGCAATTCTATGATCTATTCTCGTCGAACAAACGTGAGGAGAGCACCGTGGACATACGTGAGGATAAGAATCGCATTGTCATACCGGGTCTCACCGAGGTGGAGGTCACCGATTCCAAACAAGTGACCGATCAACTGATGCGCGGCTCCTCTGGTCGTGCTGTTGCCTCAACCGCAATGAACGAGACTTCATCTCGATCACATGCCATTTTCACATTGACTGTGATTGCCACCAAGAAGACGGGACAGTAAGTTCTCCCCCGTTATTATCCCCGTTATATATAACAATAATATATCTATTTACTTCCTCAGAAAAAGTGTCACTACTTCGAAATTCAATTTGGTGGATCTTGCTGGGTCTGAGCGATGTTCAAAGACCCTCGCCTGTGGTGATCGCTTCAAGGAAGGCGTTAATATTAACAAGGGTCTGCTTGCGCTGGGCAACGTCATTAACGTGCTGGGATGTAAGTGCTTTTAATTTCATTTAATAGTTATAAACTTGACTAACTTTCATTTGCAGCTGGACAAACGGGAGGCTATGTGCCATATCGACAGTCAAAGTTGACGCGTTTGTTGCAGGATTCTCTGGGCGGCAATTCGATAACGTTAATGATTGCCTGCGTCAGTCCTGCCGACTACAATGTGGGCGAGACGCTCAGTACACTGAGATATGCGGATCGAGCGTTGCAGATCAAGAACAAGCCTGTTGTCAATTTGGATCCACATGCTGCTGAAGTGATGATGCTAAAAGATACCATACAAAAGCTGCGAATGCAGCTATTGATCAACGGTGGCGGTGGCGGAGGCAGCATTGGAGTTGACTTTTCCACTGGGAACTCGGCAGAGGAGGGAACTCGGCGGATAAGTGAGCAACTGCAACAGTTGCAGGAGACAAATGCGCGCATTGAGAAGAAGAATCGAAGACTGCAACAGGAGCTACATCAAGCACTGATCGATCTCGCCGAGAATGAGATGCGTGCTCACATTGCTGAGGTGACACACGATAAGCTGAAGGCGCATGTGGTTGAATTGAAGGCGAAACTGACTGAGACAGCTCTGCCAAAGACTGAAGTGCCTGCGGAGCAATCCCAGAGTGAGGCACACTGGCAACAGCAACTGAAAGAAATCACACAGCTGGTGACGTTCGTGGATGAGGAGCTGCAGCAAACGGAAAGCGCTTTGCAGACGCATCGCACGGAATGCATCAATGGCAGCGGCATCAGTGCCAATGAGGAGTCCAACTCTGGCTCGGACGAGAATCACGAGCTGATGCAGTCACGAACAGAAGAGCATACTATGAAACAGCTGAATCTAAATGGAGAACTTCGCAGTATTAATCGTCAGCTGGATTTAAAGCAGGAGCTACACGACCGCGTTACGCGCAATTTCTTTCAGTTGCAGGACGATGACATGGATGAGAAGTTCAAGCAATATCAGGGCAAGATCGAACAACTGGAAGCGGAGCGACGTGATCTCATGGATCAGCTGAGGAGTACTAAGCAAAAAGATACATCCGCCAAGCTGGCCGAGGAGCGTCGCAAAAGATTGCAAGTGTTGGAAAATGAAGTTACCGAAATGCGACGCAAGATGGTCCAGCAATCGAATATGCTCAAGATGCGCGAGAAGGAGCGCGAAAAGATTCAGAATTTGAGCAGCGAAATACGCGCCATGAAGGAGTCCAAAGTGAAGCTAATCCGTGCCATGCGTGGCGAATCCGAACGCTTCCGCCAGTGGAAATTGATGAGCGAAAAGCAGCTGACACAGCTGAAGAGCAAGGATCGCAAGATGCAGAGTGAAATGGTTCGCCAGGAGACGCTACATGCCAAGCAGCGTCAGGTGCTTAAGCGCAAGTTCGAGGAGGCAACGGCCAGCAACAAGCGGTAAGACCATACTGACCATAACTAATGGACACTGTACATCTAAAAAGAGACTCTTCCTTTTAGGTTAAAGGATGCCTTGGAGCGTCAAAGAGCTGCGCAAGCGCAACGTCAGCGATATGCCAAGGATCAGCCGGGAGCCGCTAAGCTGGATGCTTTGGTGGATCGAGAATTGGAAGTGATTTTATCGTTGATCGATGCCGAGCACAGTCTGGAACAGTTGATGGAAGATAGAGCTACCATCAATACGCATTGCAATGAGATTCGACAGCAGCAACCGCAACCAGGGGACGAGCAGTCTCAGCTGCTGGCCAGCCTTGAGGAGGAGCTGGAGATGCGTAATGCCCAGATAGCCGATCTTCAGCAGAAAGTCTGCTCCAACGATCTGGACAGTCGTATGCGTGCTCTATGCGAAAAAGTCCAGAGTATTGCCGAATCGCGTGCAATCAGCAAACAGCTGCTGCAGAGTCTGGTGCAACAGCGACGAGAACAGGCTCAAGGCATTATGGAGCAGAAGGTGCTAATGGATGAGCAGCGTAGCCAGTTGAATGAGGCACAGCAACGGCACGATGAGCTCGTCAAGCGTTTACGCCAGGTGCAGTGTAAGCATGACGAGTTGATGGTTAACCAACAGCGCAGCTATGAGGAGAAGGTTGCTGTCCTCTTGCGCAGCACACATACGTCGTCTCGCGGCAATGAGAATGAGAATAAGCCTGAGGACTTGGAGCGACAGCAGATTATCGAGGATATGCTGCGTACAAAGGAGGAGCTGCAGAAAAAGCTCGATAAGCTCATGTTTAAATCGGAGGCGAGGAAGTTGGAGAAGCGCACGGCACCAGTTTCAGTTGAGTTGCTTAGCGAAAGCGATGAGTACGACGAGTTAAACGATACTCTACACAACGATACCGAGTGGGTGCCCAAGCAAAGTAAGCGTTCCAAGGTAAGTCTCATATTGTAAATTGACTATTGTAAATCGTTGAGCTAATCATGCTTCTCATTTTCTCATCTTTTAAACAGAATGCAAGCACAACTTCCACAATGGCCAATAACAATCCAAACAGCACCTCGCTCAGCAACGACAAGGACAAGGACACGTCCAATCCGAACTTTACTATGGATACGAGTTCGGAATATAAGCGTAAGGCTTCCAAACACTGCAGGTGTCGCAAAAAATGTGAAACGAAGCGTTGCGGTTGTTTTGCCAGCGGTCAAGGTTGTAGCAGCTCCTGTGGTTGTACCGGCAATTGCAGCAATCCTGAGAACTCAGATAACAATGCCGATAAGGAGAATTCACAGAATGCTCAGAATGCAACTGTTACCATAAGCACTTCTTCGCCGAAGGACATCAGCACCACTACAAACGTTGATGAGAATGAGACTGTTGAAACGGATGCGGATGCGGAAGGGGATGCGAATGTGGATTCGACAAAAGCACACAGCTCTGGACCTTTGTTAGCCGTCAACTCAATTATGGAGGTAACCTCCTCCAAGATGTCCATGTAAGTTTAGCGACATTTTTAAAAGCAAACGAATATTAATATCTTCTATCTGTTTCTTTCTTCTTTTACAGGCTTCCTCAGCTGACCTTTAATACGCCTTCATCCAAAAGAAGTTTTTCTGAATCCTCGATTATCAAGCTCCAGCTCCAGCTCCAGCGTATATGTATTATTATTATAGGACATTCTAGTATATACATACATATATGTTTATATTGTTAGTTCTCATAAGTTATTGTCTAGTTTAAGTGATTACGTTTTTTTTATATATATGTATTTATCCTTCTCGATCTCTGCGCACAGATGTGAAAGAGAAAGCAAATAAACATATTCAATTTGATATTAAAAATATATGTTGCACATTGAGATCAAACTGAACGCACATAACTATTTATTCAATACGTGCAAACTAAATACACATACATATTTATATACTAACAAAAACTTAATGCGGCTGTATATTCCTGATCCATCGAGCCCAAGACCTCCCGGCGAAATGAATAAGTAGCAAGCGTACAGCGCACATAAATAAAGGCACGCATTTGTATGTATGTGTGTGTGCATGTCCAGAGCTTCGGAGAGGATCAGCAGTGGGGAGAGGAAGTGCTGCTTAGAGCGCCGTCAGTCACGCACACACACACGCACAGAGAGGACGAAAAGCTGCTCTCTAAGCAGTGGACGGTGATCCACAGAGAGCGCTGCTCAGAGAGAGGCTTCGTTACGCATACAGTCTACGCACTCTGCTGCAGGGTCCGTACACTGTATGCTTGTATGCGTAACGAAGGCCTCTGTAAGCAGCGCTCGAAGCAGCGCTCAAAGCAGCGCTCAAAGCAGCGCTCGAAGCAGCGCTCTCTGTGGATCACCGTCCACTGCTTAGAGAGCAGCTGTTCGTCCTCTCTAGGCATTGCAAGCGCCGTACACTGCATGCGTGTGTGCGTGACTGACGGGTCTCTAAGCAGCACTTCCTCTCCCAACTGCTGATCCTCTCCGAAGCTCTGGACATGCACACACACATACATACAAATGCGTGCTGCTGTGCATTTATTTAAGTGCGCTGTACGCTTGCTACTGATTCAGTTGGCCGGGAGGCTCTTGGGCTCGATGGATCAGGAATATACAGCCGCATTAAGTTTTTGTTAGTATATACATATGTATGTGTATTTTTTCTGCACGTCAAACTCCACTGCCTGTAATTTAACAGATGAAGAAGAATAAATTGTAATTTGCTATGTAAATATAAAAGTTTTGTGAATAATACTAGTTAATGCTTTATTTTATGTATGGTTATGAAAGAAATTTAAATTGGAAAACATTTTTTCAAAAACAAAACAAATAAAATAAAATAATAATAACAAATAAAATAATAATAACAAATATAATAATAAAATACAAATAAAAGCTACAAATATCTAAATACAAAATGTGTATGCTTGTGTTTTCTCGATCATTGCACACAGATGTGAAAGAGAACGCCTGATAAAGCAAGAAAGAGACAGCAAATCAACATATTAAAATTATTCTTAGAAAGATATTGCACATTGGGATTAAAACGCACGCGCATAGCTAATAAAATCAGAAAGTATTTTATAATTTAAGAATTTAATTTAACTTCGAACCTGTTTTTCTAACTCTTATAGAGTTCCTTATTTGTTATCGAATTAAGCCCAATTTTTCCAGGCAGAAAAAGAAATAAATATATAATAAATATATGTATGTTTCTGTTTTGAAAATTCAACCTTTAATATTAGCAAAGATAATCCAGATGGCATTCATAATAAATTAAATTAAAAAATTATTAAAAACTTTTGTGATTTTTACTCTGACGAATCCTATTTGTGTCAATCAGGAAAACTTAAAGATCCTTGCTCTCTCTAGCTCTCCAGATAAAAAAGATTTTTGCAAATTACCTTTATGTTAATGTTTTGTCATATTTTTCAATTCAAACTATCAAATACAAAAACGCAAATTATTATTATTATTTTTTTCATATATTTTTCATTTTATTATCGTTTTTTATTTGGTTCTTTTTTTTTCATTTGCAAACAGTTTTATTTTGTTAATGTGTGTGTGTGTCTGAATGTGTGTGTGAGTGGGTGGATGGGTGGTGTATGTGTTTTGAAAGGGATCACGACTCACTTCTGGTGGCGGCTTTGGGCTGTTGTCTAAGCAAGTGTGTATGGGGTGTGTATGTTGTGTGTGGTTGTGTGTGAGTGTGTATGAGCGTGTGTGTGTTTCTTTCAAAAGCACCAATAACAGTAACATAAAAAATATATATATATATACAGATTATGTATATAAGTACATAAGTTAATAAATGAATGCAAAATTCGACAGGCCGCGACCAGAACAGATCTTAAACACGATATAAAATATCATTCACACCGTGCGCTTCTAGTTGTAGGTGTGTGCGTGTGTGTGTGTGTGTGTGTAAAGTTAAAGCCAACTTTGATCGGTTTCATTAAAGTTAGTGTATGTTGTATGTGTGTGTGTTTATAATAAATACGAAATGTTTAACAAATGAAAAGCAATTTTTGCTCCTATTTCTTCTTTCTTTTTTTTGGTTTTTGCTCAAACAACGCAAGGACGAACTTAAAATGTTGTACATAGTTGTTGTTGTTGTGTTTTGTTGTTGCTATTATTATGGCGATGTACGTGTTTATGTGTGTGTGTGTGGGTGTGTTAACTGCTATACATACATATACAATTAGGTCATACATAAAACATACATACATATATGTAAGTACACAAAAAAGTCTAAGGTTTGTTTGTTTGTTTGTTGTTGTTGTTTGTTGTGGGTGGTGGTTGTTGTTGTTGTTGTTTGGTATTTTGGTGTGAATGATATTTAACAATTTATCAATTTACAATACATTAATGTACACAGATTAAATGTAAATTTTAAATAATAATAATAATATGTAATAATAATAATAATAATTCTACATAATATAGTACATACAATATATAAATATATAGCGTTTCTTCAACTCTCTGCTTTCTTTCTTTTCATTCTTTTATTATTTTCTGCTGCTGCTTGTTTTTCTTTTATTTCTCTGCTTCTTCTTCTAAGGACTATCAAAAAAAAATTACACTTAATGGAGAGGTTTTCAATTTGTTGTTGTTGTTTTGTTTGATTTTATGTTGGTTTTTTTCAACAGTGCTTTCTCATAGATGTGTGTGTTTGTGTGTGTGTGCGGTGCATACATTCATAGATTGTATAGAGCACATACATACATACAGGTTAACATACATATGTATATCTACATACATATGTATCATCTATTTGTTCTAGCGATTTTGGCAATTGTGTTTCATGATTATTTCTCTTAACTTTGTTTTTCTGTTGCAGAAACCAAAGGATTCTCAATAAAAACGAAACAACAATACATTTATGTGCAAGGTGTGTGTGTAGAGGTGTAGGTGTGTGTGTGTGTGCAACTTAAGCTTACAAAATAACGAAGATCAGATGCTGATGATGATAAAGTTGCTGCTGCTGTTGCCATCAGATTGTGCGATTATTTTGTTTCATTTGGTTTGCATTTCAATTTCAATTTCTCAATTTTTGTTTTTCTATTCATTTGTTTGTTTTTGATTAATTGATTTGTGTTAATTACAGTTAATTACTGTCAAAGCAATTTGTGTGTTGTGTTGCGTTGTGCTGTGTTGTTATCCTTTTTAGACCGTCTCTAGGACACGCACATCCTTTTGCACCACATAGAACTTGTGCTTCTTGCCAACAAGTCCCCAAATGACAGCCACATTCTCGATGACCACATTGACGGGTATCGTGCAAACAGCTCCAAGGACACACGCCAGAAACTTGAGCAGGCCAAAGCGATAAAGCGAAAAGGATTTGATGACACCAAACACATACATATAGATATTGATGGCCGCTATAAACGCACACACAAAGTCCACCAAATTGGGACACGGTATCGGATATAGTCCAGCAAAGATGATGTTCGACGTGGACAATGGCATGGTCACCCACGAGTAGACGCTAATGCCCAGCAGCAGCTTGTGCTTAAAGGGTATCATCTTGGAGTGCACCACAAGGAGTATGCCCTGGAGCCAACGCTTCCGTTGCTGCAACAGATCCAACAATGTGAACGGTGACTTCTCGTACATCTCGCCCTCAATGAAATTGAATGTGTAGCCTTGGCTAAAAGCTCGCATTGCAAAGAAACAATCCTCCGCCACGGATCCATCGATGCCATTGTCAAAGGACACGGAACGTTCAGCTCCGACCTGCAAACAAAATGTAAATGAAATTCAAGTTAATACTGAAGCAATATAAATAGCAGGAAAAGTGAAAACGAATACAAATTTGTAAGATTTGTCTCCTTGATTGTTTGTGAGTCTTTTTATAAAACGATCGAATCGTTCTTAGGAACATATGAAGTTGAGAGTTGGCACTCACCTGGGTGACCACATAGCTGCCCTTCCAGCTGAACAGGGGCTTGTGGAAGAGCTTGAACTGCAGACGCAGTTTGCCCATATCATCGGAGACACGAAAGCTGTCGGCTAACGTGGTCAACCAGTTGACAACATTCTCATTCGCATAGGTGATGAGTCCTTGGCCAAATGGATGTTTGCCATCGAGAACAAAATTGATGATGCCACGCACCGAGTTCTCGGTTAACAGAGTCTCCTCATCGAGATGGACAATCCAATCGCTGTCATTGAGCACATTCACCGTATCCTCGAGGCAATATTGAAGGGCACGCGATTTGAATAAGGCCCCAGTTCGGGTCTTGTATTCCTTTGGTACAACAATCTCACGAATGCGACGATGCTGGGCCAAGTGAACGGCCTTGTCCGTCACAACTTCGATGAGAAAATTCTCGAGACCCGTGTCCAGGCAGGTGTTGATATTCCTGAGCACATTCATTTTGACTAGTTCGGGAAAATCGCCACGGGTGACGACCCGAATGCAGATGAAGGGCGCCAAAAGGGGGCTGCCCTTGAGCACAACCTTCTCGGGGAAGGCATTGTAACCGACCAATCCAAAGAAATTGAAGAGCACCTGGGGCAATGTTAACAGCGTAAGGAATCGCAATAAGTACAGCAATACGGTGGCCACCTGGCCATACTCAGTCCATGGATCGACAATGGTAAACGAGTTCTCATCGATCTTAATACCGCCAGAGAATACTTCGCAAATAACTATCACAGTGATGAGGAGTGCGCAGTGCAGCAGATGTTTTGTGGTCGAGTTCATCATATTGAGTGCACACTGTCTACCTCTAAATATATATATATATATATTTATTTTATATATATATATCGATATCTTAAACTTATTCTCAACTTTCAACCTCTCTCTCTCTCTGTCTCTCACTGGGTTGGTTGTATTTGTTTTTCCTTAAGTCTTATCCTTATTTGTTTATTTATTTATTTATTATTATTAATTTTTTTAATATTTGTGTTCCTTTCTTTTGTGTATCTTCGGTAGGCGGAGGGGTTGGAGGAGGGACAGGGCGTGTGCTGTTTTTTGTTGTTGTTGTTTGTTCGTATCTTTGTGCCTGAATGAATCAGAGAATCAGAGAGTTTCTTTTTTTTTGTGCTGTATATCTATCAATCTTCCGTCTTATAGATAGTATCTTCTAGATTCTATATACTGTATCTTTTCTTGTTGTTGTTGTGTGTGTGTTTACTTAAGCTATGCTCTTTAAAAGAAAGCAAGCACTTTTGCAATTTTCGTTTCTTTTTTTTTCGCTTCGTTTCGATTTGCAAAACAACACCCACTTGTTGTTGTTGTTGTTGCAGTTATGTGTTGTGTATTGTGTGTGTTGTTCGAATTCTTCAACTGTTGCCCTTGGCAGTTGCCGTTGTTAATTCGCTTAGATTCGAAACCGTCACGGACACTGATGAGGCAGTCATTTCTAGAATACAAAAAAAGAGAAAATACAAATTAAATTAGGCCTGTTTCTCATTTATACTAAAACACATAAAGATAGAAGTTAGTTACAGTCACTGTTACACATAACTATATACAGTAGAATCCGGTTATAACGACTCCCAAGGGACCGACGATTTTACGTCGTTATACCCGGAAGACGCTCTAACCGAAAGGAGTTTGTATGAATAAGTTTTTTATGGGGACCAACCAAGTCATCGAGTTATCGTCGCAATAACCGGACGGACGCTATAAGCAGAGTCGTTATAGCCAGATTCTACTGTAGTTGACATTAGTCAAGTTCAGATAATACCTCAACAATTGGCCTATCAAAACCTGCAACTTTATCTCCCTTTTGTCAGTTAGTTAGGATTTTCTGGTTGCCAACGTCATAGAATACCCTTAATTCTATATTTATTATTATTATTAAATATTATAATCATGACCATTTCTAATTAACAGATAGCCTGCCTGGACTTGGACGATATCATATTACATACCTTAAATAGATTACCATTTTTTTCATTTTAGTATGGATATGTATTATCAAACAGGATAAAGTCACATCAGACCATTTCACAAGCCAGACAAATCGGCTAAATGCTAACTGTTATATGACAGCTAAAAAAGTCGACTTTAAATTAAGTTCCTACATCAATTTTTAATAGATAACTGGACTACTATTCTGAAATGGGAATGGGAATATAATATGCTATAACAAAACATTCCATACAAAGGGTTGAATTTTGGCCTAGATCTTTGCAGATGACTTTCAAATGAAAAGCAGAAAACTTTCCATCCATTTTTCTACCCTAAAGCTGCCTTAATTACGTCATGGAAATGTAATTTTTTCTTTTATTTTGTTATTTTTGTAGAAAATGCAGCTTTGTATTTGCGTTTTGTGTTGATTGCCAATTAGTCAGTCATCCAAAAAACGCAGAAAATTGTTTAAGAAATGCTAAAAGAAAACAAAAGAAACAAAACTATGCTAAGCTAAAAAAAAAAACAAAACAATTGCTTAAAACGCTTTGAAATAGCTTTAAATTTTACGACGAAATTTACAACTGTAAAGTGTGAAACCCACATGGATAATAAGCGTATGAGTGGGTGTAATTGTGTGTGTGTGCGTGTGTGTGTGTGTGTGTTTAGTTATTTATCAGAAGCATCGCGTGTGTATCAAGCCATAACCAAAGTGCTTCAAATGCTTTCAAAAAGCAGCCATCAACAGTTTTTGGTTATGATTTTTGTTGTTGTTTGCACCCAGAGATTGGGCAACTAGAGTGGACACACACACAGACACAAACACACTTACGTATATATATGTACTATATGGATATGTATTTATGCACATGCGTATACTTAATATATATCAATTTACATGAGGTCTAGCGCTATTTGCCCCCAATAATTATAAAAGTTCAAGTGCCATCGATTTGATTCTAATTGTCGTAATTGTTATTGTTGTATTTGTGACTGTTATTAACAATTAAATAGTTTATATTCAGCCACTTGAGAGACGCCGCTCTCGAGAGTATGACAGAGAGAGAGAGAGAGAGAGAGAGAGATAGCGTTACATACACATGTACAGGGTATAGGGGTATTCGGGCAATTAGCCTTCATGTCAAGTCAATACAATTAACTCGGCATAAATTTCGAATCAAGCATGACGTACGTCCATATAGCATGGGAAAGACCCCGACAAAGCCCAAAACTAAATAAATAAATAAATAAAAAAGAGAAACAGCAACGGAAAACGCTAAGAGCCTATCAACATTGTCGGGGGAAATTTCTATTTGGCTATTGATATTTTGAGACATTAAGTACACTATGATATCAAAGAAACAAAAGAAATTGTATATATCTATATACACACACATATACGCACAAATATGTAGATACATTTAGCAATATTCCAAAGACTTGTCCAACTCATTGGCAGTGAGTAAATGACTAACCAAAGTTAATGCCAATGTTCTGGTTTCCATAGAATTCTATTTCGGTAGCCACAATCCCAGATTTTTGAGTCAGCTTGTCCTTGTCAAGATAGTACAATTGTCATACGCTACTTGGCTCTGAGTATTGTGATATGCTCATCGGATATGAGGCCTTAATGGGTATCTTTGTGTTCATTTAGATTACGTAAAACTAATTTTAATATCAAGCGGATATTACGATTAATACTACAATATTAAAATGATTAACTATATATTGTCTATTAGATAGATTTGTTGCATATTCATATATCTCCAATACATTCACAAATTCTATTATAAATATTATAAGTAGTTTTCAAAGTTTCATCAAATTTAACAACAATTCACATACACTATAATTATACAATTTGTATTCGTATAAGTGTATTTCAGCTACGACATTTTCAATATAAATCAAGTCACAGTTATTGATTATAATAAGTGTACATTGATCGCTTGACAGTTGACTTGCAATTTTCTAATATATTAATACCAATCAATTATGGTGGATGGCACAAGGTTGAGCAGCAATACCTCAACCTTAATCTCAACCCGAGTCACAATCATATATATCAACTATATCCCAAACCACACCTAAACCGATCCCGAACCTTTGGTTTGGTACTGGCAAAAATGATTACGATTACTGGGAATTCATTGGCACGTTTCGTTCGAGATTACGAAAGGTGTTCATAGCCAACTACTGATAACGGCCATTAGAAACCAAGATCTTGCTGTCGAGTTTAAATATACGACTATACAAATATCTTTTATATTATACCTACGCATGTGATTGTATTTATAATTTAATGATTAATTGATGATGACGACGATGACGATGTCGATGTCGATGACGTTGAATAGAAGAATGAATTACAAGCCTCAACATTTGAAAATGTACTTAGTACTATATATAGATATACATATATATGATTAGTATATATAGTATGTAATTCCAGTCAAAGTTTATCAGTTGTCGCATTCAAGTCTCGACAAATGATGATTCACATGATTCGTCTCGCAAGTTGAACGCAAGTTCCGGCGAGATAACTGGAATAATGTCTCATGGACACCTCGCGTTACCCACCCTCTTCATTCCCTCATCTTTCTTTCTACATACTTATTCCTACATTGCTCAACACTTGCACTTGCAATCTCTGTGCTGTTGGGGGGCGTAATGAACCTGAATCACTTGCGATAAGCACTCTCGTTATACATGTACTACATACTACATACTATATATGTACATATATATAGTATAATTCCAAGTGGAATCGTTTTCAACAATAGACTTTGCTTTGCATTACCAACTACAATAACAAGAACAATGAGAATGAGAATAACAATAATAATAGTAGTAGCAACAAGTGCAACCCTATTGAGATACTCATTAAGTAACTTTTAACTTTTTACAGCTTGGCTTTTTCCATTAACTCGAAGTACACTGATGAATACAATCATTAATTAATTAATTTACGATTTACTCAGATTTGATAAGTGAGTATTGAGGGAAACAATCCTTAATAGAATTAAAAGCAATCGAAGAATGAGGAAACTCGTTATGAAGACATTCGTTATAGATAAGTTTGATGGATTCTCTATCAAATGAAATTTATATAAGAGCTCCCTGACTCATAAACCAAAAATTATTAACAATGAAGAATGATTAGGCAATTGTGTCGAGGAAAGTTATTTAAAGCTACGTTCAGATATTTCCTATAAAGATAATGTTATTTCACGATTAGTTAAGATTGTTCATAAAGTGGTTGACTTCGCTCTTTGATATTCACAAAAATACCCTGTAAATGCAGCAATTGCAGTCGGAAAAACGTATCGCTTCACTGAGTTGAGTGCTGACCAACAGTTGTTTGTTGTTTATTGTTATTGTTAATGTTATTGTTATTGTCTATTGTTGTTGTCAAATAACAATACTACAAAAACATTGCTTTTCACTTGAAGTTTCGCACAAAACAAACAAAACTTGCAACAAATCAAAACACATTGTTAGAAAAAAAAATCCAACAAAAACAAAAACGAATGACTGTGTGTGTGTGTGGGTGTAAAGTGTTATATTGCACCGATAACACAAAAGGAGCCAAGTGCTATATAGTCGTAGGTATAGATATAGTTAGTAATTGCATAAGCTGAGAATTGCAACTGAATCCGTTTATGGAATTCCCTCCCAGCAATTAAGAACAGGGCAGGCAGGCAATTAAACGAGATCCGATCGTAAAAACGTACCCAGCTTTTATATTTGCATATCAGATATGTACTATATATAGTTTATATATAATAATGTGTGTATTTTTGCACGGCAAGAGCACAAAGCCCATTTGGTTAATGCGTGTGAATCGAAATTGAAATCCAGACTGGAGTCCATATTGAATACATGTGTACGCGTCGACTACACGCACACACACACACATACACAAATACAGACCAATGACGATGTCGTGTTGTACTTAAAGTGTGAGATTTTTATTTAGTAGAGGGCCACTTAACGTAGGCCCCATACAGATGTTACCAGTTACCAGATACGAGTTCCGAATTACGGTTACCCACCCGTGCAATGTCTGTGTTGTTGTTTGATGTTTCTTACTGTTGTTAGTGTTGTTGTTAATAATCCATTGCCTGTCTTTTTGTGTCTCTCTAACTTTTCGCGGGCTTCGTTCAGTTTTTGTTTTTTTTAGATTCGTTCGTTTTGTGAGGAGCTTCGAAGCTTGAACTTCGAAGGTAGCCGTTACACTGAGACGTAGACGAAGAGAGAAACACATAAAATGGCGAGTGGGCTACAACAACAACTACCAACTGAGAGTGTGAGAGGGGCATGTGCTTGAGTGTCCGTCTGTGTGTCTGTGTGTGTTGTGCACTGCGGGCTTATTGTAGTACACACACAATAAGTGTACTCCATATGAGTGTGTGTTGGTGAGACGCAGTCATAATAATAAATTAAATATGTTATCAAAGTACAACACAACACTACGTTGATTACGCGAACTCAACTATAGTACTCAAATAGTACGCTCTCTACTCCCAAGTTCAGTTTTTTCTATTCTTTTCTCTTTCTTTCTTTCATTTTCGATTCTATTTGTGCATCGATTGCGACGCTGAAACGCCGGCTACATTTACATACACACACTGCATGTGTATGCGTGCACACATACGCGAGTGTTTGTGCGTTTAAAATTTCTGCATTTATGACTAATAAATTGAGTATGAAGAAAATATGAGCGCATTTAGTCAACGTTATTGGACATTCCTTTCTGGGAGTTAACAGGTGTCCACTTGTGTCCCACTTGGGATACTGTTACCAATTATCGTTGCTGTTGTTTGTTGTTGTTCTTATTTGTCACGCGCTACCGATGCGATGAGAGTACAATTTACCGAGTACAAGAGGCCGCCCCTCTCTTATCACACTAGGTTGTGCAAACACACACACACGCAAACACAAGTGCAAATACACTCTGGATTGTGGGTGTGGATGTGTGCGTGTATCACTAGATAAGCACCAGCGTGTACACAATCAAGGCACGTTAATTATGCCTACAAATATAGCGTTAGCAACATTGTAACAACAACAACAACAAAAACCAACAACCAACAAGCAGCGAGCAACGAAATGCGGCAATTGGCGGTAGCCAGTGTGTCCCTGTGAGCTTCAATTATCGATTAAAAGTTCGTGACAGTTTTAAAGCAAAAATTATCGATGTCATCAATGGCATTACTTCAAATTGTTCAGCTGCAGTTGGATTTGAAAAGCACGTAGGCCACAACTGAGAACTCTTCAGCATTTATTTTTAAAATGTTTACACTTCTTTTTATGTTATTTTGAAATGTTTACTCTTCTTTTTATGTTTTTAAATCTGGCTATTTTAAACGATCAAATGCTGACACCGGTAATTTTCAAGTCAGCATAAATAGGATACTCTCAACTTCAACAGAAATGCAAATGCAAAGATATGCAAAAGTAATAAAGCGCTTCCATGAATGTGAACGTGTACCCTCGAGTCGCACCTTATTTGATAAACATACATACATACATAAATACATATATGAATGTACGATGCATGCTATTCCCTTATTTAATGTTGTCACACTAATATACAATTAATCCAAAATCACATCGCTAGATATACGATATATGTATGCACATATAGAGATATTTGAGCATATACATATATGTATGTATGTATTCAAACTAGTGGACCGGCGTCGGCGACGGCCTTGTGTTCAGCGAATGATGGGCAAAGACAAAACGGCAAAAAGTGCTAATACTAATATACACGCAGGTGCAGGTGCAGGTCCGTTAGAAAGCTCTCACTCTCTTTCTCTCTCTCTCTCACTCACTCACTCACTTGTTCCCTCTGTTGTACTTACCATGCTGTTGGTCACATAAAACGCTAATGGTTGCTGTCAAAAACAAGGAAGAGGAACAACACTGGCAATGGCAATGACAATGGCGTGTTGTTGTCTTTTGTGGGTTGTGGTTGTGTTGCAGGAGCGGTCTCCGGTCAATAATCGTTCTTGTTGTTGTTGGTCTTCTTGTGGACGATAAGGCGCCAGACAATCAGGCACTCGCATTCGTCTTGCTCACGCACACACGCAACTTTAGGGCTGATGGGCGGGAAACAGACGCTGACGACTAGCCTCTCCTTTTTTAACGCAGGGTGTGTCGGGTTTGCTCCTCGCGTAAACAAATCGTATATGTGTGAATATATCGATGACGCCCAAAGTTCTAATGAGAGAGAGAGGATGTATAGCGGGGGCCTTTGGGGGCTCTCTCTGTCTTTCGCTGCTTTAGATGCTGCGATGCTGCTGCTCTCTTGTTGCTAGCTGTGCTAACGACGGCGGCGTTAATTTGTTTGGTTTATTTTTATACTCAAGAGATTCAATGTTTCCTTGGTGTGCAGCAACAACAAATTCATTAATATTTGCGATTTTTATTGAAATCAATCTACATACATATCAACATAAGTATGTATGTACATATATATTTTTAAATATGCCTTGCTAAATTTTTCCGCTCCACTCTCTTCTCTTTTCACACCTCACACCCGGCAACGAGCATGCGACTTTTTTATGCACTCTGTGCTTCTTTTAACTCTTCTCGCTTTTCGCTTCTCGGCTTCTTCACTTTTCGTTAACGAAACGAACAAAAAAATAACACCAGCTAAATTATTAATTTTACCACAACAAGCCGTAATAACAACGGATATCGATCGATTTTCCTTAAAGAGTATTTTCCGTTTACTTTGTAGATTTTCCTTCGTTTTTTTTTGCTGTGCGGTTGTGTGTTTTTATGATGAGCGCGACGTTGTTGCAAATTGATTTTTTTTGTGCGAGCGATTTTTGAACTGTAGCTTATTGAACAGACGATGTTACTGAATATTAGGTTGGCGCGCACATTTTGGCAATTAAGCCCGAAAACAGTGACTGTGTTTTTTCTCAGTAAATAGCCTAATATATTTATTATTTGTGAAGATTGCCAGACTTCAACAAGAATTTAGTTCTTAAAGTAAACAACAGTATAGGGAGCGGCGCTGACAAAAATAGATGGCGCCACCACCGTTTTGAACCGTGGCAGCTTTGGTTCCCAGAAATGAATCATTTTCCGAAAAAACTTAGCCAAATTATTGATGACTCATAATTGCGGTCGAATCAAATCATCTTGAGTTTTCGTAAAGATATTTTTTAGGATCCATTGAACTGCAATTGCCCTTAAATACTTTGAAAAAAGAGAAACAGAAATAATTCAAAATGTAACGGGCATATAAAGTATACAGCGATGGTATACAGCCAGCGCTGCCATATAATCGAATTTCTTAATCCAATATTACAATTTCTTAATGACAACAAAATGTGAGATATAAATTAAGGAGTGCACCTACATTTTAAATTATTACTTTCCAATTCAAACATAACTGTCAAACGAATTTCTGTCTGGCAACTTTATTTGTCAACGGTAACACTAAAAGGCGGTCTTACTTAATATCGATATGTAACACATGTATATGGTATTTAATTCCTTTTCATAGTTACACAATTTTTTCAGCAAATTTTAAAATTCTTTATGTCAGCGTTTTAAAATAGACATAACGAAATTTTGAATAGCGATGCAAAAGCTTTTAAATTTATTCAAGAATGAATCGGTATATTTTGGCATATTTTTGCAAATACCAAACTAGTATTTTCGCCCAATATCCCACATTTGCAAACATATCGATAAATATATTTTTTATTAGCGTGCGACGTGCGCTGCGAACGTATGTTACGTGTGTTTTCGGCTTGTTAATTTTTTTTTTGTTTCCTTCCTCTTTTTTGTTGTTATTGTGCGTGTGCGTGACTGCTGCTAAGCAGTCGTATCAAACAACAAAGTTAACGTATTTTCAATCAATTGAATTGAGAAATTGCTGCTAACATTACAAATTACATTCGTAGCGTTCTGTGCAGAAAAGTTAAACAAACAAAAGAAATAGACCAAAGAAAAAAGAAAAACGCGTGTTGTGGGCCTCTGAGCCGAACCAGCAGCAACTGAAGCGCGGAGCTAAGAGCAAACTGCAAAAAGACGGAGCTCAGTACTAGTTGTTGTTGTTGCCTAAAGACGAACAATTGTTCAATAAATTGCTGCTGAGCTCTATGTGAGTGTGTGTGCGTTTGTTGCGTTTGCGAGACTCTTGCCACTTCTTTTTTTTTTTTGTTGTTGTTGGTGACCGACAGTCTGTCATCGTCATCGTCATCGACATCGTCGTCATTCCGTTTCGGTCGCCTGTTTTCTAAGCGCGCGCGTTCTCTGCTCCTCTTCCTCTTCCGGCCAATCGTCAGCGAACGACAACAACAACAACAACAACAGCAAGAACAGCAGCAGCAACAGTAAATTGCGATACGAAAAGCAACAACGATAACAACAACTGGCAATACAAAATGGTAAGTTTGAAATTATTGCAATCATTTCATATTTTCTTTTTCTTTGCTGTTGTTGCTTCTGCATGGTGTGCATAGTATCATGACTTTTGATTTTCTTTGTTGCTTGCTAAATCGCCACATTTGATGGTCAAATATCAATGGACTCCTTCCCTCTCTTACCTTACCAACGCTCTTCTCGCTCGCACTCGCACACAAATGCGTGGCCAGCCACATGGTGGAACCGTATAAAAGAGAAAAAAAACCAAAGCCAATAGCAAAAACAAAAACATTTCAATGTGACAAAACCGCGCAACGAGGAGAGGGAAATGGAAATGAAGAAGAGCTGCGTCTGAAAGCACGTTATATAGAATCCCATGCTGATTTTGATCAGCTGTTGAGATAGATACAACACAATTAATTTGCATTGTTTATTTACATGCTGTTATTTTGTTTTCTTTTTCTTTCTTTTTTCTGCCTGTCTGATTGATTTGTTTATTGAAAACTTCGATCGTTTTACTGACCACACTTTATTTAGATTCTAGAATTCGCCCCTTCTCCAAACGTCGTTAAGTAGTTTGCATTATATTTCATCAAAAAAGGTTAATAAATTTGTGCTAGGTTAGGGTTAAGACCATGCGACCGTTGCCATAGAAACCACGCCGATCCTCTCTCTCTGCTCCCCCTTAGCCCATATAGAGAAATGCTCATTCACAAACTATTTCTTTTATTTCACAATATTTTATTTGACTTCAAATGCAGATTTGTTAATAATTTGTTGTTAAATGAATGAAATACAAATTTGAACGCTGAATAAGCATTTTTCACAAGATACATGTCTTTTAAAAGATGCGCAATTTCGAATTTTCCAGAATTTCACAATAAATTGTCTACATTTCTGAATAACTCAGTTTTAAATATAATAGGGTATATTTAATTTTTAATTTTATTTAAAATTAAATAGTTGACATTAAAGATACAAATAAAAAAATATAGCGCAAGCTTACTTATAAAATTTAACAAGAAAAGCAAAGAGTTTTAGAAATTGGTTTAAAATAAATACATATTATAAGACTCTTAATACTCCACTTAGCTATATAATCTTTTTATATTAGAGATCTATTTTCAGTTTTCAATATAAAATTTAATATTTTCTATATGTTAATAAATATAAATTTAAATTGTACATATTTGTTATTATAATATATAATTTAATTATAATTATATAACTCTCAATGCTTCTCTTTTGAATATTGACAAATTTGACAAAAAAAAGAAGATTGTTTTTCCTCTATAGAATTTCTTACTGTTGTTTAAATTTAATTACTTAATTTAGCTTAAAATCAAGTTTATATTTTGTTTCAAAAATAGTTAGAGTTGGCATAAAATCATTTAGGCAGTCGATATCAAATTTGCAAAATAAAATGTAAAATCAAATGATATAAAGATAAAGAAATTGATGAATTCTTAGCGTAGACACAAACCAGTTGTTGCCAACTAGATGCTGATTAGTGAATAAACAAACCATAACTAAATCTTCACACTGTTTGTCCTTGGCATGCTTTCACTGTATTTACTCGCAAACTTGCAACTCGCATCTCGAAGTTCAGCTTAACGAACAACAAATTGCATTATATTTGCTAGATGCAACGTCAGCAGTGGCAGAGGTAGCAGCTGCAGCAGCAGCAGCAGAAGTGGATGCCACTCCCACGCACTCTGTTGCAACGTTCAATTTCCCCTAGTTCCCAGTTCCTTGAGCTTATTTATCGCTGTCTCTGCCATTTCACTGCATTCGCTGACTGACTTTAAGCGCATGCGTTGATAATGCAATAATCCCCACTCTCTCCTCCCCCTCCCCTCCCCTCCCGTTGTATTGCCTCCTCTTTTCGTTGCATACACACAGCAATTGCATTTTTCATTGTGTCCACAGTTGCATTCTCATTTATCCGTTTCGATAAATACAGACTGGTATTTTGTTTATTATTATAATATATTGTTTTTCTTTTTTTTCGTCTTTTACTGTTGTTGTCGGTTTGTTTTTGTTTCACTTTTATCCATCATTTTTTGTTTTCGTTTTTATTTTCGTTTTCAAAATTGTGCTTGCAACCCTAATTCGACTTTTCTCTCTCTGTCTATCTCTTTGTCCTGCTTGTCATTGTCCTTTTTCTTTGTACATTTTTCTCCTATTTTTGGCAATGGCAACAACGTGTTGATGTATTTCCTTCACACACACAAACACACACAAACACACACAAACACACACATACAGACACACAAACAGACACATTTGGTAAAAACACATGTTTTTGTGTGCAAAATTCGTTTGCAAGGTCATTCGTTTTGGTTTTATTTTGTGTGTCAGAAACTGGGATAGAAAAAGTGTGGGGGAGGGGGAGTGGAAAAAAGACAATAGGATAATGGCAGAAAACACAGGATATGTTAATTGGCTTCCGGGAAATGTTGAGCGCTTTTCAACATTTATTTGAATTGTTGGATTGCAAACGGCAAAAGTTGTAAATCTACTTAATTTAAGTTTAGTAAATGGATATCTATAATGGATATATATAAATTAAAAACTTTACAGCTTTAGGATGCAAAATCCTTGAGCCTTCAATGAGTTATCGAGTAGTAATACATTAATTAAGGCCAAGGAATTTAAAGCTTTAAGTATTTTAAGCTTAAGTATTTTAAGCTTATATTAAAAATATTTTGATATTTTAAATTTGAATAAAAATAGCTAAACTGCCAACAATGATTAAATAACTTACTGTCAATCTATCTTAACTCCCCTAAGTATCTATCTAAGTATCTTAAGTATCCTAAGAAATTTGAGCATTTTTCTAAGGGAACGATTGGAGTTATTCCCATTGAGTTGTCGCATATTGCGTGAGTTTACTGTAGGCTGCTAAGGCGTTTTGGATAATTCAAGGGGTAGGTGTAGGTGTAGTTTATGTGTCGGTTGACGCAAACATTTGGCACATTTGCTGCTTGGCTCAAATGTGTATTGTAGTTGTTGTTGTTGGGCCCCGGGCCTGTGGGTTCCCGAAAGTTCCAAGTTCCGTCATTGATTTATCTCTATCTATCTATCCATAGACCAGGCCGGCAATGGGAATTTCCAGTTAAGTTTTTGGCCCAACGCCAGTCGAACCAACCAACCAACCAGGCTGGCAACCAGTTAACGCTTGCTATCTTGCTCTAATTGCCGTGCTGTGTACTCGGTATATGCCTCGTCCTGTCGTCCTATCGTCCTATCGTCCTGTCATTCTCATACAGGAGCCTGAGCTTGCACCCCTCTCCCTTACTCACTCTACCATAATATATAGGCCCGCTGTTAGTTAACCAGGCAATCCTTTTGTTTTGGGGGTTGTGCTGTGTTGTGTTGTGCTGTGGAGAGGAAGAGGTATAGGGGAGAGAGAGAGAGGGGGCGGGGGATGGATCAATGGGGGTTGGCACATTGCACTATGAAGTTTCTCTCCTGTTCGTGGTTCGTAGTAGTTCGTAGTGTTCGTTGTGTGTCTCTGCATGCCAAACACATTTTCGACTGCTTCGTTGACTTGCTTTATGGGTAACTGAATGTGCGTGTGAGTGTGTATCTGTGTGTGTGTGTGTGTGTGTGTGTGTGGAGAGTGTGTAAGGTGGAATATAGCATTCAACCCTTTCTATAGTTAGGCAGCACACTGGTTAAAAATTGCCAATTATAGTCGATTTCTGAGCCACTGTAGGACTGATTTTAAAATACCATAATCACTATTATGATAGTCCTATATTTTGGATAGATTATAATACATAATACTTATAGTAATGTATTAAAGATAGCATTGAAAAGTAATGTCAGAAGAACTTTAAAACATAAATGCAGCTTTTTTAGCTGAATCGTTATTTTATCGGGTTAATTGTTTTATATTATTGTTGGTGATATACTTATCAAGAGGGATCTATCGATCGTTATTTAAATTTCTTTTACTAAGTATCTTTAAGATACATATTAATTTGGGTTCTATTAATAACCAACTATGTATCTATTGTTGTCAACTGTCAACTTTGATATTGATCGAATGATATTGTACAAATGTCATAATTTTAATTAAATTATAAAGATTGATTTTGGAACCACTGTGCAGTGAGTGCCAGTTGAATGTTGTTATTCAAATGGTGGTTGTCCTTGCCCGCTCCTGACCGTTCAAAAGTTGGGCCAACCACCCGCAGCCCCCCTTAAAAGCGTACAATTTGTGAGTGAAAGGGGTGCTTGACACAAGCGACCCGGGGAAGGAGGAAGATGAAGAGGTAGCAAGAAGAAGAAGAGATAGAATGTGAGGAAGGCAGAGAGAGAGAGAGTTGGGGTTGGGTTGAGTTTTGGATTTAGGGTTTTCGGTTTTTGGATAGGGTTGTGCACACGTCGTCGCCGTCGCCGCCGAAAAACAAAACTGCAAGCGCTTTTGGCTCGAACATTTCCCGGCCAGAGACACGGAGTTACGGAGTCGGAGTCATAGTCGTAGTCATCGTAGTTGGCTCCAACACGAGCGCAGGAACAGTCGCAATTGCAACAGTAGCAGCAGCTTCAAAATAACTCTTAACTGAAAACTCAAGTGGCAAGTGGAAAGTGTCAAGTGGTGTCCACCTCCTCCAACTGAACTGACCTCTAACCTTAACTGACCCAAACTCGACTGCTGTAAGTTCTCTTCTTCTTGACAGTCTCAACTTTGTTTTTGTTGCTTTTTTCTCTCATTTTCTGTGCTTCCATCGCGATTTCCTTCCTTTTTTCTCTTTTTTCTCTCGGCTCGTGCTTTTTGTGCCGTTTTTTCTAAACAACTGTGACGCTCTCTCTCGCTCTCTCTCTCTCTCTTTGTGTGCAGTTGAACGCGCTCGAAAGTGTGCTACATTTTTTGTTATTGTGCTATATCCGGTGTTTTTTTTGGCGGTGATTCCCCGGAATTTTGTGTGCATTTTTTTGTGTGACTGCGACAGCTGTGTGTGTGTGAGTGTGTGTGTGGTTGTGGATGGTTGACATTGTCAGAGATTGTGTTTACTTGATTTTGAAGCAATTTAAATATTTGATTTATTTCCCCCCTTTAATTTCTTGATTAATCAACATGTTAAAATTTTATTTGCAGACGTCGAAAAAGCGTAAAACCTTTTTGGACGGCGATGATGACGACGGCTTTGATGATGATGATTCTGGCTCTGATTTCGATGATGACGAAGATCCAGATCAAATAGAAGTGCCCGGTAAGTTCTTTATGCTATGTACACACACACACACTTTTGATAAATGAGTTTTAAATTGCCTCAAACACACACACACAGACATTTTGCTATAAATTTCATTTCACATTTTACAAAATATTCATGACTTTAGACAAAATCGTAGACAGTCTGTCGTTGTGTTGTCAGTTTTAAACTCTGCACAATTAAAGTTACTAAGAATGCGAATAGTTTTCTATGTATTAAATAAAAAGAGTAGTCTAAAGTTGTGTGAACATATATCAAGTAGAGATTTACTATCGATAGCTATAGATATACTATTAGCTATACTTTTCTTAACAGAAAGAAACGCAAGAGATAAAAATGTACTGCATTAATTGTAGACTGCTATCATGTTTTAAAACTAACACAACTCTTTTATTTAAATAAGAGAGTATCTGTAAGGCGAATACACTCAACTAAATTGTGTCTCCTTTTTCTTAATTTGTTGCAAACTTTGCTGTTGCACATGTTTTCTCTTTCCACCTCCCCTCAAAGCATTTCAATTCCAAAACTTATTCACTTGGCTATTATAATCTCCAGAGAGAACGAAAGTTTCAAAAGATCTCTAGAGAACTTGTGTCCAGTTGGTTACGAATATTCACATTAGTTACATGTATTTTGAGTGCATTCAATGTAAATTAAGCTGTATTCATAAGCTAGTTATGAAGACAAAGGTGTTGATGCATTTTAAAAATAATGTAATTCAATTGAATATTTTAAAATGTTATCAATTGTTTTTAGAAATTTGTAGATCTTAATGTGCATTATTTAAATATTTGTTTTTTAATTGAAAATCCAAGTGAAACATTTATGAAATGCAATTGGATCAGAAGCTCACACAATAGCGCCAGGAATTAGCTGTATGGCAAATTAGAAGAAGGTTCCTCCTCCGTACACACACACACACTCTCATATACACACACACACGCATAGAGTGCACCTGGCTGTGGTAATGGAGGGAGGCAGAAGATAGATAATCATATTTGCGCTTTGATTGTATTAGATGTGCTCGATATGGTCTATGTGCAGTTAGATACAATATTCGAACACATACTATCACACATGAGCCTATCTACGATATCTGTATATACATACATGTATATATATCAACTTATTCATATGAGAATCGCGCTGTGACGCAAATTGGAGCTGCATCTCATGAAAGGTGCTGCTTAAGTCACATCAATCATGCATAGTACATATGTGATAGATATACTCTCATATATAAAAGGTATATAGTTCTCCAAATATATATATGTATATAGATATATATGTGCTGTCGAATTAAATCGTCGCCCAATGCGTCATCATTAGCGTTGTCATTTGTAATTCAATTCCATTTCCATTTCGATTCAATGCATTATTACTGATGCTCTCTTCAATGCATATCAAACAGGGCCAAGCAGATGCCACAGGCCCTTCGATACATTAATTAACAATCCATTATGAATGACCACAACAACATGAACAACAACAACAACATGAGCAACAACAACAGCAACTTGTTTGTGTGCATTTCACCAAATTCAATCAATCTCAATATGCCAGTCGAATATCTCTGGTTGGTTTCTTGTCCGTGTCCGTGTCCTTGTCTTTTCATTTCATTAAATTCAATTAAATTAATCCTTTTTGATCTGTATCAAGTTTGTCAAGATTTCTAAAGTGAAATTCTACATATTTATAGATTGAAAAGCAAGCAGTAAATTATCTAATTAATATTATGGATGTAGCTTCAATGAATACAAGTTTAATATAGAGAATCTTGTCTATAATTTGTTTTGTTAACTGGTTTCTATGTTAAAAAGCGATTCTCACTTATAGATAGATTTGCATCTATAAATTTATTTTAAGGGAAGGGAAGATTTCTAAAAAGTAATTTCTTAAAGAAGATTTAGAAGCCAACAGGAGAACCAATAAAGAACCGACAACAAATCATCACCACCAATTTTATGTTATTTATTGAAAAAGGGAACATAAAATATACAATCAAATTACATTCAACAGTTTTCTTCTCTCTGGAAGCTACTTTAAAATCTGATAAAGTTACTTTTGAGTTGAGTGCACTTAAAGAGGGAAATGTTTTTTCAAACATGCTTTCATTTTGTTACCAATTAAAGTCAAATAAAGATATCAAATTTCCGTTCACTGTCAAGGGGTAACATTCCCTTCCTTTGTTTAGGAAATTGAAAGAATGTCTATATTTATACAGTTAGTCCTCAACTGTACAACTATGTAGAGGTGTAAAGTTTACTATAGGTTCAAGTATATCCACGTAATCATTCAAGGAATTGAGCTATAAATAATAAACCGTTCTCGGCGGAGTCAACGCGACTCAATTTTCATTTCAATGTCAAAAGCAGTGACAAAATGGGGCTGGCCACTTGTCAACTAACGTGAGGGGTTGTTTAAGGACCAACCCCCCCATCCTGTGGTCCTTGTCTTAAGGCACTGCCAACTGCACCCTTGATGGCAGGTAAAAGACAGGTATCTCTGCCTCCCTCTTGCCACCAACTTCTTCTTCTTCTTCTGTTATGTATGCATGAGTTTGCAATTATGCACAGCCATTTGCTAATTATGTACTGATTATTGTATATACATACAATCCGAGTGGGGGACGGTAGATAGATGGTAGATGGATCTACACATAATGTAGATAACGTTGCATTTGAAACAACAACTGCAATTGAATAAAGGGGGGAAGATGGGCGAAGGGGGATTCGCAATTGGAATTGAAACAGCAACGGAAACAAATCGATTTGTTGTTGGCTCTCTTGGTGGACATAAATTGCATCTTTAGAAGTTTATATTGAATACAAGTCGAGACATAGGCATAACTGCAGTTCAACATACTTGAGATTGCAATCTCTTCAGTGACCTATCAAAAAGTCTTCAATAGATGCTTTTTGGCACAATAAGATACATTGGGAAATAAACTAAAAAAAAATAATTAAGGTAAATCATGCTTAGAATTAACTATAATTAAAGAAGCATTGAGTTTACAGATAAATATATTTTTACTATTCTCTTTTGATATTCTAAACTCAAAAATAAATGTATAAAATTTCATTATTAATAGAAAAGCATTTAATGTTAATTCGTTAACAAATGGAAAGCTAAATGGACTACTTTATATAAAACAATCTATCGTTTTCTAAGTTAGTTGAATAATTGTATATCCAATTCAGTTAGCTTAACTGTATTTCTCCAAGTGTAGTGTACTGATTTTCTTTAAATGTGCATATATTGGCAATATAGAAGCATTTCTTATCAGCAAATAAAACAAACTTGTTAGGAAGTGACAGAAAGTTGACACGTGCAGTGCACAGTGGAACAACAACTGTGTTTTGCAACCACTGTGCAATATTTTTATTTTAATTTCTGTGTGAATTACTTTGTTTACTAAAATATTTATTGTGTCTTTGTTGTTATTCATTTTCTATTACAGGTGGTGGTCGTGATCTGAACACAGCAGTTACCTACGCCCAAAATATACGCAGTGGTGTTGGAATCAACACTGCAAAACAACAACAACAGGCGAACAGTGGGGCAAGCAGCAGTAATATTATCGAAACGTTTATGAAATTAAATAACAATAATAATAACAATATAAATAGCAACAACAATCTAAGTAAAATAAATAGTAACAGCAATAAGCCAACATCGTTGCTGCTTAGCAACATAATCAACAACAACAACAATACTAATAGCAACAACAGCAACATCAACAATAACAACGGCAACAGCATTATTAGAAGCAGCAACAACACAAACACAATTGCAGGGCTGAGGCCAACAATTGTAACGCATACAACAAAACCAACAACAGCGGGTGGCAAATTCACCGCGTTGCCAACCACAATAACAACAAACGTGATCGTTGACAAAAGCTTAAGCAACATGCCAAAGAAATTGTCGGGTAAGTGTGACCAAATGCTGGTAAATGTATAAATACCACACATATCCTCATTCATACACATATCAAGCACACACACACACACACATAAACACACCCACACCCATACACACGCACATGGACAGGCAGACGACAGATAAAAAGAAAGCTCAACTTTAATTAATACCGCTGTGTTCTTGTTCTCTTCTCTCTCTCTCTCTTTCTCTCCTCTCTCATTAACAATCTGCTGCCGTATACTGAAATCCAATCGCTTGCTTGCTCTCGCTCTCTCATTTACGCATATTTTTGTTGTTTTCGTTGTTGTCGTTCCTTTTGGTCTTTCTTTGCGTTTTGTTTTGTTTCGTTTGCTTTACTTCCTCCTCTCCCCCTCCGTCCCCTACTTGGCTGCATTTTGGGGCTGCAGCTGCCGGCGCCGCCGCCGCCTCGAGTACAACAACAAACACCGCTTTGGCGACCGCCACATCCAGGATCAATTCAAATAATGGCAACCCTGCCAACATGAGTAACGTCAGCGGCATTGGCAACCCTGCCAATCTAAGCTCTGCCAGCGCCTATTTAAACAGCGGTGCTGGCAATTATCTAAACAGTTTGAGCACCAACGACCTGATGAGCCTCGCCGCATATGTTGCCTCCAAAGGGGGCAATGTGCCCAATACCAACAACATACCCGCCAACACCAACAACACCAACAACAACAACAGCAATATAAATAACAATATGAACTATTTTGCGGGAAGCGGTGGAGGTGGAGTTGGAGGTGGGGAGGCGCCTCAACATCAGCCGCCTCTGCTGCCAATTTCAATATGGCCGCGTCTTTATTGGCGCAGAGTAAGTCTTGTAATGTTGGTAACAACCAAGAGTATGCCTTTAATTAATCGTTATAATCTCTTTCTCTTTGTATATGTGTGTGTATGTGTAGGGGTGTGTGTCTGTGAGAGTGCTTAGTTCACGCTAGTGATGAAAGCAGATTTCAAAAACACACACAGTGCTGTTTGCTTCATAAATTCTCAAAAACCAAATACAAAATCAAAACTAGTCTTCTATCCACAAATTTACAAAATTTTAGAAATTTGAGAAAACTGAATATAATTTATAAAATAGTGTGTGTACACACTTTTTTCCGAAACATTGCATGAAATGATTTTGCAAAGTAGTCTTCAAATGAATTAGATTATGTGTGTCTGAGCTTTCAGGGCGTTTGTAAGTCGCAATTTATAATAGCAAATTAACTGTTTATTGTTTGTTCTTCTGATTTTTAAGATGGGATAAAAGGAATCTCAAGAAATTTGTTATCCATTGTCATGTTTAAGCTTTTTACCAGTTGTAGTAGGTCCATTTTTAATTTTATTGAGCTTTCGGAATTCTTTTTTCTTCATTGAAGCACAAAAAAACGTTATCGACAACAGTAATTGGATGAGATCAGATAAATTCCTTACTTAAACTTATTCTTGCCTATAGTAGGCGGGTTTTTTACACAATAAATCATGTCCATTCAGCAAGTATTCAATGTTTGAACATTTTTTCCAGTTGTAGTAGGCCTAATCTCCATTCTATTGAGTTTTAGGAATTCAGTATTCCATTCGAAGCATAGGCATAGTAACAAGCACATCCAAAAATTCCAGTTTTTACTAAATTTTTATTTTATTTTAAAAAGACACATTTTACCTTTTACCAAGATGAGCCAGTCCAATAAGCCAAGATTATCCAATATGAGCCAGTCGTCTAGGCCAATAGATTCGGACTATAATAATATCGGCAAAAGTCAAGACTTGCAGTATAAAGCTGCCCATCAAATGATTTCGGATGTGGTAGAGTTTCAATCAACGTTCTCTCAAGCCTATAATAAATTGGAAAATACGATTTTGGAGGATCTTATGCCAAGGCTGCAATGTACCCAAAAGGAAAAGGATCGTCTATTGGCCAGGGTTATACGCCACTTGAAGAAACTCCAATTATTTTCTCAAAATCCCCATAAGGACGCAAATGAGCAAATTATTAACGATTGGATACGTGCCTCGACTAAAGCCCTGGATAGGAATAATAAAGAGATTGAAGAAGAAATGAAGGAAGTTAACAAGATTGCAGAGAAATTACGCAAGCTAGAGAAAGCTCAAAGAAAACTAGACGAAGAGAACATGGAGGCTGATGAGTATTTGATAAAAGCAGGTCTCTCATGTATACTAAGACCTACCTTTAGCGACATCAGCGTCATCAGCAGTGTGGGAATGATAAGGCCAAAACAAATCCACAGCAATGACATTCAAATTATCTATAAAAACAAAACATTTACAGATCAAAGCGTAAGCGCTTCTAATGTGTCAAGGCGCCAAGATCCTTAATGTGGATACAACAAGTCTTCTTTGTTCTGAAATGATACCTTCTATTGATAGTTATTTTTAGGATCGATTTTTAATAAAGGTTTTTAAAGGGAATGATGGTTTTATTGATCGTATTAAGTCTACTGAAAGGCTTCGAATGATAAATATAGTTGTAGATTCTTTTATATTCAATAGTTCTTCGTTCAAGGATCGTTGATTCAAACTCATAGATAGATACCATATTGACTTTCAGCTTAGCTTTCAATCCTACTAATCACTTGAATGTTTTCTCTTTCTTTCTCTGCTCGTCTCTTCTCTGTCTGTCTTTGTGCGTTACATCTCTTCACATCCATTCACAACACACACCACAATTAACACCTCAACATCAACATCAACATTAACAACAACAACGACAAAAAAATATCACAACACCTACACACCTTGTCTTGCAGTGGGTTATGCCCGACCTGGCACACCCTTGAGGGTACAATATAAACAACCCGCCGCTGTGAGCACCGCCAACAACATGGTAAAGCCCAACAGCACCACATCAGCCAGTGTTGGTGGTGCAGGCGCTGGAATGGGAGGAGCTGCTGGAGGAGGAGGAACTGCAGCACCAGCTGCTGCTGGTGGAGGTGGCGGTGGCATGAAAGTGAACACAATGATGCTGGATAAATTGCAGAAATTGATTGCTCTGAATCCGGAATACTTGACCAGCGGCATTCCCAATCATGTGATGACGCAGCTCTTCATGCAACCGATTCGCATGCCACCGCCACAACAACAGATGCCAAATGCATCTGTGGCAAGTGCAAATGCGGCATCGGCAGCAGCAGCGGCAGCTGCCTCGGCAGCCGTCTTTACGCAGCAGGAGGAGGATGAGATTGACTACGAGGAGATGGGCGTGGCCGAGACATATGCCGATTATTGGCCAGCAAAGCGTAAGTTTTCCTCTCCTTAAATAGATCTCTGATTAATGTCCTATTCTTTTCAATAGTCAAACTGGGCAAGAAGCATCCGGATGCGGTGGTGGAAACCGCCTCACTCAGCTCTGTGGAACCTTGCGATGTCTATTATAAGCTATCGATACCCGCCGAAACGATCAATAGCGGTCAGCTGAGTGCTCTTCAATTGGAGTCCATCACGTATGCATCGCAGGCCCATGATCATCTCTTGCCCGATGGCAGTCGCGCTGGCTTCCTCATTGGCGATGGCGCTGGTGTTGGCAAGGGTCGCACCATTGCGGGCATCATCTATGAGAACTATCTGAAGGGCAGGAAGAAGGCCCTCTGGATATCCGTGTCCAATGATCTCAAATACGATGCCGAACGCGATCTCAGCGACATTGGAGCCACACGCATCGACGTCCATGCCCTCAATAAGGTAAGTCCTTATTCTGGAACTCTAATTAATAGTTGAAGTAATTGTGAATACAACTTTAAACTCTTTGCAGTTCAAATACGCAAAGATCAGTTCGGATACGAATAACAACTGCAAACGCGGAGTAATCTTCAGTACATATTCAGCATTGATTGGCGAGTCCAACAACAAGACGGGAAAGTATCGTTCGAGGTTTCGTCAACTGTTGCAATGGTGTGGCGAGGACTTTGAGGGTCTCATTATATTCGACGAGTGTCACAAGGCAAAGAATCTGTGCCCGGTGGGATCCGGCAAGCCGACAAAGACGGGCCAAACGGTGCTCGAGCTGCAGAATAAGTTGCCAAAGGCGCGTGTAGTTTATGCATCCGCAACTGGCGCATCGGAGCCAAAGAATATGGCCTATATGGTGCGTCTAGGTCTATGGGGTCAGGGTACGGCTTTTGGTAATTTCGGTGACTTTATAACCGCCGTAGAAAGACGGTAAGTTAACTTATATAATACTCATCTTAATAATTATTAACTTAATTTAACTTGACTTTTCACAGCGGTGTCGGAGCCATGGAAATTGTTGCGATGGACATGAAATTGCGTGGCATGTACATTGCTCGACAGCTGAGCTTTAAGGGCGTCAGCTTTAAGATTGAGGAGGTGCCGCTGTCCAAGGAATTTCGCAGAATCTACGATCAATCCGTGGAACTCTGGGTGGAGGCCATGCAAAAGTTTACCGAGGCAGCTGAACTCATCGATGCCGAGAGTCGCATGAAGAAGACAATGTGGGGACAATTCTGGTCATCGCATCAACGTTTCTTCAAATATCTTTGCATTGCGGCAAAGGTCAATCATGCCGTGACCGTTGCCCGCGAGTCCATCAAATATGGCAAATGTGTTGTCATTGGTCTTCAATCCACCGGCGAGGCACGCACTCTCGATCAGCTCGAGCGTGATGATGGCGAACTCACCGACTTTGTGTCCACAGCCAAGTGAGTTTTAGATAAGTCAGAATAGTTACAAATTATAATATAGTTGGTCATAGTTATACAGTTGGTTATAGTTTTAAATTTATCTAGACTGTAAGGCTGTTGTCAAAATGTGAACAGTTCAAGTCCTCAGTTTTTGCTTTCTATAAACTTCTTTACTTAATATTTAATTCCTAAGAAAATCATGTTAATGGAGAAAGAAGACATTCAAAAATTAGTATGATATTAGTTTCATGTGATATTAGTTTCATGTGTGTTTACTTTTAAAAGGTATTATTAAAATGTGAATAGAGTAGCAAATAATGTAAGCAAGTTCTCAAAGTATTAGAAATTAGTTTCCTGATGAGATAAATGCTTATTACATGTTATTGCTAATGATCAACAAGTTATTTCAAAAGATTATTAGTATTACTTACATTTCTGAGGAGAGTTTAAAATTAGTGTTGAAATGATACAGTTAGATTCTTATTGAAAAGTTGTTCAAATGTTATTTTAAATTGGGAAAATTGTTTATCAAAACAACCATTTTAAACCATATTAATTTCTGACCTTTGTAGAATTTAATGTGTGTTACATGTATTAGAAAGAGATGCATATACATTATAAGAAAGGAAGGGCAAATTATATTATAAATTTATAAATACCTTACCATAACTAATGAACTCTCAATTTACTTTGCAGAGGCGTCTTCCAATCGTTTGTGGAGCGACATTTTCCTGCTCCTGATCGCAATCGTATCAATCGCATTCTTGGACTCTACGATGAGACGCCGTCGGTGAAGACGGAGCCACAATTGTTGAACAACAATAACAATAATAATAGCACCAGCAGTGGCAATCGCAGCAAGCGAAAGGGTGTCGACGGTGGAGCGGGTGGTAAATCAAAGAAGAAGAAGAAGCGAAGTGGATCGTGGCAATTTAGTGACAGCGATGAGGAGGCAGCTCACACATCGGGAGGAGATTTCGATAATAATAGCAATAGCGGAGCTGATAGCGATGATGCCTACGATGAGGATAATGACGATGATGACGATGACAACGAGGACGATGATGATGAGGATAAAAATGATGGAGACAGTGATCGTCATAGTGTTGCCAGCGATGCCAGCTCCGATTTCAATCCATTCTTCTCGGGCAGCGACAGTGACATTGATCCTTGGGTGAATGCACGCAGCAAAAAGTCAGGCAGCAAGAAGACCCAAAAGAAGACCAAGAAGAAGAGTGTCAAGAAGGAGTCCAAGGTTAAAAAGGAACCTGCCACCTCCACCTCTGCGTCCACAACAACAGCAACAACAACGCCAGCGAGCAGCAGCAGCAGCGGCAACATGTCAATGTCAGCAACAGTTTTGGCCGCATTGAGTGCTGCCAAGAGTCGGAAATCAATGCAGTTGTCGACACAGGACAGGATCCAGGATCTGTTGCAAAAGAAACAGGAAATGAAGGGCACAGTGACCCCAGTGGGTGTCAATGGGGTTAAGCTCAATTACGGTCCACCGCCAAAGGATGCCATTGAGCGGGCGTGCACCATGAAGGAGGAGCTATTGCGTAAGATTGAACGCTTGGGTTCCAAATTGCCGCCCAATACACTCGATCAGCTGATCGATGAGCTGGGCGGACCCGATAACGTGGCCGAGATGACAGGACGACGTGGTCGTGTTGTGCAGAGCGAGGATGGATCCATTCAATACGAATCACGCACAGAATCCGATGTGCCGCTCGAGACGCTCAACATTACGGAGAAGCAACGTTTCATGGACGGACAAAAGGATGTGGCCATCATTTCGGAGGCTGCCTCCAGCGGTATCTCCCTGCAAAGCGATCGTCGTGTCTTCAATCAGCGACGACGCGTTCATATCACATTAGAGTTGCCCTGGTCTGCCGATCGGGCCATACAGCAATTTGGACGCACACATCGTTCCAATCAAGTGAATGCCCCCGAATATATCTTTCTCATCTCGGATTTGGCTGGTGAGCGGCGATTTGCCTCCACGGTTGCCAAGCGTCTGGAATCTTTGGGTGCCTTGACGCACGGTGATCGTCGTGCCACCGAGACCCGAGATCTATCCCAATTCAATATCGATAACAAGTATGGTCGACAGGCCCTTGAGACGGTCATGCGTACCATAATGGGCTATGAGACGCCTCTGGTGCCACCACCCACCGATTACAGTGGTGAGTTCTTCAAGGACATTGCCGGCGCCTTGGTCGGTGTGGGCATCATTGTGAACAGCGAAAGCCATCCGGGTGTGCTCAGTTTGGACAAGGACTACAACAACATATCCAAGTTTCTCAATCGCATCCTCGGCTGTCCCGTCGATCTGCAGAATCGTCTATTCAAATACTTTACCGATACCATGACGGCTATTATCAATCAGGCCAAACGTGGCGGTCGCTTCGATCTTGGCATTGTGGGTGAGTTAATAATGAATGGAGTTAATAATCATGGAATCGTGTCACTCTATAGGAGAACGATCTGGTGAAGGGTGCTTGATTTCGAGATACTCCTTGCACAATACTGAGGAATTTACTAATCTCAATGGTTTTTCTGAAAACTCTTTGCACAGATTTGGGAGCTGCTGGCGAAAATGTGACTCGAGTGCGTTTGATTCGCTTTATGCGGAAGCATGCCACAGGCGTGGCACCCACAGAGCTGCACACAGTGCGCGTGGAACGTGGCATGATCTGGCAGGAGGCGATCGATAAGTAAGCATTGAATTAAAACCAATTATTGTAGTTTTTATATTAAATAAATTTCATCTTCCAATAAATTGCAGATATGCGGATCTGTTTAATGAACATGAGGGTTTCTATACGTCGCATCATCTGCGTAATCAGAAACGCACCGCAATTCTGGTAGTTGTCATTGAACAACAGCCGACACGAGGTTCCAGCTCCAGTTCAACGGATGCAGACAGCAGCAAGCAGAAGAAGAAAACGCGCAGCAAAAAGGAGATCATGTGTCAGATCTACAGGCCAAATACAGGTCTGCAGGTACGACATGAATCCCTGGCCGAGCTGGAGAAGAAGTATCGCAAGGTGTCCAGCGAGGAGGCCGAACCGCATTGGACGGAACAATATGATGCCTCGGTGCACACATGTTCCCATGCCTATTGGAATGGCAATTGTCGCAATGTCAGTCTGGGCAACGATTGTGAGGTACTTAATCTCAAATTACACTTAACTTATCCATGATTATAATCCCTACAATAATTGTTTATAGGTGGGCTTACGTCAACGTTTATATCATGTGTTGGCTGGTTCGGTGTTGTCGGTTTGGGGACGTGTTGAACACATATTGAACACACGATCCAACAGTAAGATGCAGGTGATACGCATGAAGACAACCGAGAGTGAAAAGATTGTCGGCACCATGATTCCGAAATCATGCTATGAACCCCTCATGAATGACTTGCGCAGCGACTCTGAGAAGAAGGAAGAATTCAACTATTAGGCCAAAACAAAACCATTCATTCATCTATTCACATGCTGATTTCACACAATATCTTCTCGCAGCCTCTTCCGATGAATGAAACAGAAAACAGAAAACAGAAAACAGAGAACACACACAACAATTCAACAATAACACAACCGAAACAACAGCAAACAATTCTAGATATAGATAAGACAATGTTATACAATTTCAGGACTTTTCTTTAACTCTATATATATAAAGATTTTTTTCATTGTTTTTTTTTTAGTTATTTTTTCTTTTAGATTTCATGTAATTTAGTTGTAATCGTGCATCAGTTAAGTATTTAACAAAAAATCCAAAAATCATAGAAGAAACGATAGGCAGAAATTTCTTTATATACAAGTATATATATTTTTTTAATCTTTGCGTCTCACACACCCACACATATATACAACCGCACACACACACCCATACCCACACGCATGCATACATTAACGACATTACATAAACAAAAAAAAGATATAGTGAAAACAAATGGAAACGCTTATTATATGGACTTTTCTTCTTAATGATTTACATATTAATTAATTTAATTAATTTTAAAATAAATGATAGTACACACAACTCTTATATACACACCCCCACACACACACACACACACACATACTCGCACACAGACACTGGAAATGTGCTTACGTATCTGTACGTAATCCTCTTTCCGTTTTTTTCTCCCCCTTGCTCCCACTAATTTTTTAATGTGAGGCTGCAGCGCAGCGTGCAGCTTTTGATTGTTGAAGGAAAAAACAATGCTAAAATAAAAACAAAGAATAAGTAAAAAAAATTAAATATGTAGAAGAAAAACTGAAGGAATGATAATGAAAACAAGTTAAGGCATTTTTTTTTTGCGTCATAGTCTTAAATTGAAATTGAAAAGTCAAACTGCAGTTTGTAATTAAGGTCCTCTAACTGTAATAATTAATTTAAGTTTAGCCATTAAAGGTGTTAATATACATATACATATACGATTATACATATACGATTAAATACAATGCATACATACAGATACAATACATACAAAAATGAAGTACGTCCTCGTACAGGCAAAAATAATAAACACGGAAAAGTGGCATATAAAAATATCACAAAATGTGTATTACTTGTGTACTTGTTTTTCTTTAGGTAAGAATTTTCCTAAAATCAAGCTAAATTTTGGATAGTGTCATCCGTCAAGATTGGGAAATGGTTATAAACTCTGGTGCAAATATATGAAATATATGTTCGGATAGAAAGGGCTTCCTAACTTGAAGCCAATAATATTCGTCTTTTGGAGTGATCCGCATGCTCTCTGGCCATGAATCCCTTGGAAATCTTTTGGGCATTGCTGGTCTGAAGGATTTAGGATAAAAACGCCAAGTACGACAGCATTTAAGACCTTAAACTGACAATAAACTGATCTAAGCGGCATCTCATGCACGCACTGCTAAAATCACTTGGTAAGTACAGGGTCTTCTACTGTCGAGCTTGCTCCACCGTAGTTTAAAGCATTTTTTTTTTCTGAAAAAAAGTAAAGGGGGTACCCTTACCTAAAATTCCAACAAAATCGAAAAAATCGATTTCTGAAAAATAACTATCTTTAAATGTAGAACAAATTTATAGATCAAATCATGACTAAAATGACATTCCGCATAAAAATCGGGTAAGATTTGACAAAGTTACGCGAGTTTGAAATCTGGTGACCCTGGGGACTGGAAACTTTACAAGTCAAATTTTTTGTCACTTTTGGCATGATTTTTTACAAAAAAATGAAACTCCTCAGAATCAACTTTAAAGTGGTCTTTTATACTAATTTTGGCACCAGGAGTTGATTAAAAGTACAAAATCAAGATTTAAAATTTTGAAAATTTTTTTTTCTGAAAAAGTAAAGGGGTACCCTTACCTAAAATTCCAACAAAATCGAAAAAATCGATTTCTGAAAAATAACTATCTTTAAATGTAGAACAAATTTATAGATCAAATCATGACTAAAATGACATTCCGCATAAAAATCGGGTAAGATTTGACAAAGTTACGCGAGTTTGAAATCTGGTGACCCTGGGGACTGGAAACTTTACAAGTCAAATTTTTTGTCACTTTTGGCATGATTTTTTACAAAAAAAATGAAACTCCTCAGAATCAACTTTAAAGTGTTCTTTTATACTAATTTTGGCACCAGGAGTTGATTAAAAGTACAAAATCAAGATTTAAAATTTTGAAAATTTTTTTTTCTAAAAAGTAAAGGGGGTACCCTTACCTAAAATTCCAACAAAATCGAAAAAATCGATTTCTGAAAAATAACTATCTTCAAACGTAGAACAAATTTATAGATCAAATCATGACTAAAATGACATTCCGCATAAAAATCGTGTAAGATTTGCCAAAGTTACGCGAGTTTGAAATCTGGTGACCCTGGGGAGTGGAAACTTTACTTGATATTTAGTATGTATTATACAGACTATAGTCCAAACCTATCCTGCAAATTTCATCAAAATTGGATGATAAACGCGGAAGTTATTCAACTAACAATGTTACGGACAAAATCAACTGATATCTTAGAAGTGGCGCCATCTATGGAATTTTTTTGTAACTGAAACTATCTGTAATGATTGCTTTGCACTCAAAAAGTACAGGGTCTCCTACTGCGAGCTTGCTCCACCGTAGCTTAATAAATTTTTTTTTTTGTAAGTGACCTTAATACCCTTTATAAAATAATTGAAGTTGAAAATATAAAAGTGATTTTAAAGGATAAGTATCTTATTACAGACATAAGTAATCTTATGATTGATAAATCGAAAGAAAGGGGTGCGGTTATATTTTTGTACCAGAGTTTATAAGAAAATGAAAACAAAGACCATCTCAGCTTAAAGATTTTTTCAAGTTCGCGCTTTAGAATTCCCAAGTGGTTATAGCAGTGCGTGCATGAGATGCCGCTTAGATCAGTTTCTTTTGACAAGTTTTTTTGTGTTTTTTTTTGTAATAGGCGTAATAGACCCTTTTGTACTTTTTTAAAGTATAGGGTCTAAAAATAACGGTAAATTTTGCATAGAGTTTTGTTGTTTTTTGCTCGTCTCTCTTATTTTTATGCTCTTTCAAACGGTAGCCGCGGATTCTTTCGAGCTTCACCCTTTCTATCCAAACGCTTAAAAAAAGGGCTGCGGTCATATTTTTGCACCACAGTCGGATTTTTGGATAATCCCATAATTTTTTTGATGCCGATGGATAGTTTGTCCTCACGAATCCTGTCGAAATGTTCAAGGATATGGCCGTGTTAGAGCTTATTCCACAAATGTAAGTAGCTGCCAATTCAACCCTGATTTCAATGAAAATGCATACTCATCAATTTCTATCATGTTTAACTTTTATTTTTTCGTTTTAAATTTTTATAATATATTTCATATATCTTTGTTTATTTATTGATTTATCTGTTGTCGTTTACTTTGAATGTTTTCTTTAGTTTTGTTGTTCTTGTTGTCATTAATAAATATTGTACAATTTACTTACGAGTCTATTTTAATGCATGTATAATTTATGTCTATAATGTATATTGTTATTTAATTAATACAAAATTTGTTCATCAATTTAATGACAATTTGTGTTATTTGTAATTTAAATGGTATTGTATTTTCCATTTTCGTTGGATCTTGCAGCACAAACAAACTGGTTGAATTCTTTTTGTTAAATAACATTGATAAACATACGTATTATAAATTTGCTAAGATTTATTTGTAATTATTAATTTATTTTTTGTTTATCGTTTTTTGTTTGTTTGTTGTTTTGTTTTCTTTTGCTTCTCGTTTTAGTATCTTTGAGCTTTGATTGTCTGTCAGCTGCAAGTTTGCTGTCCCCTCGCCCACTGTTAAGTTTTTAAGACATTACTTAATTTATTCCTTTATTTAAGTTTTATGTTAAATTTCGGTTTGTTTATGCATATTTGTTATCTGCAGCAACTGCCAACAAATAGTTGGTAATTATATGTATGTATAGGTGTAGGGTAAATATTTAAAACAAAATTTCCCATGGAAGCTAACAAAAATAGATTACATTACATTCACATTGACATTCACATTTACTCGTAGTTTATACATTATACAATACAATAATTATAAGACAACTTTTCTAAATGTATTATTATGCGTAATAAGAGTTGAGGAATACCATAGATAGCAGTTTCCTCGTATTCTACTTTCTGCTGTCACCTTTCATATTATAATTATTATAATATTTCGTTTTACTTTCATTTATTGTCAGCAATTCTTTTTCTTCTTTTTTTTAACAATGCGCAAGAAACGGAAAATATTTAGTTTAAGTCGAGAAAAAAATAGATGCTTAATTTAACAGCTAACGGTAATTACATGCTATCCTCTCTTTTTCTTACACACACACACACAAAGCACACGCATACGCACACGAGTGTGTGTGCGAGGACGGACAGTGCAATGTGTGTGTGTGTGTGTGTGTGTGAAGCCAGAGCGAGTGAGAGAGCGAGTCACACTGCCTGCCAAAAAACAATTCATACACACGATACTCGCATTATTATTGTTAAAAATAAACTAAGCCTTAAAATGTCAACAGCTCTTAGATATTAAGCCTAGGCGTCTTCTTTTTACTTTTAATTATTATTAAGTCCTGTTTTTGTTTTTTTTTTAATGTGAGTTTGTGTTTCTCACACATACATGCACAATACAACTTTAATTTACATTTAGACATTTATATATTTTCGTGTATACAGCATATTTATATATATTTAGATACTTATATCCATGTATTATACATTCAGTCAATTTATTGCAACAAAAAAGTTTATATAAAAAAAATAAACAACAAAGTTAAAGACTTTCGAAAACCCCAAGCAAAACTTTCACTTTGTATAACATCTATATGTAAATCGTTTCGAAATATTTCAAGTTTAAAAGCTCTTCCTCACAATCTTTCATTATATATATATATGTATATATTTTAATTTTTAGATTCCATAAAATCAGTTTAAATCGGGGAAAGATCTAAAAACTATTCTTTGAGCTTGCAGTGTCTTCTCAAAGGTCCACATTTGAGATTCGTTTCTTAGTATAATAATGCACCCGAAAACGGAAATTACTTTACAAAACTGAATCTGCCCATAAGTATATAGTTTAGCCATTTATTTATTTAAAAAAAAAAACACATCTTAAAAGAATTTTCTGTACAATAAAACTTAGTTACAATTGTGACTTACGAGTAGAAATAAAAGCATAAAAGCTAAATCAATAAATGATAGTATAATTTAGAACATGTTCTATAAAAAAAGGAAACATTTTGATTAAATGTGCCAAAGGCCATGTATAAAAAAGAGCTAAAATATATATGTAAAATACAATTAGGATCTATGGGGAGCTTTAGCAACATTTGCTTTAATTATTATTATTAAGTTTTTATTCTCATTTTCGTTATAGACTTATTTTGGTGGTACAAGCTAAACATCTCAACATTTCACATACATCATACATACATATATATATGTACATATGTATATAAGTATGCATTCATGTATTTGTATATCCTGGCGTCAAGATCATCAAAATTTTGGTACAATTAGCTTAGAGTTACAACACAATGACTGACAGTAGAGGCCAAAAGTACATTTACTTGTGTGTGTTGTCAGTACAAAATTTCAAATTTCTTCCTGTTGTCCTGTGTCCTTTCAATGTCTGCCGCGTGGCAATCTTATAGGTATATGTGGATATCATGTAACTTCAACTGCACCGACATATTGTTTGCCATTGTTGTTGCTGCTCTTCTTTAACTTGCTATTGTTGTTGTCCTTGTCTTTGTCTTTGTTTTTATTGTAGTTAGACGTCAGCTGCTGTATCGTTATGACATCCTTTGGCTTTTGTTTTTGTTGCAACATCTGTGAATGCTCCTGCTCCTGCGCCTGTTCCCGTTCCTGCTCCAGATCCTGTTGCTGCAGCTGTTGCTCCCGCTCCTCTTGTTGCTGTTGTTCTGGCATTATTTTATTGATATTATTGTTGTTGTTGTTGTCGATGGCATTATCTTCATTATTATTATTGTTGTTGTTGTTATCGTTGTTAGCGTTGTTATCCTCGTCTGGCTTAGCATCCATTTGCAGCACTTGCTTCGCTTTACTTTCCCACAGCATGCGGTTGGCTTTTAGCTACAAAATATATATATATATATTATATAGAATATACAAACACAAATGAGTTATGGCAAAAATACACACACCCACACACTGTGTGTGTGTGTTATTATGCCATTTAATATCATAAAAATCCATATGCACATACGTATACACATGTATGTGTTCACGTAATTCAAGCGTCTAGCTGCCAATGCCCGCTGGTCGCATTATTTATAAGCTGTCATTATTTGTTGTTGTTATTATTATTATGATTGTTGTTGTCGTTGCATATTAAGCAATGGACATTGCCACATGCCACGTGCCACACCCACCAGCGCACCACATCACGTATGCAAACAGCAGCTGCACATTGAGTGTAAATGCAACATCGACCCCCATCGAACATTTCGGATATAATGATTACATTATGCTCTTGCCACAAAATGCGGCGTTATGCATAGAATCATACAGCTTGCAACACTTCATTGCGGTTGCATCAATTCTAAGCAACATCTTAAAGGCTTTCAAACCCGTAGATAACTTCAGGTCTTGGTTTGGGATTCAAAATTCGAGCTTTAAACTATTCTTGGTATTCGTATTGGACTGCAGGATTTTTTTCTAGCAAGGAAACTTGATATGCTGTAAAGCTTTTTGAGCTTAGTTTTTATTGCTGCAGAAAAACTTTTGTTCAAAAACAGGGGGAGTATACTATAGATTATAGACTAAAGTAACCAGAGAATTGAATTTAAAGTTGTCCTGAAAAGTATGCTATGATTTAATTTCAATTCTTATTATTGTTCCCAAACCGACTGCGATATCTTAAATATTTCGAAATATTTCCGTGGCCTACCAAAATTCATTTGCATTGCTGTCCTAAAAACTATATAATACATGGGAATTATTGTATTGTATTGATACAAAAAACAATATAATAAAATTACATTGGGGAAAATTTCATTTAAACCAGAATGCATTGGGAATATTTACCTAAAACCTGTGAAAAGTAAGCTGAAATAAGTAGAAATGCCCTAGAATATAGTCCTAAATAAGACTAGAGTCTGTAGAATTCCCACTTACTGTGCCTTCAAAGTATTTACAGTCGACCATGTTGCTCTAAAAAGTATGCTACAGAAATTTCAAGTTTTTGTCTGAAATTCAACTGAGAGAATTTCTCGGACATTTTGTAAACAGTTAAGAGTCTTATTTATTATGTAATTTATTCATTTCAATCTAAAGTGAAATTGGAAAATCTTTGTCTATTAAAATGTGTACTAACATCTAGCCAATAAATTGATTGTTACAAAATGAACAAAACGAACATTTCCATAAAATATAAATAATTGAAAAATTAAACGGAATCTGGAAATGACAGCATTATTGAAGGCATTATTTACAGCAATTGGCAATTGATGCAGACAATTGCACTTTGTATATATAAAAATAGTAGTGTATGCAGGTGACAACCCTAATTGCGTACAATGGCTACAAGTTGGCTTTTCGTTCCACTAAATTTGTTAACTTAATTAATTTTTAATTTCATTTCTCATTTTTTTTGGTGCGTTGTGCATAATATTAAAATGCCAAAAACGTAAAACGTAAATAATATTTATACTATATTAATTTCACTCTGTCGCTTTGACTTCTTCTTCTCTCTCTCTCTCTCTTGATTTATCGTGTCTCTGGCTGACAGAAAATGGCAATTTTTAAAAATATTTGCAATTAACATAAATTAAGCGCGTAAAATAAAATTGGCGGCATTTCAATTGATTATAATTGCCTTTGATGCTTTAACAGATCGGCAAATAGACAAATCGACACACACAACACATGTATATAGTATAATAGTATGGTGTTGAATGGGGAGGTGGGGGTAGGTGCTGGCATGCAACTCGAGGCTCTTTGTGTATTTGCCACTCTGTTGTTGGCATTTCAATTGCGAGTATGTACACGACATGCGAGTTTGTATGTTGTGTTGTGTTGTATGTTGTGTAGTGTTGTGTGTATGTGTTTGCCTGGCGTGTCTCTCGTTTGTTGGAAGCTTAAATTGGCATTTATGGCGCAATAGCGCAACACCACCCATCCACACACACACATACACATATAGAGAGACACATGTATAGTTATTGGGATTTTCAACTGTCAGGTTGTGTGGCACAAACAGAAATTGCAGTTGTGACAACCGTAGAGCAACATGACAGCAACGAAAAATCAAAGTTGCAGTCAAATGTAGTTGAGAGCAGTGCTTTTAACCAACATTGAACCATCTGCACCACTTGCACCACCTTAAGGGCAACAAAACGGAGAGCAACAGAGCAACATCAACATCAACAGCAACTGCAACAGCAGCAGCAACATCAGCTTGCCAGTTGGCTTGCAATTTTAATTTATGAGCAGTCCTCGAGCAAATGTCATCTGAATGAGACAGGCTGCTGGTGGTGGTGGTGCAAAAGGATACCGCATCCAGCTTTCCACTCCACACCACACCACTCCACTCGCAGCTCTCAGCAAACCACTCATCACAACTTGACTCAACTCTGGGCTCAAAGCTCTGCCTCTAATTAATTAGCCGCTAATTTAACGCGCCGTGTGAAGCAGCAGCTGTGCAGGACTCAACAGGATGTGCAATGGTCTCCCTACTACTCCTTTCCCTCCCTCTGCAACCTTTTAGACAGAATGTAAATGAAGAGACTGGGACTGAGAGAAAGGCATCCTCTTCTTCTACTTCTACTACTTCTTCTAGTTTTACTGTCGTCTATGCAGTAATCAAGGACTTTTTAGCCAAGGTTTTATCTACCACGTTATTCCCCTTTTGGGACTCCACTAAATTCGTGCCCAACAGTTTAACTTTTGTTGGCATTTCTATGAGCATAACAATTATGAACATTAAATGATGTAAACATCAAAATAAAATTACTTTTAATTGAATGTAAATTTTTATAAATTTCGTTTAAAACTGGGACACAAATTTTCTATATACTTCTAGCAGTGAATTAGATCCCAGTTTCATGTTTAGGAGAGCAAGACAGTATTTAACTAGTTTTAATAATAGTACAGTTCATGTTACATTCATAAAAGTTTAAAGTGAATGTGTTTTTCCAAAACATTGATCTGATTTCTATATTGTATTGTATAAAAGAGTTGATTTTAGTATTTGGTGAAGAGTATTAAAGAATTTTCAAAGGGGTTTCAGGTATTTTATTTCAGAAACTGCCACCTTAAAGATATTTCTACAATTCCTCTAAGTTCTCACATATTTGAAAAGTGCTATGGGAAGCTATATCAGCTATAGCACCATCAGAATTGAGATGTAATGGAACTTTACTGCTGTTATGAAATCCTACTTAGAAGATTTTATTATTAGCACTAACTTATATCGCTGAATTTTAACAAATACCATATCGACTTTATAAGTACACAAGCATGCTTGAGTTTAAGCTGAATGCAATCAGCATTTATAGATCGTAAAGATACTCACATACTAAGTATAAGTATAATTACTATTAAATAGCAGTTTCGCCATCATTAAAATCATAAATTCTACTTACACATACTTATTAAAAGCTTTCTCAGAAACTATGTTAAGCTGACACAATGGTGGAATTGATTTCTAAGTGGTATGCACAAAAGCTATTTAAGGATGTTTAAGGGAGAGAGAGAGAGAGAGGGAGGAGGGGAGGAAACAGACAAATAGAAAAATACATATAACTGGTGTAAAATGCGATTGCAATGGGGAAGCCAGAAGCCACTTTGCAACAGGCAAATGAGCATGCAACCAAACTAAGTGCTTGCCACCATTGTTTTCAAAATATATTCCCGAACTAAACGTGCCCCAAGCTATGTATCTAATATCCACTTCAAGGGGGTGATGGTAGGGGGAGGAGGGGGAAGGGGCTATTCGAACATGGTTTGTACTCGTATTCAACATCATTATCATCGTCATCGATATGACTGTGTACTCGTATGTCTCCTCATATGCATATATGTATATTTATACATATGTCCCCAGGGAGCGCAGCTCCAACAACAACAACAATAACAACAACAACCATGCATGTTAAAGTGGCTGAAAAAAAGAAAAATACAAGAAAAAAGCAAAACAAAGGGAAAAGAAAATGCAAAAGAAAAAAAGAAAAGATAAATGCAAAAATGCAGAGTGCAAAAAAGGTGAGTGCAAGAAACAAACAAACAAACAAACAAAACAAAACAATAAAAACCATATACAAAATCATGTGTAACAAGTATGCATTAGTCAAAGCATGCTCGACTAGCAAATACTCACTAAATACTTGACATTCTTATTTTAGTTAATATACAGTTTTATATACAAAAGTCATTTAAATCAATTCTATATAACCCACCCATCCAAATGCCCTGCAATACTGTAAGAATATATAATATACTTTACACTATCTTATCTAATTTATAGGGTATGTTAGACACGTGTATACAATTTCAATTCTGCAGTAACTGCCACACACAAAATCCGCAAAAGTTCATATCAATATTTGTTACATCTACCAGCTCAATAGAACGTATGAATTCGATACTCGAATCGTAGCTGGCTCGACTAGCCTATACCCTACTTTAGTATAAAAAGGCTAAAACTGCTTTAGGTTCTTAAAGCGCGTTTAAAAACTGCATTGGTTACAATTCAAATGAGTTTATAGTGTATATAAAGTGGATGTATACCCTTTAAGTTACAATCCAGTACTGTTGCTACTGCTGTTGGAATGCACGGACAACACTGAAGACTCTGCGGTTATAGAGTATAAAGAGGAAGGACAAAAAAATGTATCTATGAATATGGTTGAAATGCGTTGCCACAAAGCAAAAGTGCAAAATATGGCAATGACAGAAGCCAACAGCGGCAACAACAATTGCAACTGCAACTACAGCTGCAACAACCACAACAACAGCAACAACAACAACATTGACAACAACAACAATGTGAGGGGCACAAAACCGGAGCACACAAAAATGACAATGAAGATGACAACACAAAATGTTAACTGGAACGACAACAAAAGGGATGGGCGCCATGTTGAATGCTTTGGGGATATCCGGTTTGGAAAGTGGAGAAGTGTGGAATAGGGGATGAGGAAAAAGAAACTCTGCGAAATGGATGCAAAAAGATGGATGGGGAGAAAGCGTGAATACGGTTGTTGCCTTTGTCTGTGTGTGTGTGAGTGTATTGCCCGATTGACTGCCTGCCCAACTGACTGACTGACTGGCTGAATATCTTCTCCTTTCTCTTCCTTATCCTTATCTCCTCTCTGACTGCCTGCCTGCCTGCTGGCCTGTCTGTCTGTCTGAATGTTTGTTGCACATACCTTAGATGTATTGTCCTGCACCCATGCATCTGGCTTACCGTAGTCCGGTGGGTTCGCATACGGATCGTAGCCCAGCACGGATAGCATGGGCGCTATGTTGGCCATGTCATGGACCACATCGCCGGGTATTTGGTCCACCCACTTGGAGAGCGCCTCCAGATTGACCGGCTTGATGACCTGATCCGATGACCTCTCCACCCTGTATGTGTGTGTGTGTGTGCACGGCACACAATTGCAATTAGTTAATGCTTGCAAACAACACACAAAAGGGATCTCCTTCTGTCTGTCTGTCTACTGTGTACTCACTTGGATAGCGGTACTCCGTTGGGCTTATTAATAAATTCCTCATGATGCAGCACCGCATCGTTCCATGGCACATCCAAGAATTTCAAGATTTTTCGCATCCATTCCTCTGGATGCAGCACCAGCTGCTCGTAGTAAACCTTTAAACATGATACAGAAACAGATACGAAAGTCAGCTTTATTATTGCCATTTCCTCTGAATTGTGTAATTCTATAGCTCTCGAGACTAATGTGTAGCTCGAGACTTGGGATAAAAAATGTTTTCGCATAAGGTTTCCTTTGAATTATGTACTTATAACAATTTGCAAACAGTTGATTAATTTAAACTTTTAAATGGAAATTGATACTGTACAAATTCATGTTGTAAAATTAATTAACTTGTGTGATGTACAGAAGCTTCGCAATATGAAACTTTGAACTATGTGTGATGTACAAAAGCTTCGCAATATGAAACCGTTCATATATTGAACACTTTTAAAATTGAATCATTTGCTACTAACAATTGGAGCTAAAAATATTATGCTAAAGAACCTTTAATTAACTCAAATTTGATATAAGTTGCAATACTCGCATTTTAAAATACAATACTCAATTTAATAGTAATAAAAAGTGTCTAATTTTTTTAAGTAATCTTACGTTCAACAAATTCTTGCATAGAAAACAGTAACTTAGCTATTTTTATAAAGAAATCTGATAGGGTGATAAGGATTGCCACCTCAAGTTGTCAAAAACGGTTCATTTAATTCCCTGTCCCTGTCCCTATGGCATATCTTTATTAAAATGCAATTATTAAGTTATTTAATAATGACATGCTATAGGGTGGTGGACAGAACTGTCATATCCATTCCCTTAACAGGTGGACGGACACCTTCATAAAGGCGTCTGTCCAGCTGTTCCTGTCAATCAACTCACCATCATGCAACGCTCCTTGCCAATGTCCCGACATTGTTCGTGCATCAACTCGATGGCGTGGTTCCACTTCTGCATGCACTGACGGTAGCTGGCCAAATCGAAGCCGGTGATTGTCACCTTGCGGGATATAATCGAATGAACTGTCGCCCGTCCGTCGCGCACCATGAATAGGAATTTTGCCTGTATGAAGAGAGAAGGGAAGGAGTGAGAACATGGGTAAAGTCCACTGTAGTTGTACATACATGACTGTACAGCAAAGGTGCATAAAATAGTACCCATAAAAAAATAAATAACCAAATGTTCTCAGGGACAATTATTCTTTACTCTTCTTTTTTTGCACAAAATATAAAGAGGAACCCTTCACTTTAATTAAAAAGAGAAATTTATTTATTTATATAAATTATGTATAATTAACAATATACATAATACTAATTAACGAGTACTAACCTAGGCCTTCGACTCAGAGAAGTTTAGTTGGTTAGGTTTCTTTTTAAGTATAAATAATTTTACAATACTTTTCGATACGGAAATAATAATGAAATATAAAAAAGATCTTTAGCAGAAATCGAAGGTACTCTAAAATTGACTTGGAAATCAAACTAGCAACATAGTGAACAAATCACAAATGTTGGGATAAACCCATAAATGTTGTAATATAATTCTAATTTCAGGTAATATAATTAATGTAATATAACTAAAGTAATATAATTTCTAATTTGTGGGGGAACATTTTCTGTGTATTTAAATTAATATGAACTTTGGTGGCAATTAAAACTGCACAATTTGCCTACGGAGTTCCTTTCCGTATTTTTTCCGTATAAGCTCACGAAATTGGGGAAAAACTAAGAAACGTTGCTAGTTTTTCATTTATTTCTATATATTTATTTATTTCTAAGCCGAAAAGTTATTGATTGTATTTATATAATTTGTGCAAAAGAAAAGGTTACCACAGTAAGTTAACAAAAAGAATAATCAGCTCGTAAAGGCATTTGTTACTTTAGGTGCTATTTTATTGACCATAGTTGTTATGTGTGTATGTGTGTTGTTGTGTATGTGACTTACATTGGGAAACAGCTCGATTACATAGGAGCCCATTTTGAGTGTAAGGGGATCCTTGTTACATAAACGAGGCGCCGGTTCACCATGTTTCGCAATGATTTCCAAGCAGAACTGGGCGATGGCACTGTTCATGACCTCCTTGGTGATGCCTGCCTCCTGCAGTCGCAACGATTCCTTCTCGGACTTTAACCAATGTGAGCGCAGCTGCAAAATTCGCGGAATGACGCGAGTCTCCTGCCCGCAACTAAATGGATGAGACATGTAGCAAAACAATGCCGGAAACATGAAAAGGAAGGTAAAATGATGCTGAGAAATAGAAGGAATAGAGCATAGAGGGACATGGACATGGGCATGGCATGGCATGGACATGAACATGGATGTGAATGTGGCTGTGAATGTGGCTATGGCGTTTGTCTGGATGAGATGGCAAATATATAGCGAACACAACGAACACAATGATGTTTGATATCGCATTGCTTTGGCTTTTTCCAACGGATGTTGCCACATTGCATGCCCCACAACGTTGCATGTAGCCGTAGCCTGTTGCCTGTTTGCCTCCGGTCGCAGCTGTTTTTTCGGCCTTTAGCTAATGCAATCGACTAAATGGAAGCGATTACTTCAACTTCAACTCCAGTTCCGACTCCAACTGCAGCTTCAGTTTCAGCTTCAGCTTCAGTTGCAGCTGCTGCTTCAACTCAATTTCAATTTCTATTTCCATTTCTATTCCAACTATAACTACATACAACTCAAACATGCGAACATCAAATCGAAATTGCGAAATTGTTTGTCGCGTTTCGGTTCTCAACCTATTCTCCTACTCTCTTCTCCTTTAAACCACTTAAAAGGCAAGGCCAGGGACAAGGACAAGGACAGGGACGTGGAATGGAGACAATTTGAAGTGGAGGCTTTAGTCAGTGAACCATATTGACTCACAGTTGATTTGTATCGCAATGTCATTTAATTTTCCAAATTAAACAGCTGCAAGTTCTCAACAAAGCTCATTTCTCATTTGTTTACTTTGCTTAAGCAATTTGCTGGATTAACTCAAGATTGTTCAAGCAGATAAATTGATTAATCTGTTGTGAACTTTAATGAGATTATCTCAGGTTTGTTACACATAACTTTACATTAATCAACTTAGCCTCATTAATATTCTTTCTTTACATTTTACGAAGATTGTTAAAGATTTCACATTGAATTAAAGTTAATTTTGTGAACTGTTTTTAGTAGAATTTACGCATCCTTAATACACATATTTAGTAGCATACTTAACAGCGTATTTCATTTCATAATATGTATATTTATTAATTGCAGTTGTTTCTAATTTGTGAATCCTTTAAATACATATAAATATAAGAATGGCTGTTAATGACTTTTTCATACATATACAAATTTTAATTTACAGATGCCACCAACCTTGTCAATCCGCATCTTGTAGTTTAGATGCCTTGAGGTCAAGGACTTGTCAAAAATGCAAATTTCATGTCAGTTTGCTTAAATTGATGAAAAGATTGTTCAGCATAAGTTTTAATGCCGACGGCAATCGAATTATATTTTCAAATTTAAATCAGACCAAGACAAAGAGTTTGTTATTTGTTGAAATTAGAATTATATGAATTTAAAATAAAATTATTTTTTACAAGCATGTAAATCGTTGTAATATCCAGCTGATCAAGATGATCTTTCAATATCTTTAGAATATGCGCCAACACGTATGCTACAGATTTTGGAAGTACTACAAGATTTTAACTTTAATTGGCTATTTTAGTTGCCATAGGAATACAAGGAATTAAGTGTTGCATTTGATATCATGTGATATGCATTTCTAGAGACACAAGCTCCTCTTCTCCTTCTCCTTTTTCAATCGCATTTTCATTCTCATTTTCGTTTTCGTTTCCCGTTTTCGCATTTCGCTTTTCGCCCTCGAGTGTCCTGCTAATCTGGCATCTGCTGCGAAGCCTTTGAGTGCATGAGTCACAAAGTCGCTGTCGAGTTGGGGGTTCAAAGGGGCACAACGCTGGGGCTGGGATACTAGCTCTACAAATATATATAATCTTGGGAGCTATTACATGAGCGTGTTTTATATGCAAATCGGACTGAACAAAAGCTAACGAGGCCAGCGCAAAAACACTGAAGCTATCTGCAAACACACAGAGATACACGCACACACACGCACACATATAGATACACGCGAATATATATAGATACTCGACGTATCTGTAGATGTAGATGTATCTGTAAATGGTGGCACAAATTTAACTAAATACATTGCTGCTGCCACACGCTGCAGCGGCGGAAGTAAGTTTTTAAATAGCGGAAATTGTGCTGTGCAGCCATCAGAAAAAGTGGCGTTGACTGCTCTCGACAGGACCAAGGACCAAGGACCGACGACCGAGGGACCGAAGGACCAAGAATCAAGGACTCCCGACCCAGAACCCAGTTAGCTACGAGCCACAAGTCAGAAGCCAGAACTCAGCAACCATGAGTCTAAACTGGCAAAAAAAATAGAAAATATATATGTGTGTGTAAAAAATACGAAATTGTTAATAAAATAAGCAGGCAAAGCTTTACGTTTATTTCTATCGTAATTCTATATCTCTCTTTCTCTGTCTTTCACTCTCTCTCTCTCTCTGTCTCTGTTTGTTCACTCACATCTGGCTGGAGCACAAAGGACGAAAAATTCGTGGCTAATTACTCATGCGTAACGAAAACTTAATAATCTAATTCATTCCCTGACAGGGACAGACCTTTACACACACATAGGAAAAGAGACAGTTAGAGAGGAAGGGAGAGAGAGAGATACCCAATTGGCCAGACGATGAATCCAGTCATCCATCATGTCATATAATAAACATCTCTCCTCCCTCCCCAATTTATTTCAAAAGTTTCAAACTCAATCTGAGCTCTTTTTACACATCACACACACACACACACACTCACACTCACATCCAAACATATTTATTACGTATGTTGTTTGAGTTTCCTACAAATTAGTCTAAACGCAAAATGGAATGGTTCATTTTCACATCCGTTTATCGATTACATCAACAAAAGGTGTCAAATATCATACAATTTATCTCTCAGTTTCTATAGCAAACTTGCATTTGAAAAGCATCGACAATTTGTTCTGTAAAAGATTCTAATTGCCATAAAGTATTATTTACAAAATGTAATTACTTCTGCGAATTACTAATTTGAGAGTAAAGGTTGAAATAATTTTTAAGCTCCTATCAATCATTTATTTTAATTGTTTTACTTTCAAATTTGAATATTTAACTGACTCGAGCTCTTAAATGTATAATAGCATTTAATATTTTTATACATTTTTGTATTTTTTTTAACATTTATACATTTAGAACCTCTAATCAGTCAAACATTTATATTTTAAACATTTTAAACGTTGCCAAAACCCTCAGAAATAATGTTTTACTTTAGTTTAATATTATTTATTTATAAAATCTATTTAGCTATATTTTTCTTCCATATGTTTAATGTGTGCTTAAGTTTGGACAAAATTTAATAATTGAATAGATCTTTAGATTAGTAATTATAATAATTATTAGTGAAAGTTTTCTTATCATTTTGAGTAAACCAATTAAGTTACTTTTATCAGACAAATATATTTTATGATATATTCTGCTGAGTTCTTAGTACTTCTTTTATTGGAAAAAAGTTAGGACATGTCTTTTATTAGTATGCATTATTTATGCAGATATTCAACTGTATACAACTGATATTTAAATTATTTAAGCTAGAAGTATTATAGCATATGGTAAGTTCTTTGGAATATTAATATATTGAGGACTTGTTGAATGTACCAGTTTAGTTATCTAAATCTACAGTATAGCATGAATTAAGGGGAGAATATATTAGATGTTCTCTCAAACAGAATACTGTTAAGAGAGGTCCAGACTCAACGATCTATTTGGATGCAGTATAAAATTGTACTTAAAAATAAGTTGAATTACAGGACAGTTTGTTGGGGAAATTGTATATGAAACAAGCTCGAACTGGTTGTATATATTACAGCGAAATATGTATGTAGGTGAAAAGAAAGAAGGAGGTGGATAAGTACAGTTGTTGTAGGGTTGTAGGGGAGGTTGCAGGGGAGGTTGGAGGTGGAAAAACTTACCGCACATCGGGATGAGCATCCAGCATGGCGCGCATTAATGTCGTACCAGATCTGGGTACACCGCCTATGAATATTAATGGCATCTCACGGTTGTATGAATAGACGCGTTGATTGTCATCTGTGACGTATTTCTGCTTGGGTTGTATGGGCGTGTCAAAAGAAGAAGAAGACCAGAGCAGAGCAGAGCAAAAAAGAGAAGAGAAAAAAAAATTAAATTAGAGAAAAGTTGTAGGTAAAAATTACGTGGCACCCAGATGATGACAATAATGATGATTATGATGTTGATAATGATGATAATTATTATGGAAGCAGATGGGATTGTTGGATTTTAGGGTGGGGCAGGTGGCGACGGATAACGGATGTCGGGTTCCAACAGGAAGGTGACGTTGATGCCAACTGAATTTGCGTAGGCAAAAAATATAGATATAAAAAAGAAAACTCTCTCACACACACACACACATATACATAGTGTGTGGAAAAGAGACAGGTGTGTGTTTGTGTGTGTGTGGGGGTGTGTGAAAGAGCTGCCCCTTAACCTTTGGCGCGTCTGTCGCATTAATGTCAATTTAAAAGGATTTTCCTACGCAGTTATAAATGCAAAAAAAAAGGAAAAGCGTTCAAACTCGAGAATCTAAGCCCATAATACGAGACGCTTAAAACGCTGCCTCATTGTGGCAAAATTTGCGTGAAAATTGCAAAAAAAAAACAGAAAATAATCGAAAAAATATGGAGAAAAGAATGTGCTATTGTTGTCGACAGATTTTGCCAGCTGGTGAATTTTCCAACTCGGTTTCTATTAGTCAGCGTTTATCAATCGATTCGATAACTATTCCATATGCACACGTTTGCTCACATTAACTTAGTATGTACTATGTGCTCTGTCCCCTGTCATTTGAGCGATAAAAACCTGATAAGGTTTAAGCAGAGAGAGAGAGACACTCACAAAGAAACTCTGAACCAATAATGAATTATTGATCAGTGCTAAGCCACTCGACAATTATTATAAAGTTGTGCACATAACACAAGTTAACAGTCAAACGTAAAAAAGTGTTTGGTACAGTGAGACACAAGTACAAAGAACCACATTTAAAGAAATATTTTACTAGATGTCATATGTAACAGATGAATATATAATATCAATATAAGATTTTAAGACTGGAATAAGGCGATCTACCAGTTTGGTTGAGATAGCTCACGAAACAAAATAAAGAGACTATATTTATATTTTCAAAAATTTGAAAACGAACTATTTTTAAATGTCGAATCAATTTATAGAATGTTCCATAGATAACATGACAATCCGCTTAACAATCGTGTTAGATTTGATAGAGTTATGCAAGTTTGAAATCTGTTGGCACTTGGGACTGGCAACTTTCCAAGCCAACTTTGTTGTTACTTTTGTCATGATTTTGAACAATTTTCAATGCGTTAAACATTACGTGCCAAATTTATGATAATATACCCTCTGCAAGGGTATAATGATTCATGGATTACAGAAGGATGATTAAATGAAACAATTTCTAATCGAAATGAATATTTGAAATGATCCTCATTATTGTTATTATTATAATTATATTAATATGTAGTGCAGTGCAATTGAAAAACAATATACGCATTTCAAAATTCAAGTGATTTAATTGCAACTGGCATTGCTTGAAGATTGGAAATTAATTAAAATCACATTAAGGTCTTAGTGGACTGCAGGATTGCAGTACAGTGCAGCTCAAGTATAAGTAACGTTCAGTGAAATTAATATGTACGAATTTGTGTGCATGTGTGAGTAGCTCAATTGATTTGATTTCCTTATGCAGACATGGTTGCCATGGATGAAATCCAACTAACAATCTCTCTCAACCAGCAAAAGCAACCACAACTACAATAACAAGAACAACGAGAATCGGAATCAGAATCAGATTCAGAATCAGTATGAGAATGAGAACGACAAGAACAAGAATAATAAGAACTGTTAGTCCCGATGGCATTTGGCCAACTAATGTTTACAAAATGGTGTTCGGCCATCCGATAACCAGCAAATCCCCCAATGACTTTGCATGGCTTGCGGTTAGGTCAGCGTGTGCAGTCAACATGAAATTAGTTATCCTGAATCTCTAGAGTGTATAAAAAAACGAGTGTGTGTGTGTGAAACAGTAAGACTCTACAGTAGTAGCAGACATTGTTGTTGTTGTTGTTCTTGTTGTTATCGTTGTTTGTTGCTGTTGCCACAATTTGATTTATCACTGCAATCGTCGCCTGGTCAGCGTTCGTTTCTAAATACATGCCCTCAAGTGTAAATAAACTTGAGTTGATCTCTGTGTATGTACGTGTGTTTGATTAAAGGTGTCCCACAGTCAAGCTAACCTATGGTGAACTACTTTGTATTGAATTTTTAATTGATTTTAGATTTACAGAACTTCTTTGTTCTTATATATGTCGCATATATATAATTTAGTTTATATAATGAAGCTTTAACTATTATAGAAAAATATTTAAATAAAAAATCAATTTGATTTTTTTTCTCTTGCTAGATTTGAAGTTATTTTAAGTAAATTTTATCCAAACTTTATGCGATTTTTCCATATTCTAGAAAATTATTTAAAAATAAACTGTCTAAAATGAAAGATATTAATTCTCTAATAATTTTAAAACTATGATAACTTAATAAGTGGTGACTGACTAGTATAAGATTTAATTTATATACGAGAGCTGCACGAAAAGTTCTTCATGATTATTTAAATATACATCGTAAAATTATAAATATTAAACCAAAAGATCAAATGACCAAATGAGTTCCCTTTAAGCTTTCCATGACAATTTTGAATAAATCAAGAATAAATGGATTTGTGTGATGCGCAATTCAGTTAAACGAAGTTTGACTGTAATTGTGTGTGCAGTTGTTTGTCCACTTACCTCCACGTGCACCATTTGCGATGCCAAATCGTTTGTGGCATCCAACTTGAAGAGACAGTTGGGTCGCAACTCGGTGAATTTGAATAGGAACATGGTGACAACAATTATGGCGAATAGAACCCAAAGGGTGACCTTCTTATTTCGATATGGCAGACGCATCTTTACAGCTGTCGTTTGCCGCTTGTTTTTGGTTTTGGTTTTGAGTTTGAGTTTTTTCTAGCGGTTAACAGCAGAGACAGAGAGAGAGTGAGGTGTAAGTCTCTTAACTGCTTTTTGATTTCAATCAAAGTGGGACTTGGAGCTGTCTATTTGTTTAGTCTTATCGATTGACGATGCCTCCGCTTCTGCTACTTGTGTCTTGTGTGTGTGTGTGTGTGTGTGGGTGTGCAACCGGACGTTGCAAGCTTAAATATGTAAATTGGTTTCTTGAGCTGCGGCAACGATAAAAATGTTAGTTTGCTTTGGCCGCTGTTTTTCTTCGGCTTCTGGTTTTTCTTCTGTTTACACTTAGATGCTTTTTCCTTTACTTTGGCTGCCTTTCAGCTGCTTTTGATGTTGTTTTTGCTCCAGCTCCAGCTTCTGTTTCTGTTCCTGCGGCTGGTGCTCCTGTTCCTGTTCCTGCTGTTTATGACGTTGATTGCTTTGCATTTCCTTGCCTTTTGTTTGCATCCAACGCTTGTTTTTCTCTCTCTTTTTTCTTTTTTTTCAGTGATTCACTGCGGTCAGCCTGGTGGCCATCAGGAAAAAGTGAACTCCAACGCCAGCTCCAACTCCAACTCCAACTTCAGCTTCAGATTCAACTGCAATTTTCAATTCTAACTCTAGTTGCACTTCCACTTTTAGTTCCGTTTATTATTTCTATGTGCCGCTTATCGTTTCCGTTGATTATTTTTTGTTCTTCGCTGTTTTTTATTGCATTTTAAGCATATTTACTTAGGTGAATTATGTTTTATATTATCCCTCCTGCTGTGTGTGCGGGTGGTAGTGGGGAAAGTGGGAAGGAATATGCGCTTTAGGAAAAATCTCCGTCCGTCTCAATGTCTTTCCTTCCTTCGTTCTCTGTGGACTGGTATGTCTTCGGGACAAGTCCTTGTCAGTGACTGCGAGTCTGCAAAGTGAAAAACTTCAGTCATAAGCATATTTAAATAGTTTTCAAATTATTTGCTGGCAACTTAACTCAGCACTTGACTCTGTGTTGCACGACTGACAGCAGCGACTGTCGTGAAATGACTACGCACCTTTTAGAACTGCAAATGCAACTACAACTCCAGCTCCAGTTTCTGCTCCAGCTTCAGCTCCAGCTGCAACTGCAACAGCAGCTTCAATTTCAATTTCAAAATTTTGATTATGACTCCAACTTGAACTCGTACTCTTCTTCTCTTGCTTGTGTTTGTTGTTGTTTGGGTTGCTGTTGTTGTAGTTGTTGTTGTTGGATGTTTGCTCAGTTGTTCACGAATAGCTGCCAGCCCAAAAACTTAATGAGCTGAAATGCCAAATAGACTGGAACCAATGTTAGTGATATATACACATAATAGCTCCAATTCCCAGTTATTTCCTCCGTCATAGCTATGAATGACACAAAACAGAGAGAGAATAGGAAAAATTAAAATGATGATAAACACACGCATTTATAGAGCAAATGAAGAACTATTAGAACAATTGGCAACACATCTAACAAAAAAAAAAGAGAAAGAGAAAGAAAAATAGAAATATAGTTTGATGACAGGCAACAGATCCAACACACAGATACTCAGAAATACACTTCACACACACACATATAAGACAATTGCGGCTGTTAGAACTTGAACAAACAAAGCCCGAAACAACTTGAATTAGATTCCAACAATGAATTATTATGTACTTTACTATGGAGTGTGTGCTGTGCGAGTGTGTAAATAAATAGAAACATATTTATTATGTTTGCTGTGGATATTTGATTAGAAACATCTATAAATTTATGACATCTATGTGCGTGTGTGTGTGGGTACATAGAACGTGTCGTCTTGTGGCAAGCATCTACATCCTATTGAGAACTTAAGCAGCTTATCTCTCCCACAGTTGCTACTCAAGTGTCGGCCATATAGTTACTTGAGTGCATAATGACATTCGTCACCAGCCCCCCCCCCCACCCCCTCCCTTTTTCTCTGGTGGTTGTTAACGGAGAATGTTTGCCACTTGCCATTTGCCACTTGCCACACACACACACACCATGAGCAGATCTTGTTGCAGCTTCAGCTTCAGTTGGCCAGTTACTTATCAGATGTTACGATAATGTCACTTCCCCCTCATCTCCACTACACCCACATCCACACACACATACCCACACACCCTAAAAGCTAGTTGCACTCTGAACTTACATATATGTGCAACTGCAGCGTACCTGGATTAAGCACTAAGTAAGCATTCAGCAAAGGAAACTGTAGAAAATTGTCTATTTTTTTTTCAAATTAATATTTTCTATTGACAGTTTTTATCGTAATCAACACACAATTTCAATTGATTCCCTTCGGAGACAGTAGAAAGTAGCTTACGAGTTTCCTGTTCAGTTACTAAAGCCAAACTAAAAGTCAATATGTTAACGATTTTAGAACGAAGAGTGTAGCTTCAAAAATACCTCAAACTATTGAATATAAAAGAGTCTACAACTATATTTATCCTTCGAAGCCTTTCAGTAGACTTAATACTATCAATAAAAACCATCATTCCCTTTAAAAACCTTTATTATAAATCGATCCTAAAAAAACTATCAATAGAAGGCATCACTTCACAGCAGAGATATGAGAGACACATGACACATATGACACATTAGAAGCGCTGCCATCGCTTACGCTTTGATCTGTGAATGTTTTGTTTCTATAGATAATTTGAATGTCATTGCTGTGGATTGGTTTTGGCCTTATCATTCCCATACTGCTGATGCCGCTGATGTCGCTAAAGGTAGGTCTTAGTATAGTTGAGAGACCTGCTTTAACCAAATACTCATCAGCCTCCTTGTTCTCTTCGTCTAGTTTTCTTTGAGCTTTCTCTAGCTTGCGTAATTTCTCTGCAATCTTGTTAACTTCCTTCATTTCTTCTTCAATCTCTTTATTTTTCTTATCCAGGCGTTTACTCGAGGCACGTATCCAATCGTTAATAATTTTCTCATTTGCATCCTTATTTGGATTTTGAGAAAATAATGAGAGTTTCTTCAAGTGGCGCATAATCCTGGCCAATAGACGATCCTTTTCCTCTTTGGTACATTGCAGCCTTGGCATAAGATCCTCCAAAATCGTATTTTCCAATTTATTATAGGCTTGAGAGAACATTGATTGATACTCTTCCACATCCAAAATCATTTGATGGGCAACTTTCCACTGCAAGTCTTGGCTTTTGTCTTTCGATTCTATTGGCCTGGACGACTGGCTCATATTGGATAATCTTGGCTTATTGAACTGGCTCATCTTGGTAAAAGGTAAAATGTGTCTTTTTAAAATAAAAATTTAGTAAAAACTGAAATTTTTGGATGTGCTTGTTACTATGCCTATGCTTCGAATGAAATACCGAATTCCTTAAACTCAATAGAAAGGAGAATAAGCCTACTACAACTGGTAAAATGTTCAAACATTGACAGTGAATACATTATTTCATTATCACCAAAGTTGACCAACCTCAATTCATGAATTGCATTTTACTGCATTGAAGTTTTTAATTATCATGTGTTGCGTAAGCTTGAGAGGAAGGAGGGATTTTCAATCCATCAATTAACTGTAGCTCTATAAATATCAAACTCCATATGCTGACTGACTGATTGATTGACAAAGCTTTGACAGCTGGTTTCACTGAAGGTTTATTACAACGAATTACAATCCTTGGTTCTGGGTGAAATAACCTTATACATAACCATAGAACTTATGGCTAAAGTTAATCGAGTAAAGCGATATGAATTCCAATCAAAAACAAACTTGAAACCATTAATGTAGAAAAGAGACAATCAATAATTCTGATGGATATCATTGAATATAAGTTGCACTCGCTTTATTTGATTACTATTTAATTTACATTTCAGAAATAACTCTAATAAAATAAATGCCACATTTGACATTCGCTGACAATCGATAAACTGGGGAACTGAAGTTGTAATGTGATTGTTAAATTGAGCGGAATGCAAAACGTTTATTTTAAATGTAATTTGACGTTTAATTCAATGACATTTTAATGCTGTTTACCAAACACGAAATGCGATTATAAATGTACTTAAATAATTGACAACAAAAATTATAATTTTGCGTGTTGGCAACACAATGAAAATCAAGTTAAGTTGCGACATGGAATAAGCCTTGAAAATGTACTAAAAATATCTAATAAATTCTACGAGTAACGCTCATTTAACTCTGAATCTATTAGGATATAGATAGATAGTTACGAAGGTTAACATTTGTATATGTATTCTAAAAACCAGTTGTTAGATCTTTTTCTTTTTCCGTCCTTCAAGATGTGTGTAAAACTTTGAAGTGTGTGCTTCTTATCACATGGAACTGTAACCACAGCCCAAGTAAATACTTGTATTAAGTATATTTAATCTTTTAATTGGCATTCAGCAGCTAAGACTTGCATTAAGCACAGAAACTAGCTTAAGTTGACTTTTACATTTACATATGGCAACTTTATGATGTGCCTTTTGAAATCCTTTCCTTTCAATGCAAATGCTGCAATGTTTTTATACCCTCTACACATCAAATGTGCAGAAAGGGGGATTATTCAATTTGCCAAAGCTTATGAAGTGGGGCAAAAAGGAAGAACTTTTATTGCATGAAGTGTGCAAGGATTAAGACTATGAAGGCAATTTGTTGTGTACGTTGATGTATACTCTACGTACAGAATTTCTAATAGTTTTACTTTAGTTTGCAAACATAATTTATATTTCTTAAATAGCAAAAATAAAGCGGCATTTTTTTATTTCTATTTCTATTATTAATTAAAGTGATATATTAAATATATAAATTATTAATTTATGTATACATACATATTTAACTTTGCCTTGTTGATTTTTAATCTTAGTATTCAATCAATTTATGCACAGAAACTCACATAAACCAATAAATAGGCTTTTTGTTTGGAATTTCTACTTCCTTCTGTTTTGTTGAGGCAAAATACAAACAAACTAGAAGAACAGAAAATAGATGAACAAATTTTCAGAATTCCCTTGTAAATTAAAAGCGAATGTTCTAAGAGTTAGCACTTTTGAGATTTTTAATTGAATTGGAATTTCAATCTGTAGGAGTGCTCATCTCTATTGTTGCACTTTCATTTTAATAATAGTGTGAGTCTCCCCAAGTTGCATACATACTACATACAGGTTATAATGTCAGTCGTGCACTCTCTCAACTTTACTGTAGTTTCATATTTTTGTTTTTTAAGCTTTTGAACTATTTCCTTTTCGGCCATTCCCCAAATGTGCACACTGTGAAAGCATTCCAATTTGTTTCGTTTTTGTACACCTTATCTGTGGGATGCCTTTATTCCCGATTACACATATGCTTCGTTGGGTGTCTGGACAACGGATTCCGTCTACTTGTTGGACATATAACAACTACAGCAACTACAACACAACTACAACAACCACAGCTGGAGCAGCTGGCTTTCAATGCTGTCTGATGGGCAGTTGGTCAGTTGGGCAGCAGGATGATGATGGACATCATCCGTAGGACAAACCTCAAAGTATGCGGTGAGACTCTGTGTTCGGCCCTTTTAATGTTATGAGGCGAATACTCACACACATACACACGCACACTCACATGCACATGACATACAATACACATGACAGCAGGTCCTTTTGGTCATATACTTCCTGTCCCTATCCCATTCTCCCTCTCTCTCTCTGTCGCTCTTACTATCATCTTTGGTTGTGTCTGTCTCTGTCTCTGCCTCTGACTATATATGTCTGATGAAAGTTTCGAAATAAAGGAAAAATTGCTTTCGCCATATTTTGCATACTAAAATGTGGCTTATATATTTACATGTAAACCTAAAATGCAGCAATAGCTTTGCCACAACGCTGACCTCCCCCCACTCTTTGTCTCTCTCCCTTGCTCTCTCTGTCTTCTCTATCTCTGCTCTCATCACTGTTCATTTCTCAGCCAAAGCAACGCCCAAAGGGCCCCGAAAACTTTTTAGACTAAAGTTACTAGAGCAATAGCACCCCCTCCCCTTCTCTTACCCTCAAGCAAGAAAAAAAACAAAATAAATAGAAAAAAATATAAACCAACAACAACAAAATATAAGTTGAATTTTTGTTTGTAGAGGTGCCTCCCTTTCTCTCAGACTCTCTTTACCTACAAGCTGCTTTTCAATAGGTACTATATAAATGTGTGTGTGTGTGTGTGTGTGTGTAGAGGAGTGTGGTGCGTGTGTGTGTGTGAATGGTAAACACGGTGGTAGCATACAAAAGGCAGCGTTTTTGTTGTTGTTCATCGCTCATGTTGCTGGCAGTTCGCTCAAGTGTCGGACAAAGTCTTGTAAAAATTAATAAGCGTGTAAATTTTATTGTATTGCCAAACACAAGTCCAGTCTCACAAAGCTCACACACACACACACGCACTCACACGCACACACTCTCACATTTACATTAAGTTTTATGCATGTGAAGAGCTTTGCTTTATTTGATGGGTTTTCGTCTAGCAGTTTTCTACTTCTTCCACCCACTTCTGTATATTTTTTTTATATTTTTTCACCAACTTAAGCATAATGGCATCGCATTCTGTTTTGGCCCTTTACACAGTGTCCCTAAAGCGAACATATATACACGTAATAACGACCAAATGCACTTCAACGAGAAACTCTCAAAGGAATCTCTAACATGGAGTGTGTTAATGTGATGCTGTCTCTTTCTATTTAGCCTGACAAGTATCCAGCTATCCTAGTTGGTCTCTGTCTACGAAGGAACTATTATCTCAAATTTAATTGTGTCTTTTATCATTTATTTTATTTATCCTCTTGTCATAATTTACTTAAATTTATATAAATAGTTTTTTATTATTATTTTTATTTACTAACTATCTTTCTTTATCCCTTTACAATTGTCCATTTATCCATTGTTCATTTTATCTTATCATATATTATTTTACAGATATATATAGATATAGTAGATATATGCACATTCTTTCCTATCTGTATCTTAATCTAAATATCTGTGGCTTTTTGTTCTATATATTTTTTATTTCTATCTCTAACCTCTATTCTTACATATTGCTCGCTAATCTATTCAACTATCTTTATTTAGCCATACTTTTATTAATATAATCTCAATATCTCTATTTTAATCTATATTAATTTTCATTAACGTTTTCTATCTGTCCTTCTATTTATTTAGTTATCTTTATCTTTCTGCTTTATCTGCTTTCCTAACCAAACATGTAATATATTTCTTTATATGTAAGTTCGTGTCGGACTAATCATCAAATTCTTTCTCTTTCTATATAGCTTAATCTGTAAATATTTCCATGTAAATCGCGCATATTTAACTATTCTATCTTTCATTTATCTGTTTGTTTGCTATCTCTATTTGTTTATATCTATATTTTATTTATTTAATAAAATGTCCATTTCTAGTTCTATCTCTAACAACGATAAATATAGTTAGAATGTTTAAGATAACTTTAACATAATTCCCGCTTTATTATATCTAACAATTGACTTGGGAGTAAACTAAAAATATGTTTTTAATTTGCAAATTTACCCGTCATGTTGCAACACAGTTTTAACCACTTTTGTTACGAATATTTTGCATTTGTCGTTTTGATTGTATCTTGAACCACTGTGCCGGCAGTGGCTGGCATTAGTTCTCACGCTTGTTGCGCTCGGTGCGTTGACGGGGACGTTTGCGACAGTTTAAGTTGGAAGCTTTTGTTTCAAAAAAAAAAAAACGAAAACGAAAAAAACAACAAAAAAATAAAAATCTGCATAAATAATGTTGCGACACGCTCGGGGGTCTGCAGCCGGGAAGTGTTGATGATTTGATGGCGAATACGGAATGCTGAGCCGTAACGTAAAGTGCCTTAATGGCAGTCTAAAGACCTTGTTCTAAATTGCAGTTGGTAGAAGAAAGAGGGTAGAGCATTTTGGAGGCTTCAACAGCGGCGCAGCGAACCGAAACGTGGCTTGGACTCTCCGATTTACACTTCTCAGTCTCTCATTCCTCCCCAACACACACTCTTAGAGTCTCTAACTCTTAGTTGAATCTATCTCTGGTTTCTGGTTAAGATTGGATAACTGAACGCGACTGGTTTGGTTAATATTTAGCAACTGGCGGCAGCGACAGCTCATTTATCAGCACGTCGCTCATATTATAAATTACTTGGACAATATGCGCGACGTGCAGCAGCTGTTGCCAGTTGTTGTTTTAGTTGTTGGCGTTGCCACAGCTTCAACTACAGTCCCTAAGTAAAGTTATCTGACGTGGCCAGACCGCCGGGAATTCGCCCTTCGATATGCAGTGAAGCGCAGAACGCCCCAAGCAAACACCACTCACACTTTTTGTACTCACAGAACCCACTGAATCCACACACACACACACCCAACACACACTCACAGTGTTCTCGGTACACGGTACTCGGTTCGCGGTACTCCACGTTTGCACAGTGAAGCGTGCCGAGTTTTTAAAGTGAATCAGTCGAAAGTTCGAACCACGAATGTGTTAATTAAAACTTAACGTTTCACCGCATACACAGTCGCTAAAGCAAAAAAGAAATATGAAAAAAATAAAAAAATTGGAATACTAAGTATAAAGACAAGAACAAGAATGAGATCAAGAACGGGAACGGAACTGGGGAACACGAAAACGAACATGAATCGATGCCAGAAGATGTTATAATTCAATTTGTTGTGTCAACGATGGATACATATTAATTGAGCTATAAAATTAGAGGGTGCATTGAACTTGAATCCAAAGAGAGATTGTAAGTAATATGAGCTATAAGTGCAGTAGATCAGAGCTTTTGTTCTGTTTACTTGCTGAGTTGTACAGCAAACAGTTTCCCAGAGGAAGAATATACAAATATAAAGACTTAATGGCTAATACTTTAATTTCATTTCAACTCTGTGCTGATAATAAGTACATTTTCATTGTAAAACAACTGCAGTAGACTGGAACTTTTGATACTCACTTGTGGAGTTGTAAATCAATCATGTTTTCAGCTAAAAGTCAAATAACAATGAGTACTAAAAATAATTGATGAATGTCTAATGATTTCCTTATGAACTCCTAATAAAGGCGCTCAACACTAAGCTTCTTCTAACAATAACACAATTCCCCTTGTTATTGACAGCAAGTTTTTTGTCTGCTTTGTTGTTGGGTGCAATATCAAGAAGCTTTTCAGTCAAAAATTAAACAAAGGCAGGAATGATAAATGAGAAAATAAGGATGCTCTGATAATTTTGACATAATTTGAAAAAAATAAAATATGATATCAAGTTGAGTTCCACAGAAGTTAGCTTAAGCTGTCGTATGAATTTTGGAGCTGGATTAACAACTTTGGTGACATAGCAGTTAGCTTTATTCATCAACAGACCTTTAGAGGAACAAAACTAATTGAATCACAAGCGGATGCAGCTGTTAGCTTTGGTCATCAAGCTACATTTAATGTTGGTAACAGGTTGAGTTCCATAGCAGTTAGCTTAAGCTTTCAAATGACTTTTTGTTGAGTGTGGGAAAATCAATTGGGTGGCAAAGCAATTAGCTTGAGCTATTGAAGAACATTTTCAGAGTATGGGGAAATTCATTGAGTTCGAATGCCGTTAGTTTTAGCCATCGAACGACTTTTATTGAGTTACAAAAGTCGTTGTTAGTTTTAGCCAGAGAATGAGATGCCGCAAGGACTTGAAATGTTATTTAATTTAGCGTTATCTGCAACGCCTTTTACGAGTATCAGATGTGTTTTGATGCTCTCTTGTTGTTTTTGTTGTTCGATCTCTTTCTGGATAAATTGACAATTAAAACAAAAAGTAATTAACACGCTGGCAACAGACAACGACGCCCCCAGCACCAAACGGAGCATTGCAAAGAACATGGAAAAAAAAACACACACATAAATGCTCAAAGTCAATGAACCCCAACCAACCAACCGACCGACCAACCAACCAGCAACAACAAGAATAACAATACAATAACAACACTGGCAGGCAACAATATTAACAACAATAATAACAAACAAAATGTAAAAAAAAACATGGGATGGCACAACTGTTGGATGTGGATTGATCCAGCGATTGGCGGCATCGACAACAACGTCAGCTTTTTTATTGCATTCAAAAAAATACAAAAAAATAATATATAGGAAATTGAAAGCCCAATCATCCACCCGCATAACAATAACAATAACAAAGGCCTGAACTGACTTTGAAATTGTGCAACAAAACTCGATAAATAAATAAATAAAAAATGTGTAAAAAGTGCAAGTACAAAATGTATAACAATAAAAAAAAGAAGAAAAAACAAACTGCCAACTGGCAACTGCAAACTGCATTGTATGCAAATTGGCAACAAAGTTTCCGTTGCCATTGTGTGTACGCCAAACCAAAGCAAACCAAACCAAAGCAAAGCAAAGACATGACTAGGGAGGGGCCCACAAAAGGGCTATTGAGGGGATAGGGTTGTAGGGGTTGTAGGGGGTCAAAGGGCTAAGAGAGAGGGTGCAGCTTTTAAATTGATAAGCGTGCTAGATTTTGATTTCATTTGAACATTTTCGCGTTATGTGCTCTCAATCGTTCGCTTATCATTTGCCAGCTCAATTCGACTACGTCATCATCATCATCATCAGATTCATGGTATTCAGAGAGAGGGAGAGATAGAGACATAGAGGAAGAGGAAGCAGCTTTGATGACATCGAAATGCTAAAGAGCTACGTGTTCCCATTTTGTTCGGCAGCAAACTCGCGCGCGCGTTGCCATGAGAGCCCATTAAAACTTTTGGGCCACAAAGCAGACAGGAACATGGTACAGGGAACAGGCAACACGGAACCAGGAACAAGGAACAGAAGTTGGTAGCTAGGACCACCGCAATCACCAGCTGGATCAACGCGCAAAGGAATTTCAGCAATTTGCTCTAATCTATGTTGGGAGAAATTTTAATTTTAGGCAAACAGCACAGCAACAACTTTTTCCTCATCTACACAGGGAAAAAAGAAACTTTTCGGATTTTCAGAATAAATCAATCTTAATAAAGTCAAAAGTTGGTTGATCTCGGAATTTTTTTTTAAGCCGAGATACCAAGTACAATTAATCATTGCACTCACAGCATTTATTTTGTTTCGTAGACGATTCATAGATGTCTTTGTAATTGAATCAAATATTGCACTAGTTTCTTTCCGCTTTATAGTATAGGTTAAATTTTCTAAATAGACTGCATTTATAAATTCGTAATTCCAATTAGAACTTTTAACTTGAAATTTAAAATAGCTTTTAGTTTTTTCTCTGTGTACTTATTTTAGTCATACACATGGGCAATTGCATTTTATTGGCTAGGCAGAAATGCAGTTAACTGGGCCAACTGACGCAGCGACTTTGACTTTTAATGCCGCCAACGTTTGCACATTTCACATTTAATACGTCTTTTTCTCTGGGTTTGTTTTTTCCCGGCCTATTAATGGGCCTCGATTCATGGGGGGCCCATTGATCAAAAATGTGCTGATAACTGAGCCGAGTCGTATTAAATTATTTGTACACAACATTTATGAATGATAATGTGTGACTTGCAACTGGTTCAGGGTTGTCAGCTCAGTTCTAGTTTAAATTTTATTGGCAGAAAGGTCAAGTTCGCATTGGAACTATATATACTTTAAATGCAAATGTGTCTGTGGGTGGCTATTAAAAAAACATCTAGTATATCGTGAGAAGAATTGTCTTTAAGATAACTTAAGCTGTTCTCACATTTCTGTTCATTTTTCTTAAGCAGTTTAGTTGATAAAACTCTCATAATTAGTGAAATAAATAATGCCAACTAATTTATATTAAAGCAAACTGTGAACAAACGGTTCGTTTTGAGTTTCAGTTTATAATTCGTTATGAACTTGCCCCCAAATTGTAGGAAACGAACCAGTCCCAAAGTAAAGATTCGCATATTAAAACTGAAAAACAGACAAACAGAAAGCAGAAAACAAATTTACTAATTACTAAAACAAATTCAATTTCAAACATTATCATTTTGAATATATTTTCCAGAGCGTATAATATCAAAACTTTGCAAAAGTTATTCTTTTTCGGGTAACTTTTTGGCATGCAACGGATTAAAATGTGATTATACTTAATTATGCTGAAATCTACATGCAAATGAAAACTGAATTATTCTTATATCCTTTTGGCCATTGGGTGAAATGGACAAGACAACAAAAAAAGAGTTCTGCAACTCTGTGCAAATGTGGGGAAAGTATCTTTGACCTTATAAACTTTATAATATAAAGTATACGTAATGTTGATCAGCTTCAATAGATGAGATGATTTAGAGCTGAGTATCTGTATATCTGTATCTGGACATTTCGAGGGATATATGTACCTCTTTTTAACTGATTGTTAATGGTTATTCTCAATTTATATTCTCAAGATATGAATCAGCATTATTTTCAATTCCATTCTAATCCATTTTAAAGTAGTTTGAAAACTTTAAACGTTTACTAACGAGAATTCTTTCAATTGAAATGTGCTTACTGCATTATGTAATTGGCTACGAAGAAGAAGAGTTCCCAAATCGTGGCCAACTACAGACCATTTGGTTCTTACCCCAACCAACCAACGGGATGATGACTCTACTCCGTGTCATTATGACAAACCGGAAATTACTTTTCTGGCTTACTAATTTCCAACATGCTTTTTGTTTAGAATCGACCAGGAAATGGTCAAAACAGTCCCCTCCTGCAAATCCCAAAGTAATTACACCAGCACCATTTACAATACACAACAAAGTTGAGAACTTATTGTAACAGTTCATTACAAATGTCTCTCGTTAAAGTATAAATATTAAACTTTATAATGTGCGTTTCCCAATTGGAAAAAAAGAAAACATTATCATAAACTAATATGTTGAAAGTTTTTCATATGTCCAATGAATTTCAGAGTTATTATAAAGTCCAAATAACTAAAGTTTTCATATCTAATGTTAGCTTTTGGAAAATTCAAATTCCCAGCAGGGAAATGTATTCAAAATTGTTGAATAAAATTATTCTTATTCTTTCGATTAGCCTTAAATGTTAGGAAAATGTTCCATTCAAGATTGCATAACTGAAAACTGATAGTAAAATGTTTTTAATTCGCTTCCCAATTTGTATGTCTGTAACGCAGAATTCCAGCTACTAGAATATATTAAAAACTTTGAAAAGTTCCTTGCCAAAAAAAAGAAAAAGCTATTAGCCAATGAACTTTGTGTGAGCTCCAAACTTTAATACCAAAATTGCATGAGCAAAGGGAATATGAAATTAGCACATACAAGCGATTTGAAAAGGGAATCAAGAACATTACTTATTGGTTTTAGTAAGTGCAGTTTTTGTGAATGAAGTTTTTATGAATGTGCCAAGGGAATGAGTCATCCTATGAAATACTTATTAAAAAAGACAGAGAGAGATATTTGAGTACGTGCTTTTAGCATGGAAACACAATATGAAGTACAACAAATAACGTCATTTTTCAATGCTCATTAAGACAAAATATATGCATACAGATCTATATATATGTATGTATGTGTATGTGTATCTGTATGTCATGTTGTCAAGGGACTGAAGTTGGAGACACAAAATGGAAATTTGATCCGTTCAAAAATCGCGATTAGATTATTAGCTAATTTGCTTTGAGAGTAGCTATATATATTTAGATGTACATATGTACACATATGTACCTCTATATATATTTATATTTATTTGTGTGTGTTGGACATTCAATTTGCATGGCAATGAGTTGGCTTATTGAGTTATTCAGTTATTCGTTGAGGTTCTTGCCTGTCGGCCGTTGAGTTGCACCCTAATTTCATTTGGGAAATGGAAAATGTGTGTGTGCGTGTGTGTTAGTCCCTATGCGAGTGTAAGTGGAAGTGTGTGTGTGTGTTTGACTGCTTCGCACTTCTTCAAAGATGAAGTGACGTGTTGCACATGCCGCATGCGGCATGCCACCGAGTATAAATATAACAAGTGCCAAGTGAAATATGTACATAAATAAAATGAACACGCTGAGAAATGGTTGTGGATACGGACATGATGAAATGGACATGGACATGGCTGATGGTGGCACGACATATGCATGGAAATCGAGTTGAAGTTTCAAGTTGCAGTCGCAGTTGCCGTTAAAGTTGAAGTTTGAAGTTCCATTTCCATGGACAGAGAGAGAGACGCTCTGAACTGCGACTGTGAAAGCTTTTGTCTGCTTTTCGGGGCGACTAATTGTTGCTGCTGCTGCTGATGATCATCATGATGTTGACGATGATGATGATGACAACAACATTCAGTGCGACACAGCTGGTGATGCTGGTTATTGAAGAGTTTTGATGTAGCAGCCCGCTCTATGTGTGACTTTTGTGCAACTGTGAAAAGTGCAACAAACTTTGACAAAAAAAAAATAATAAAAAAAATTTAAAGGAAAGACCACAGTGCAGCATGCTCGACTTTGTGGCACCCTTAACTTGTGAGAAAAAAACAAATAAAAGTGAAAACTGAATACTGTTTATAATAATTAAAGTTATTCTAGGCAAAGCACTTTATTTATATTTATTTTTATCTTTGACCTGACTCTTTGTGAATAACATTTGAAAATGTTTTCTAATTAAGATGAAGATTAGGAAATTTGCGGACTTTATGTAAGCAGAAAAGTGCTTTAAATTCTAGTTTGTCAATAGAAGTTTTCCTTACCAATGTGGAATCGTGAGTGACAATTTTGTAAATCAATGTTGATCAATGAAAGATTTAGTGGAACCTACATTACAAAATTTGCTTTCTATAGCTTTTATAGATCTGTTCGTACAGACAGACTCTAGCGACTCGGGCTTTAATGCTGATCAAGAATATGTAATATTTATAGGGCCTATCAGCTACTCAAATCCTTTCTAGACACACTTTGTAGACCCTTTCTACGTGTTTAACTACAGGGTCTTAAAGACAAAAAATGTGCCCCAAAGGCAGCTATAGATGGCAGCGGGGGGCGTTGCAAAGGGTCGTGGGTGGCGAGCAAATGAAGCGCCAGCAAGTGCGGCAACTTGAAGCGGCAGAAACTTCAAATCGTCATACACACACCACACACACACACACGCACACACACTCGTAAACACACACTTACATGCATTTTGAAGGTATAAAAAAAGAGCGGGCGCGAGAAGCGAGTGCATTGAAATTGAAGCACTCTCATTATGCGGCTGCAGACACAACAGTGTTGCCAATATTTGTAGCACCAACAGACAAGAAGAAAACAGGAAAGTAATCATAACTAAAAGTCAGTTATTTTCTAAACAAAAGTAAATTCAATTTCCAAGCTATTCAATTTAATCAAATTTAAACAAAAATAAAAAAAAACTAATCAGAATTAATCATAATTATATATATAAAGAGTAAATCCAGTTTCTGTAGAATCTAATTATGGAATACAACTAAAATCAAACACAATTAATTCAACTTTATAAATAGAAACATCATTTTTTTCTGTTTCAAAGAAAAAGTAAATTAAGAAATTGTTGTTGCTCAATAGAATCAAATTGATTAAATAACTGAAATTAAACGCAATTAATTTTGGTTTTCAATTTGTGTGTTGCAAAATCGCAAAGCAAAACTGAAAACTGATTAGAAAGAAATTCAGTCAAGCGCAAAAGTAAACACTTAAAAAGATAAGCGAGTAGAAAATGTGCGTGTATTTCCAAATTACTTAAGTTCCTTTGCACATTAAAGAAATAATAAATTACAGTATATGTAGTGTGGACAAAGTCAACACGCGATATAGTAAATACTTATATTGATGTAATTGTTATTTAGAAGAATTAAATTATACAAGTCATGTAACTAAACTGGCTATTTTGACATGAAATGTATAGTTAATAATTACAACAATTATAAACTATCAATTGATAAAGTTTAACTTACAGATGGGCTAGAAAAAAGGCTAAATAAAGTTTAAAATTACAGTCTACTATGGATATAGTGAACACTATAGTTTGGACAACTGTTACTTAAAAGAACTGTCAACCCAGGTAACTAACTAAACTAAAAATTAATGTCAAATCGAAAACTATCTATCAGATATATTTTATCTGGACCTTAAAAAATTGTTTTTTTTTACAGATCTAACAAAAAAGAAACGCTAGATCTGACTGTAAGACGGCAATGTTGGCAGCACTGTTGCAAGCAGCGGGAACAAAAGCAGTGCAAAGCACAACAACAACAAGAACCACAGTAGGAACACGGCAGCTGAAGACGACATCAGCAACAACAACAACAGCAGCAACACCAACAGCGGCAGCAACATTGAAGTAACAGCAAACTTGGTTAAAGCTTGTATGAGATGACGTTGCCATGCCTCTTTTGAGGTTGCCCCCCCCCCCCCCCATCCACAATCTCCCTCCCAATCATATTATATCGATATTCCCTCCCTTCGTTGTTGTTGTTGTTTTTGTTATAATCTTGATATTAGTTGATTTAAAGTCAGTAATACGTTAATGCGGTAAGTTTGTTGGTAATGGCCACAGTTGTGTGTTGCAAATAGATAAGGTAAACATAACAAATTTGATATATATATAGTATATGTATAAAATTAATATTTACTCGTGCGTATTGTTGTTGTTGGCTCATTAAATTGTGGACTTGTTCTCTTGATTCCTCAGCCAGCGTAATAATAACAATAACAGCAGCACTTACAACAAACACCGTTGTGTTGTGTTTTTATTGTTATTGTTGCTCTTGCTCTTGGCGTTGCTTTGTTGTCGTGTCAATAAGGAGTTAAATGAGTTTTGGTTAAAAGAGTTGTCACTTGTGCACTTGTTATTGTTGCTCCTTTGGTAATTCACTGAACTGCGATCACAAATACACTTATTGTATTTGCATTTATTTCACGCGCACTTATAAACAAATGCAGTACACGTATTTAATGTTTGCAAGTGTTTGCATTTACAAAAAATAAAAATAAATAACCACAAACACGTCCGACTTTTTGAGCCGCAAAAAATCTACTGAATAAATATGCAAGCTATCGAGCCATTCGATACTATGCCGAATGTCAACATTATCGATTGTCTATCGACTACTTGTTAGCATTGACAGCTGATTTGCATTTGCGGCCAGGTGGCAGCCGCACGCCGCTAGGTGCGTAATTATGAACGCCAGGTGGCAGCTCTCCGTTTTTCTATTTGCATTGTTTGCTGGCACTGCTGTTATTTGTTGATATTTATTGTTGAAATTTATTGTTAGATAAATGATAGCTTACATTTGCACATTTTATAGCAACGAAGCAAAGCTTTTAAGGTTTGTGCGCCTTACATTTAAAGTCAGCTGTGTTAATGAAAATATTCGATAACAGGTTGGCTGCAGCGTTGCCAACTAAGCTGTCTGGCAAGACTGTTCAATTATTAAGCACAGATGGCGCTGTAGCTTTAGTTAGCTACAATGCCCACAGCTGGCGCTGTTAAGTTTGAAATTTGTAACCGACATATAAAGTGGGTTATTCAAAGTGAACTGCTAGTTGAAGTTATCAGTGAATGGTTGCTTAATTTTTATGGAATACCAGTTCATGCACACCTTTAAAGACAATATCACAAATAATATTAGCTGCTCTTATCAATATTGGTAATAAACATTCTCCAGACGTTTTCGTTTTCGTTCATTACAATTTATTAAATACTTGTTGTACACATTGGAGGGCCACAATTTATGGCCTCAAGTATCGATAAGCTGATATATTTCACACCAGATAATTTAAATGGAACACAAAATTAGTCATAAATAGTATAGGGAATTTAAGAATAATGATTTCAATGGTCTAGGTGCGTACGAGAACTTCGTAGAACTCTAGCTTAACCTCTTCCCCGCCAAAGGGTATGTATATGCCGCCATGGGAGGGATGAATTTTACCCACGGTCAAACTGTCGCAATGGTTGGCTCTACCCACATAGAGGGTATCCCCATCGACATTGGGGCCTGAGGCAACCGCATTGGGAGCAACATTGCCATGCGAGGCGGATATCCATTGGAAGCCAGCACCCACGAGTACCTGGACATCGTTAACCTCGTGCTCGGCCTGGGCATAGGCGGCATAGGCGGTACCCTTGGCTGGGATTACCTTGGCGGGTAGCAAATCTCCATTGCGAAAGACGCGACCCACATAGATGGCATCACCGTTGGAATCGTGGCCACCGAGCACAGCGCCCTCGGGTATGTTTGATGCGGTCGTATCGATCCACCGTTCCGGTTGCGACAGTACCTCATAGGCAAAGATCTTAATCTCCTCGGAATCGTAGGGTATGTAGAGGCAACCATGGGAGGGATGAACCTTGCCGACTGTTAAGCTGCCAGCATGATAACCACGTCCCGCATACAGATATTCACCATCCACAGTCTGACCGACTTTAACAGCACCGGGCGGTACTTCCCCATTTTCAGCCGACAACCACTCGTAGTTGTGACCACTGAGCACCTCATAGTTGTCCAGCTCAACCTCCTGACCGGAATACGCCACATAGGCCTTACCCTTATTTGGTATCACCTTCGCTGGGAGCATGTCATTGCTATAAAAGGCGCGTCCAATGTAAATCGTATCCCCATCCGAATCATGTCCAGCAACCACCGCATTGGGTGGTATACTTCCATGGCTAAAGTGACTCCAATTGTGTTCTGTATGGAGGAGGGAAAGAAACAAACATATATGTATAATGCTCTTGCATTTTACAGTGAGTCTCAGCTGTCACTTACCTGACATTGCCGTTGACTGACTGCGACTAACCAACAACTGCAATGCCAACACCTTTAATGGCCATTCCGTGTTCTCGCATCACCGATAACTGGTCTATGTTCTTATCACTCCCATGTCGGCAGATAAGACCCTAGAGTCAGACCCACTCCCACACACACACAAACACACACGCACACCCAGTTGAATTCAAAGCCCTTTTATGGCGGCAACTTGCAGCGTTTAGTTGAAACAAATCGCCACAAAAATTGCCTTAAGCTTTGTAACTTTTAACGAAAAGCGTAGAAAACAAAGAAAAACAACACCAACAACAACAACAACAAAATCCGGAAAAAAGATAACAATCAGGCGAAAATGAATTATTTGCTGTTGATTTTATTTGGCGCGCGAAAACGGAGTGAAAAGTAGGTTAAAGTCGGCTACGTGCGCTAAAGGCATTGTGACAAAAGACGGGGAATCACCAAGGGCAAAAGGGCTGCCATAGGTGACTAACAAAGCTCCTACTAAAAATCGGAAAACCTATTCGAATCGTAATACATATTTTTAAATAATGAAATACTCTTCTTCCTAATTTATGAGTTGCTTTTATAATTCAAAATTATTTGAATGCGTTGAAATTTTTATTTTAATGTAAGCAATTTTTAGAGGAATACTATTGAATTTCAGAACACTTTTCGGGCAAAGAAGAAGATAGATATGTCTCTTTTTGGAATTCCTACAATAAATGTGTTTTGCATAGAGATTTTTTGGAGATTTCTCTAAAAGAACATTTGTATTTTAAAAATATTTAATATAATCATATTTGAAACTTGTAAATAAAGACTTACCTAATGTCTTTCCACACAATCTCTACTTAATAGGCAATTGAAATGCTTCTCGACTTTAATGTAGCGCAGTCTTGTAACCGAAAATCCGAGTGGGAAGCAAAGCTTTGTTGATCCTTTATTTGTTTGGAGCGCTTTGGCTGCGTTTGTTTCTTGTATCCATTTTTTTCTCCACGCACTTCACTTATTTAGTGGTTGCTGCGTTTACGGTTTTTCTTCTTCTTGTTTTTGCTATACAATATTGTTGTTGTTGTTGTTGTTGATGTCCATTGATTTTCCACTGTGTTTTCTTTTTTTTTTCACCCCACAGTTGCCGCTTTTGTTGGCGATTTCAACAATTTACAACTATTTTTGGGCGATTTGGAAGGATGCATGTGCTCAATAGCTGCACCTGTGCACAGTGGTTTAAAGTGGTTCTGAACTAAACCCAAGCTTGAACCAATAAAAGAGATACAAATGAGAAAGTAGTTAGGGGCAGCTCTGGTTCAATCTCAATTTAAATACGATCCTAATATAAACAGTTTTTAAAAAGTGTAGAAACACTAAAAAAGAGAAAATATTTTTGGATCTAGTTAATCTTACAATATAAAATATTTGTAGTCAAATAACTAAAGTTTTAAAGTCAGAAAATTTATATTCAGTACATATTTAAAATAAAAATGCAGTTAATTTAAGTTATTATAAATTTGGTAAATAAATATCCAAGAGTTTTAATTTAATCTATTTACTATAATAATTTAAACGAATAAGAAGCAATGAGAAATTAGGATTCAATCAATTAAATAAAAAATAATAATAAAAGACTTTTCTAAAATGGGTCAATAAGTTAAGGATAAACAAATTTATTATTTAAAATTTAAAAATTAAAAAACTCTTTCAAAACTGACAATTAACTATGCAAGCAAAAACATTTAAGAGAAAGCCTTAAATCAAATCAAACTAAACTAAATTTTTAATTTAAAGCGTAAAAATTCTAAATGCATTTATTATCAATTATTAAGTATATAAATTTGTAAATAAAAACTGTCAAATAGTCAGTCAAATAAAAATAAAAGGAACTTAAAAATAAGCTTTAAGTTTTTAATTGAAGCCTAAACATTGAAGAGTAAATAATATTGTGGACTATTATATATGTAGTATTATTTGGCATTCGGGATAAAAGTGCATATTTAATCGACATCCCACTGTGGGCAGTGTGCACTGTATGCATGTAAGCGAGGTCTACCTGTAACGCTTTTCCGCTCTCAATTCACATCCGTCGGTACGTCATGGCCAGGTTGAGTTCAGTTGGGTCGCGGTTTTTGCTTTGGCCACCAATGCGGCAGTTTTGGAGTCCCGGTCGGTGGGTCTCTCGGTCATTTACTTTGGTGCACCGACCACCAACCACCAACCACCGACCAACAAACTGCGTAACTCTCTTACCATGGTGAGAGAGGGGCGTGGCAAACAGGGGGAGCGGAGGAGGGTTGGAGATATGGGGAAGGTTTGTTGTTCTGCCGGATGAAAGGGACTAACGTTGGCTCCAACAACGTTGGTCACTCACATTGGCCTGCGGTTGCGCCAGCTGTACGGCATATCTGCTAATGGATGCAGGGACCTGCTGCTCCAGCTGCAACAACAAACAACAACAGCTACAACAACAGCTCGAACAACAACAACAACAACAACAAAAACTGCAATTGCAATGGCAGCAACACTTTAGCGGAGCAACAAAATGTAAAGCATTCAGACGAATTAATGATGCGTACTTCGAGTCAGCGCCACACTTGAAGATGCTTTGCTATTGACCAGGATTAAAGCAACAATGGCTAAAGCAGGGTAGGAGGGGAGTGGGGGTGACTATTAACTGCCAGTCAGCTGTTAATGCGTAATTACCGCCCTTCCCCCCTGGGAGCCTGTGTCTTGGGCCAGCTGCTGTTTAAAGCCAATCTCAAAAGCGCATTCAATTGTTGCTTTTGCGGTGAGCGCGCTCTCTCTCTCTCTCTCTCTCTCTCTCTCTCTCTATCTCTCTCTACAAAGTGTGGCATGCAACAAGGGGGCAACAACAACCAACACTTATTACTCCCAGGCAATAGTTAACTTGTATGGCTTCACATAAGTTTTGCCTGCCACAAAACTAGACTGATTTTTTTTGATATTCTTAAAGGTCTCTAATTGATGGTAATTTTGAGTTTGTTCCTTTGGCTTACAGTTAATCGGATATATTCAAAACCACCTGCTGTATTCTACCTACGAAGTCAGTGTTTACAACCAGGTGTAAATGCATTCAAAATTCAGAAGCTACCACAAAATTGTTAACTTTAAGACAAAGCCTCCTTTGGATTTGTATTAAGAGAAATTTACTTTAAAAAAATGTACTTTAGATTAGACTGTCAAAGCTGCTTTGCATGTTTAAAATCAATCTGCTTTTAAAATCAAAAATATGGCATGAAATTGTAGCAAATTAAAGAAAATTAAGCTTAGCTGTAACTTAGAGGGCAACTCACAGTGAAAAAGAAATTTCGTTTGTCAATCGGTTTAGTTTTTCCAAAGTGTCCTGAATTCATCGACCACATTATTTGAATGCCATATTTATCTATAGTATAACTATATCTCTGCATGCAAATATCTTTAGACATTTTGTTTTATTAAAAAACATAATATTTTACAAGTATTTTGTTTAACGTTTAGTATCCCAGTTTAGTTCCCAGGAGGCGGCAATCGAGTGACTGGGAAATGGCAAGGAAATCGTCCTGTCGTCAACTGTTGAGCAACGGTGGCAATTTGAGCTGAGTTTCGAGGCATCTGTCAAAATTGCTTATTGCCGAAGTTGTCATCATCGTCGTTGTCGTTGTCGTTGTCGTTTATTCCCTTCCGTTGACTCAACTTGGCATTGCAAAATTGCAGCTTGATTTCCATTTGCCATTCGCAAATTGTGTGCATTGGGGAAAATGTTTTTCCTGTTGCATTTTCTGTTGCATACCAAAAATTCAACTAGTTGTCTTCCATGGCTATGGAAATTCATGTTTGCTTTCGTAAAAATTTGAATGTAAACGAAGAAATACGGCAAATTAGGAAGTTCAATTAATGAGAATTAGACTATGGGAAAAGAAAGTTGGTTTGGAGAAAGCGAAAACGAAAGGAAGCACGTTCTATTAGGGCAAAAGTTATTTTATTGTCTCAATTACTCAGATAACTTGTCTTCCTGATGTTACTCCTGGAGAAGAATATTTGTGGAAGTCATTTTCTAAAAATTTCAATTAGCTTTAAAACTATAAGTAGAAATATTACTTTATTTTTATTTAAAGCAGATGGGTAAAAAAACATGACAGTGGTAATCAAAATCTTATGTAACTAAAGTTATCCTAGACTACGTCTAATTCAGCTGCTGTCCAGGATTCAAAATCTGATTTTGGCGGAGAACTGCTGATGTCGGCTTTGACCGTGTAATTGGTCTGGTTAATGTTGTAATGAACATTTAAATAGTGCTCCTTTTGGAAAGGTAAAGCGAAATATCCTTGCTGTTTAATGGCACCCTTTTCATTGCGATGGTAGAGGATGACTCCATTGCTTATCACCAGACGCAGCTCTCTGGAACCATCCTCATTGCTTCGGATATTCTGTTTTACAATCTTCAGCAGATGCGATTCTGGATCACGCAATTGCAAAGGCAAAAGAGGATCACAGCGACAAGTGAGCTTCTGGGTGATAGGACATGTCTGAGGCGTTGAACCGCCCGGAGGTTTCTGTCCACCTAGATTTCCCAAGTTGCCAAGTTGTCCCAAATTTCCCAGATTTCCGAGATTCCCCAACGGACCCAGATTGAGACCGCCAAGTGTTGTGCCCAGACCACCGAGCAGATTCTGGAGCGGCAGATTGGTTAAGAGTGGACCCACAAGGGGCAGATTCTGTAGGGCTGGCAAAAATCCGGGAGATTGCAGATTCGCTGTATTGCTAACGACGGGTGTAACCACCGTAATGGGTTGAAGTGGTGGAAGTGGCTGCAATGGTTGCACCGGCTCCAGTCCGGGATTCACATTGACATTGTCCAAGTAGATGGGAATGGCATAAGTATTCTGATTGGATAGAAATTTCAAAATTAGCCAAGGAACTCTCGTAGGTCCATCCTCACTCACCAGCTGACGTTTGTTACGTTGCTCCGGCTTCACAGTCGTCGTCATATCAACAGCAGCAGCAGCTGCACTGATAACGAAAATCAAACCCAGATAGCTTCTCATCTTTGGTGCTCTTCGAATTCTGTTCAATTTGCCCAAAACTCCCAGGTCTTTTATATGCCAATGCCATGGCGATTGCTTTCTGAGTAATCCCGATTTTAAGCCTCTTTAATGGTCAACGTTTCATGATTTTAATGGTTCTCAAACCTGTTGTCAGTTACCCATATTTTTATTCTTTATTGAATTTCGAATTTCATTACCCAAAATGTGGGTCAAACCGAATGAAGCAGTTTCAGAATGATTCTGGGCAAGGAATTTCACTTAGCATCTAATTTAATATAATTAAAGCGACTTGTCTTTAAATTGGGAACTTTAGGAGTTGCTATGTATTTTAGGAAATTAATTATCAGATAGCTTGATGAATAGAATGTACTTTATTTTGGCACAAAAACATCTAAAGCCATACTGATGGATGGAATTGTATTAATCAAGCTAATTATAGTAGGAAAAAGCCGATAAGACGACTTATAAAAGAAGTGCTTACTTTGGCTGTAGTTATAAAAGTGTTTTAGTAATTACTCCTACGGACATCTTGATCGATTAAACTGTCTTAACTTTAGAACTCACTCTGCATAAAATTAAATTTCAGTTAACAATGAATAGTTAGTAATTTTCTGTGAAATATATATCTTAAAAGATAGAATGAATTTATTCTTAACATTAAAGATATATAATCAATGTAATGTATGAAAGATGCCTTCATTTATTAGTTGTTTTATGTGTGTGTTCTACAATGAAAAACAATTGCCTGTAAATTAAGTATTGCAATTAAGCTGAATAAATCCATGTATATAGTTATGACTTATATCGTTGAAAAACACAAGAAATGTTGTAGCCTGTTTGTCATTTCGAGTGAAATTAAATTTCAATCAAATTGAAATATGTAAATGAAATTAAGTGCTCACTGATTTTGCTCCCCTTGCTGCTGCCTTTGAGGCTGTCCAGCAGCTGTGACAAATCGCCAGCAGTCACATGATTAAAGCCGGAACGAGGACTCCGGCCCCCCAAAGAGGATAAATTAGATTAGGCAAAAATCATGTGCCACAGACCAAGGACTCAAGCGTTGCTCCCGTGCCACCTTGTTTATTGCCTGACTACCACGTTTCCCCCCCCCCCCAGCACGAATCTCAAATGCTCTACGAGCTGAACATACAGTATGTCAAGTAATTGTTGTGACATGGAAAAATAAATTCATTCATTTACGTTTTACTTTGAAAAATTGTCTAGTCTTAGAGCCATAAACAGCTATACGAAAATAGGAAATAGAAGAAATAATAAATAATACTAAATAAATAAAAAATATTACAAATTGACATAATTGTTTTTTAGTTTTAAAAATTGTTCAGCCGAAAAAATTTCAATATACATTCTTTTAAATTATTCTGAGAACCATAAGTAAGTCTAATAAATGAAGTAGTTATTTTGTGAAATTTTTCCCTTGTCAAAACAATTATTTGACGTACTGTAATTTTGCTGGACAGGAACGTTCGCAACGTTGAACATTTTTGTGGATGAGAATTTCAATTTGTTGTGCTTTAAAGTTCACTTCTATGGACGATTAGCAACCGTGCTGAGATGTCGACTGTGACTAGAGGGAGGGTGTTGAGATTGCGATTGGGATAGGGATTTTGGATAGAGGGAGCAGGATTTAAAGGAAAAGGGAATTAGGGACAGGGCGTAAGTTTGTTGTTGTTTTTGGTTTGTTTGACGGTTGGTCGCTCGATGTTGTTCTTGTTTCTATTGCGATTGCTGCTGCTGTTGCTGCTGCTGCTGGACCTCATAAATCAAATAAGTTTTGACAAATTGCACATTAAAGACGCATATTGTGTTATGTTCTTGTTGAAAATTAAATTTGTATGCACAAATATTATGCAAAATAGCAAGCAGCCTGTCCTTGAAACTGCCGAAACTAAACTAATCTTAGAACAACGATTAACAATGATTTATGTATTTGTACATTGTAAGTAAATATTCATTATACTATATACTTGGTTGCATTTAAATAAATTGACTATTTGTCTATTTGCTTTGTAAGTATTCATTGATAACTTAATTAATTATGGCGGCTTTTTATCCAGTGTTATGACCGTTACAAATAACCAGATTTGAAAATACAAATAAAAACTAATATAAAGAAATAAAATTGTAAATATATAGATAATTTCTAAAAGCATCTAAGCTGAAAGAATTGTAGAAATAGCTTAACTACAGCGTTTGTGTCTCTTCTTCTTCTAGTCCATCCAGCGTTGCCACCTAGGCTGACTCACAAAAGCTTTAGTGTTGTCACAAATGCGATTATTGCATGTGTATGTGCACACATACATACATAGTATTACATACATATGTATGTACCGAAAAACCGGCACAAAAGTAAAGTTTAAAAATACTTTTCAACATAAAATATATTTTATGGCTACTCACAACAGAACTGCAATAACAACAATAATAACAAAAGCTAAGCGACAGCAAAAGCAAACGTCTCGTTAATGGTCGTCGACGTCTCTGCCGCTGCCTCTGTCGCTGCCGCTGCCGCTGCCTCTGCTGGCGTTAGCTGAGCTCGCTGTCCAGCATGAAAATCTTATTATTAATGATGTTGTTCAAATAACCAAAAGAATGGCAACGCTAAAAAGTGGCAAGTGCAAGAACAGAGAGAGAGTGGGAGAGAGGGAGAAGGAGCAAAGTTGTCATTAAACAATCAGGGAATGAAAGAGATGAAGAAAGCGGAACAGAGACAGAGAGAGAGAAAGGGGGAGAAAGAGTTAAAAGTTTATGTTCTAAAGATCGTGTCAGATAAATGGCAGCTAACCTAAGTCGGCTAACAGGAGTAAAGGGTGTTTGGCTGTTTAAGAAATGTGTTTGTTAAAATATCCCAGCATGACTTGCAAATCTTGGTAAATGAACTACCTTTTTCAAAGTGTGTACTTCACAATTGCATACATAGGTAAGTACATAAAAGTACTTTTATATAAATATCAAATACATAAGTATCATACACATAATGCTCAATTTTTGCTTGTAGCCTTTTTCATTTGACTTCACTTGTGAGATACTTTGAAAGTATTAAACAAACTTTTTAAAAGCACTTGAAACTAAAGATAATTTCTAAAAAAAAGAACATTGTGTATTCAGTAGACAATTTAAACTTTGATTAAAGCTGATGGCGGAAAAGCCATAAAAGTAAATATGTTTCGAACAGACAAAAGAGTTTCCTTTGTTAATTTACTGCAGGAAAAGCTTCTTAAACGTACTATGGTCAAAGAAATAAGAACGTTGTAATTGATAGTGCACGACTACGAGGTACCCAGCAAACAGTCCCCTAAGAATCATAAAATGTATTTGCACAGGCACTAATAAATAATTACATCCATATACATATACGTATATATCTCATTCTCACCCAAATATCTGATGTTACTCGACGCTTGTTGCATTCAGTGTTGTCCACTCTTCAGGGCCTAAAAATGCTATAAGTATAAACAATTAAAGAAAGCTATATTTACAATTTGAAAATAGCTTAAAAGCTTAAAGGTTTTTTTGTATATCCTGTTCCCATTAATGAATACCAAATATAAAAGGAAGGAATTCCGATTTAGACCTGTTCTTCGGTCTGTCTGTCTTTATGATGGTGTTGACTTCAGAGTCTAAATTATAGAGCCTGTAGTTTCCTGCTAACTATACGCTATTTTATAATACAGATCACTTTAATGATTTGCGTTAGTAATAAAATTAAAATATTCTAAAAACATTTAATTCTTTTACCAACTAGTTCAAGTGATAGCCACACCTCAAAAGGGGAATCTCGCGGCCAGGACACTCAATGTTTTTGATTGTATTGAGCTTTGGGGATTCTTGGCAAAAGCAAAATTGTGAAATACTTTTCAACATGAATTGCTTTTATTGCTGCAGTTCTCCGCGAAAAGTAAAGTTATCAATGTAATGCTATTAGTAATTTTCAATCTACTTCTAGTCAAGTAATTGTTTTGTCAAAATGAAGGATATAAATAATTGGTTATAAGAAAATAATAACAAAGCCAAATAAAAAGTCAAGAAAAAAAGCATGAAAATTTCTCATTTAGTCAAAATAAATACTTAACAAACTGTAGCTGTATTTCTCGCAAGTTGCTGTATACAAATTGTTCAAATAAAACTCCAGATCAGGCCAGAAAATAGCTAACATGACAGCACTGATTGCATTATCTGTTTGTCCTCCTTGCTCTGCTTGCTTTTATTGTTTTTATTATGGGTGTTCTCGCATTTATCACATAACGGTAATATTTAAAAGTGTTTGGTCGCGATTCCCAAAAACACAAGTTGTTGATTAAGTCGCTGCTGGCGTCGCAGTCGCAGTCGCTGCCGCAGTTCCAGTCGCAGTCGTCGTTGCGTTTTTGTATACTTGGGGTATAAATATAAGATGCTCCATTTGAGAGGGAACAACAACAGAACAGAAGTTAAGCCGTAAAGAGAATCAAAGCCCAAGTCCAATTCAAAGACCGAGTCAGAGTCCCCGACGCAATTCCGAGTCAGAAAATGTCATCAAGCATGTGGCAAGAAGGCGCACAGTCGCTGACACTAATCCTTTTGCTAGCCGTGATTTGTGCTCAAGCAATGCCAACAACAATGCCCCTAGAAGTGGAACAGCCACAGCAGCAGGAACAGAAGCTGACGACCACCGAAATGGTACTTGAGGAGATGACGGAGTCGGTGCCGGTGTCGCAGTCGGCGTCGGAGTCGGAGTCAAAGTCGAAGCGCATTGACTGTAAATTGACTTTCGATGCAACAATGGGCTCGTTAGAGCAGCAGCAACAGCTGCTGCTGGCGAATGGTTGCAATGTGCCGCACACCAGCAACACTAATAAGCCAACAAATGTGGAACAGCAACAGGAGCAGGAGCAGGAGCAGGACCAGAGTGTCCTGAGACACTCAATGTCTGGTGGCAGCAGTCAGCCGGTCTATGAATTACAATTGGTTGTTTGGCCAGCTGGTTTTGAGGATGTTGAAGTCAGCAGGCCAACAATAACGACAACAACCAAAAGACCAACGACAACAACAAGACCAACAACAACAACAACAACAACAACAACAACAACGACCACAACTGAAGCGACAACAACAAAATCACCTTCCGTATTCCCTTTGTATGAGGATCAATTGGCCGTATTTCCGCAAATGGATTTTGAAGAGGAAAATTTTGATTATTTCTTTGATGAGCTGGAAGCAGCAGTAACATCGACAACAACCAGGCCAAAGCCCACAACGGGACCAGTTTATGTGGTGGAAAATTTCCGCAAGAAGCATGCCAATGGCACCGAGGAACATAAGTAGATGACAAAACCCCCCTTTCATTGAAATCCCCTGATTTAACGCCTCCCTTTTCCACTCTTGTTCTGTTGCAGGTTGGTACTCAGTAATGGCCTGGTCAACTACATGAAACTCTATGAAAAGCTGGTCGACGATAAAGTGATCAATGTGCAGGAAGGTTATAGCTCGGTGCCCGTGGCTGGAATTAAGCCTCTGATTCAGACTCTTCACTATATAGCCGATGAGCGTGGTTATAATATCCACAAAAGTAAGTTTCCATTTGGCAGCCTAAATGAGCATTATCATGAGCATCATTGTTGTCATCATCATCATTCTCATTGTTGCACTTCCTTCCACAGTTGAGCGGAGTCCTTTGCCATCGCTTTGGCCCAATCGAGTCCTTCAAAAAGCCACAAAAGCACCAACGCCGAAGCCACATATGTGAGCATGGAGAACTGAACTGCTGCACAGTGGGACGCAGACGTTTGCCATCTTTAAACGAACCTTTTTTTGTATTTATTCCTTTTTTTTTTAACTCAAAATAATGTAGGCTTTATTATGAAATAAATATCTGAATATCTGAAATATATCAAAAGATTTGCTTAGTATTAACTTAAGAAATATCCTATCTCAACTTAATTTACATTCTACTAAATGTCCATAACAGTTTCAAGTGAAATTTTCTTAGAAATATTCACATTCGTGTTGACAGGTGATGAATTTTTCAAGTTTGACATCCGTTTGTCATCAGTTGTGTCGATTGTGATTTTCAGAACTTTCTTAATTATGTAGACTGATGCAAGTTCCAGGCCAGAGTTTAAATTTAAATTAGTTTTTTACAATCAACTTTAATTTTTGTTGTAATATAAGCTTTTGTTTCGATTTAAGTCTTGCTTAAATAGATTTCTCTGTGAAAGGTAGAGTGTCAAATTTAGGCTAATACAAACAATATAGAAAAGTTTATTTAAAATTAATTTTTATAAATTAAATTAACGTTTTATACTAAAGAAATCGGCAAATTTGCCGTGTTTTCCACTTTTCACAAGACCAACTTAAAACCAACTTCTAAAAGCGTAACTTTTTATTTTTGCATCTATCTTTTAATTAGAAAAGTAACTAAAGCCTTTATATTAATTGTAGGAAACCGAAATTTCAGTTTACGATTAATTAATCAAACAATAAGCTGCAAGAGTCGTGTATACTTTTGAGAGCCTTACCATGAGGATACCATTGACATTTACCCACTGTTCGTGGTTGGGACGTTATCAATGCCGTTGTTGGTTTGACTTTGTCTTGGGTGGCAAATAAAATGTAACGCCCGCAAAATGATTTGCAGTTTTCGCAGTTGTTTTTCTGTATTTGGTTTTATTATTTTGTTTTGTTGTCTTCTGTTTTGTTTTGTTTTGTCTTGTTGCCTTCTTCTAGGAACTAGGATTTTGCCTTTTGTTTGTCTCTCAATCGCAAGGCACTTGATTGCTTTCCTAGTTTTTGGTCCTTGTTGTTATCCTTAAAAGTTGCCAGTGCTGTTCTTGTTGATGCTTTTGATGTTGTTGTTGTTGTTGATGTTGTTGTTGCTGTTGCTGTTGTGCCATGTCGTCGCATTTGGGGGATCCAGTCAATGCTGATGATGCCATTTAGATGCATATCAAAGTGTTTCACTTTTGGCCAATCCTTTTGCAATTTTTGCATATGTATGTATCGAAAGGATGTGCATATTTATTTATTTATTTAGTTTTTCTCGTCTTTGATTCTGCTTGTGTTTGCTTCGATTGTAGTTTATGGCTTCTGTCTTCCACTCCCCCCCCTGGCACCCGTTCCATCTCCACTTCCAATTTTCACGTACAAATCTTTGGCTCCTTTTGTTGTTTACGCCACAAAGTTTCATTGTTCGTCAGTTTGTGGCAGCTGGCACCAATCGAAACTTTGTTTTCTCTTTTATTATACTTATTATTTAAGGCATTTCTCCTGCATAGATAAATATTCGCATTCATAATGTCCGTCCTTTAAGTGTATTTTCATGAGACATTCATTTTGAGCATTCCCAACTATGTTTTCTTAAAGTTTTGAGTGTTGAAAATAATTTATTTCAATCGTTCTAAATTTATTTATTTAGAGGGTCTTGCCAAAACTTGATAGCAAAAAGGTACGTATAGGTATAATTTTTATTTATTCGCAAAAAGGTTATTAGGAATTTATATATTTACCTTAGTAAAGATGATTTTTCCAATTGGTATTCAATGAAATAAATAGTTATTCATTGGTGAGAAAATAAATATAATTATCTATATTATATTTTTACTATTAAGTGGGACTTATTAACTTTAATATTAGTATTCTTAGTTAACGGCTTTAGGATTATAAAGGCTGCCAAATGAAACTACTATCGATCGATAATTGAAATAATCATTGTTATAACTAATGAGAGGAAATACTTTAGTAGTTATTGACATTCAAAGTAATTGAACTATATTTAAATAAATGAAAGATATTATTATAGTCAATACCAATTATTGAAATATTGAATGATAATGTCGATTATCGTATTGTACTATTGATAGCTTAACAGTGACTGAAACAACTTTGAACCCGAGCAAAGTGATTTCCGTTGGGATAACTATAATACAAATTATCGGGGAAGCTACTGAAAGTTCCGGTGCCCATATAAAAAAAATCCCAGCTGAAGTCAGTTACAGTTACACAGTGAGTTGCATATGTATGTGCACATGTGCAAATAAATGTGTGCATAAGTAATGGTGGCAAAAATTAAACCGCAAACAACTGTCGAAATACGTATGAATGCCTTCTCTCTCTCTCTCTCTCTCTCTCTGCATCTCTCTCTCTCTCTCTCTTTGTCTGGATGGAAGTACGTACGTATGTGTGTGTGTGTCTGTGTCTACTATATATAAATTTTTAACGAAAATCCACTAAGAGCTTTACCAACAAATAGGCCCATTGTGAACTGAACTTTGCCACGTTGAATGTTTGTTTGTTTGCTTTGTTAACGGGGCGTGGCAAAGAGGGGGTGGTATGGGATGGTAAATGTTTCGAAATTGGCAAAAGCATCAGGAAAATTTGTGTAAAATGAACATAAAGCTATTTGTTAATTCAATGAATTTATTTTGCTGTGAGAAGAACTGCGGCACAGGTTCCCAATGCAGTCAAAACTTCTTTTTTAATAGAGCACTTTAAATGCCCATACGAAACATTGTCAGCCAATGTTCACTTTATATCTTTGACTGTGACTGTGAGTGTGTGTAGGTGTAGGTGTGTGTGAGTATGCTAAATATACACACTGATAAACACATTACAAGATATTTTGCATATTTTATATGCTCACCCAACCGAACCCAACCGAAACAGAACAGAACACAACTCAACTGAATTGGACAGAACAGAACAGAAGAGAACAGAACAGAACAGAACAGAACAAGCAGATATATCTGACACACACACACACACACATATACACACACTCACATACACATACACATGGCTGTGCCATGTTAAAATCTGTTTTTATGATTAATCGCCTCGTGGTGTGAAAAACAAAATGCCGCCGGGTGCATTTTAATTTTTCAGCAATTTCATTTGGTCGCCATTTTAAAATGAAAACCGTTGGGAGTCAATGGTCATCCCAGCTTTAGTGCTTACACAATGCACACACACACACACACACATACATTCACACATACATACATATATGTACACTTATTAAATGCATATGTTATAGGGTCACACTTTTATTTCTATTTGACTTTGCAATTCAACAATTTTACAGGTGAAAGCTTGAGTTGCTTTAGCACTGAATCAATTGTTCAATTGCATACTCTTTATTTAAATATTGGGATAGGATAAGTCAATTAACTGTGACTAGCAGGAAACTAGGAAACTCAATTTTAATAATATTAATAATAATAATCATATCTTTAGACAGCAGAGTTTCTTATTTAAATATATTAGTCAGGAATACTCTCTAATCATTTCCAGCTTCTATTTCAAGTTTTGAGATATTTTACCTACTTGTGGAAATTTATTTATTTCATACAATTATTTATTGATTGTCAATCGATAAGCTTACATGACTTTGAAGGTATTTAACGTATTTGTGATTTTATCACTTAATTACATTTATATGAAATTTATAAAATGTACTAAAAACTGGTAAACAAATTTAGAAACCTAAAAAATACAAATTATTTGTATAATTTAATACAAAAAGTCTGCAAAAACTTCTGTCCAAAAGAACACAAATAATTTCCATTTAAAATTGCATATTTTTTTTTGTAAATATCGACCTTTTTTCAATATTGAAATATATGTATGTATGTGGCAATAAAAATATGAAAATATTTAGTAATACCAGAAATAAATATTTAATCTTTTCAAAGTGTTTATTATAATTTCTGTTGCATGTACTTATTAACTTACTTATTTTGAATAAGAATACTTTTTTTTCACTATTTCGAATTACATACTAAATAATTTATCAAGTTCTACAAGCTTCCACAGACACTGAGATAATTTCTTCAACAAGATTCGAAACTGCTTAAAGTTTTATAAATATAACTTGCTGATAGATGGATTTACGCTGGCTTTTAAGAATGGGAGGGGGTCTATTTTGTAATTCTTCTTGTTCTTTCTCATCGTTTTCTCTCATTTTCTTTCTTTCTTTTTTTTGGGTAGCAAACATTTTCTTTCTTTCTTTTTTTTGGGTAGCAAACAAATTCAACGCCTTTGGCTATTTAGCTGTCGTTGCCTTGACGCTTCCTTGGAGAGAAGGTATCTTCTGATTGCTGTAGTTGTTGTTGTTGCTGTTGTTGGAAATTTTCGCGTTTATCTTGTACTATTTTGTGCACATTCGTTTCACATTACTTTCTGCTGCTGGTGTGCAGCAACAGCAACTTGCTACTTGCAACTTGCTACTTGCTACTTGGCGTGCTTGGCACGCGCTTACTAATTTTATTCCTTAATAAAAACCAAGACACCGTCAGCAGCAGCAGCAGCAGCAGCAAGGATGAAGGAGTTAGCGCACGTAGTAAGCCAAGGACTCCCACATCTTTTAGACCCCCGTGGACTGCACCGTTCAGTGAAATCAACACCCGGACCATTCGCATTCCCGTACTCGGACTCGGACTCCAACTCGGACTTGGACCCTTTCGAGGATATTCCGCTCGACTTGCCTTTGTTTGCCTTGTTGGGTGCTATCAAAATAGCAAAGTTCATTAAAGTGATAATTACAAAGGCCGTAAACAGCAGGAAAAACTGAAAGCTGAAAACTGAAGCGGCCTTAAAAGCCCCCAGACCCTTGTTCCCTCTTCAGATTGCATTTATAATGCATCTTGTATCGTAAAGTACAAAAACATGTATATTTTTCTATTTGAAATTAAATTTAATTTCACTCGAAGATCCAACATTTACTGGCTAGCTGCAACAGTTTTCACTCCTGTTCATTTAAAATTGCAACTTTTACGTATATTAAATTTCAGCAATTCAAGACAAAGTACTAAAGTTTTAATGAATAAAATAAATTTTATATCTTCTCTTGCATATTAATTTTCGACCACTGTAATGTGTTAATAATTGCTGTAATTCAAGAATCTATTTTGTACTTTGCTGAAAGCGAAAAAGGAAAACAAACGAATTCAGTTTTAAAAGTGTGTAAGCACGTCAAAGTAATTATTTTGTATTTCCATAGCAGGATTAAGCTATTGATTTCTAATTCACTAAGGTTAATGGTATGTTGAAGTGTTTTAAATTTTACTGAATTCTATTTAATTGACGCTGGAAATTAATTTTGTGTCTTTAACCCTTTTCAGTTGGTACAGGGTATCAGTCACAAGGCTTATAAAAACTTTTCAAAATTTCTTACTCCCAAACTAAAACTAATTTAAAACTCTATTTGTCATATTCAATAGCTTAAAGGCACATGAAAAATTGTAACAAAATCCAGTACAGCTTGAAAGTCCATAAGAACTATTTAATATCTAAAAACTTTGATTCAAAATGAGTGATAATTTAGGTTTATACAGTAGCTATTATATAGTGCCAACTTATACACTATCCTTTGCAATTAGATTTGATAAGATAGATCATTTAAAATGTAATGCCTTTATGTGGGTTTCAGATTATTTAAAACTTAGTATATTCCCCATTTAAAGTAACAAGAGATGTAAAGTGCCTTAGGCTTTCATAATGTGATTTAATTTTCTGGAAAATAAGAGTTTAAAGAGTTTTCAATTACCGGACAAGCGCTGTATGCAATTCAGAACATGTTTAACTATGCATTTAATCGGAAGTACTTTTTCTTTTCTCTAGTGGACTTGCTGTTATTTAATTGAAGCCAATGGCTGAAGACAGCGTCAGGTCCATCTGTGGCATTCAACTTGCATAGAGAATGTAGGAATGTTGAAATGCATTGTATAATTTGCGCAGGGGCACGTAAAATAATTAATTTCCGCTTCCGTAAACAAAGTGAGTTACTCTGTTAGTTAGCTAAAGTTGCCACATCTCCTCCTCCTCCTCCTGTTCCTCTATTCCTTTATATACGTATGTATGTATGGTTATTTGGTGTGGCACATGGGGTATAACCCACTGTCTCCAGCTTATGACTACCAACTGTCATGCAACCAGGAGGAATGTGGCATGGTCATGGGGTCGAGCGAGCTCTTCTTTCGGGAAGCGCGGCTTAGCTGCGACTTAGGACAACTTTGGATTGCAAATTTCATTAGAAGTTGTCAGCGAGGCAAGCGGCGTGGCCAGAAGAAGGGGCAGGAGAAGAGGGAGATGGAGCTTTGTTAGCGGGTGTGCAGAGCTTTTGAGTCGACCCTGTTTCCATTTCAGGCATCCGGGGCAAAGGCGCCGTTGAGGCACGTGTTTTTCGCGCGTCGCACATTGCAAAGGCTCGCCACTGATTTATCCAGGGATGGCGACAAAAGAGTTGTTAAGTTGAAGAGAGCAGCATGAAAAATATGTTAATAATTGATTTATTTATTAATTAATTATCACTAACACTTGTCTATTGCTATCTTTGTTATGCAGCTAATGTGTTAATATACAAATTACGTATACGCCTATTAAACATATTTTCATAGTTAAAGTATGTATATATAATATATAACAAAATACTCCAAAATTATTAATAACTATTAGTCTTCTACATATAAAGAGAAATTTAAAATTCAGCATTAGCATTTTACATATACCTGGGATCTTTAGTAGTTATGAAGTAAGATATGAAGCTATTGTTAATTTTAAGAGTTAGTTCAGACTAAGTTAATGAAAAATTTTATTTATATTTAATGTAATGTAATCTTTAAGTTTTATTTATTTTTGAATTTTTTTATGTGCTTTTTTATTACGCTAAAATATTTGTTGAAAAACGTTTCTAATACAATTTAAATGTAAATTGAGTTCATCTCTTAAAGTGTGTGATTATTCTAAAGGTTAAAGAACTACTTAAGCTTAACTGAACTGCAGCCCTATAATATTTTTGATGGTTTACAGCTTAGTTCGCTTTTTTTATATTTTAAATAAATTTTGTTGTTGCTATTTGTTGTTGTTGTTGTTGTTTTTGTTGATGTTTTGTTTTATAGCCGTTGCCTTTTGCTGCGGTCGCTGATGAAGTGTACACACACACACACATACATCCTTACACTGGGACAACAGCAATGTCCTTTTAGCACATCCTGCCGCTTGGAGGCGGTATTTTCTGTCCCTTGATACGCTCCAAACCAACCAACTGGCCACCTCCATCCACCCAGACGCCAACCACAATCCGCAGCAACTACACAAAAAAAAAAAAGAAATGAAAAAAAAAATGAAACGAGCACTAAACGCGACTTTCGCTGCTTAAAAGCCATTTTTGCATTTTATATTTAATTTTTTTTCGGTGTGCCATCCCCTCTGCCCCTCTTCTCCTTCCCTGACAAGGACCTTCATGTGCCACGCGCTCGCCACTTTTTTTTCGCGCTTTGTTTATTCTTTATCCTTTGCTAGATTTTTGTTGCTGCTGCTGCTGTTGTTGCTGTTGTTGTTGTTGTTGTTGCTGTTGTTGCTGTCGTGTTACCGCAGCATGCAAACATTTTGCAGCCATTTCCTGCCGTTGTTTTCCATGAAGGAGTCTGGGGGATTATGGCTGGCAGGGAGGGAGAAATGTAGGGATGATTTCGGCTCTTTGGGTGTTTTTTTCCTCTTTTTATTTGGTTCTTTTTTGGTCCTCTTTCACTTTCATGGGCATTGGACGCTGTCCACGTTAAACTTTTGGCTGCTTTTCCGCATTTGCAATATTTATTGCGTTTTGATTATACCAAAAATATACGACATTTTTGGGAACTTCTCCCTTCCCGTGACGATCGATCCCCTGTCCTCCCACAGCTGATGCACATTTAATAAGCATGTGGATTGGGAATAGGTAAAGGCCTTGACATTGCCACTGGACTCTCTTTTGCTAAGTGCCACAAGTTTTTTAATTGTGTGCCGAACACAAACTTGCCAAAGTTCAAACTTGCCGCTATCCTTAGTCGTTAGTGTCCTTTATCCCGGTTTCCCGCTATCCCCCCCTTTCTTGCCACCAATCTTTTTGCCTGTTTAGATGGGATTTTCTCTTTTGGAAAGTTAAACAAAGTTGCACTTTTAACTTTCAGCTCATTGGCGCTGGATCATTTCAGTCAGTTTCAAAATCTCCACGTTTCCGTTTCCGTTTCCTTTTTCCCCTCCCTCATCTATCGTTTAAAAAAAGAAAAAAAGCAAAAATAACTGCAACTTTGAGTTTCAATTCTTTTCTTTTCGAGTCGTGATTGTAAAGTTTCATTGATAATTTTAACTACTGCAGCTACATGTGTCCGTCCGTCCGTCCGGTCAAAGTCCCTTCCTTTGCTCTTGCTTGTGTCCTGTTGCAGGGTCTAGAGTTCGTGCTAAGCTCAAAAGGCACTTTTAGCACTTTTCAAAGTTGCTTTTATTGTAAGGTTTGCCTTTGAATACCCTGCAAGGTCTGCACTGAGGGGGAAGATTCACTTACGACAACTTAAAATACCTATTTTCTTTTCAAATAAACGTAAACAGTCTTAGATTTAAAAGTATGAATATTATAGTGTCACTAAAACTCAACTTTTTGAGAAAGATACAGAAAAAAAGAGTTAGTTTAAGAAAGCAATATTCCTTGCGTTATTTCTGACATCCTAAAGTTATGTTTTTGGGTATATTTTTTTATTTTCCCCACTTTTGTAAGCCCGTTTTTCGATCAGTACAGTTGTGATTCTTCTCTTAGCTGCATAGTATCTCAAAGCTTATCAGTATTAACAGGTCAAACTGAGTTTTCATTATTTTACCAATGCAACTCTGTTGTGGAACATTCCATCTCTCCCCGCTCCTCTGTTGCCACAGAAGAACCAAGTGTTGCTTTTATGGCAGCGAGTTTTGAGCGTTTCCTTCAATAAGTTTTTTTTTTTTTTTTGGTATTTTTATTTTATTTTTTTGATTAGCTACACTTTATGCTGCCGTTGTTGTATTATTTTTTTTATTTAGTTGGTTATTTTTACAGCTTTGTCTTTTGGGCTACAGACGGCGACATTTTTGTTCATTTTGTGCGCGAAAAGTTTTTGCCTCTCGCTCTGACTGCAACATCCTTTTAACCACACTGTATCCCCCTCTTCATCCTTACCCATCCAGGACCACCCATTGGCAGAGGGTAATCCAGGCAAATCTGCGAGTGGAAGGTTCCTTGTTGGACCACTTCATTTCTTAATTTTATTGTGGAACCCGCTGGAATTTACATGCAGCTCTTCACTAGCCTTAACATCTTTTTTTAAGTGACAAAGCGAATTTTAATGGAACAAACTTGCACGAGGGGACATACTTTTGTGTTTTATTAGTTAATTTCATCACTAATTTAAATGAGATGCCGCACAGTCACAGTCACAGTCACAGTCCTCTGACTCTCTAATGAACTCATTTTGTCTAATTCGAAAAGTTACTTAAAACCAAAGGCTTCAAAATAGACATTGATGTAGGTACTATAAGCTTAGATAGATGTAAATACGGGTAGAGATATAGATAGATATAGATATGATATAGATATAGATATGATATAGAAATAGACATAAATATAGATAGATAGATAGATAGATAGATAGATAGATAGATAGATAGATAGATAGATGTTAATACGGGTAGATGTATAGATAGATATAGATATGGATATAGATATGATATAGATATAAATATGATATAGATATAGACATAAATAGATAGATAGATAGATAGATAGATAGATAGATAGATAGATAGATAGATAGATAGATAGATAGATAGATAGATAGATAGATAGATGTTAATACGGGTAGATGTATAGATAGATATAGAAATAGATATGGATATAGAAATGATATAGATATAGATATGATATAGATATAGACATAAATATAGATATAGTATAAATTGTTATATAAGGTATTTTAAGTATATGTATGTTGAGTTGCGTACAGTAGTGGCCTGAATAACAGGCACACTTCTCTTGATTTTATATAACCTGTACTGAATGAGAAGAAATTTAATAAGTTTTAAAGCTTATACTTATTTTCATAATGAATTCTTATTTTTCCTACCTACTTTAGAATCTCGAATGCAACGTTCTTAAGGTATTAGTGGAATTTCTGCATTTTGAAAAGTACAATGGGTATTTATATTTATAAATTAATTTTTAGTATGCAGAGTTAACTTATAGCTTAAGATTTATAGTTTTTTTTCCCGTCTGGTTTGAGGAATCTTTGAGAAGCCAGAACCTTGAACAGCTTCATTGCTTGATTGGCTGCGATTCGTATCATAATATATCATATCATATTACATCTTGCAATACAATTCCATATTTTATGGAAATATTCGCACACATAAATTATCAGTGTGTAATCTGATTTGATATCAGTTTTAACGAGTGCTTGTTGGCTTTAATGTGGTTTTGTCGGATTGCAATTAAACGGACAATCATAATAACTGTCTCTACATAAGGGTCTCATATTTTTGCTTTATGGCTTTATCGCAACATTCGCTTAGGCGCGAAATATGTAAGTTGGACTTTTCTGCTACATCCTTTTTCTTTTTTTTTTTTGGTCTAAACGACAGACAGAGAGGGAGACAGACAGACTCATGTTAACCAATTGGCAACTGTCTGCACTTATAAATTTATGATGGACCTTCACACTTGGTCATGAGATTCGTTTGTGAATTTGACGCTTCTCCTTCCCTCTCTCGCTTTCTGTCTGTGTATCTCGAACTCCTTCAGTGCTGTCTTTTGATGTTGCCTTTAATTTTACTAGTAATTTGCCATATATATGCCATCGATAACACTCACACACACACACACAGATACAGTCAGAGATGGGTGCACTTGTATGTTTTATTGCCAGAGTCGCTTTGCGGTGAATTTATTGCCAAATTGTCGACGGCGGCTTTCGAAATATCGCGAAATCACGGCTTGCTTTTCGGATATATCGGTGGTTCAGGGTGGTGCGGTGGAGTGTGTGGACCCCGTCCAGGCCCTGTGGCCCAGTGGCCATAAAAAAGCAAGCAACAGTCGCGTCGCAGCAACAAAAACAACAACAACAACCTCACCAATTATAACAACAGCGTCGTCAATAATAAATTCATAATTTTTGCTTTGCCTTAATAAATTTTTATTATTTTTTAATTCCTTTTCAATGCAACAAAAAAAAAGAGCAACCAGAAAAAAAAATGGAAAATCACTTTTTAAAAGCATAATAATACAATATAAGTAGTATAAGAAAAAAAAAAAATATATTGTATATATTTAAAGAGAGAGAGGCTGTAATTATGGGGCAACCTGATCTCAGTAGCGACCCCTACGAGTTGGCGCTCTGGGCGTCGATGTGGATGTCGATGGGGAGAAGGATGAGGATGTCGATATAGTTCCCTGTTGGTATTGCTGTTGTTGTTGCTGCTGTTGTTTTTGTTGTGATTGTTGTGGTTGTCGCACCTTTGTTATTGTCGTCTCCTTTAACACGGGCACCTCAATGGAACGCGGCAAATTGGGATAGGTTTCAGGTGTTATGGCTGCAGAAAAAACAATTGAATCAAAAATAAATCAGAGAAAATTACTTTGCATTCTTGCAGAAAAAACAGTGGAAAATAAATACATATATCTGAGAAAATTACTTTGTAATTTTCGCCATTTAAATATTTATGTTTTTAACGATTTTACTGCTTTAACTTTAACTATCAGATACATTAAATGAGACTGAGACGGCTTGAAGTAGAGATGTGAATAGAGCAAGGGATTGAAATATAGGAATACTTGGTTAAGTTTCTGTCTCTTATTAGCTCAACAAATCAATTAATAAATCATTAGAACCTGTTCCCATCGGTCTTTACTCCCCTTAAGCTTTTATTCAGTTTAACTAAGAGTTCATTAATTTAATTGAGATAATTGAGATCAGACAGAATCCTAATCTAGTGAGTGAATGAAAAAACTTAATCTGAGCTCTAATTGTAGTTTTGTTTGAATCTTTAAATATGAGTAAATTAAGAAGGTTTTAATCGGATGTTTAGCTTATCTGTTTAACTATTATAAATCTAATGAGCTATAAGAATAATAAGTTAAATTTTATTATTTAAGCTATTCTTTGCTTATTTAAACTTTCTTGGCTTAAAAAGGAACCTTATAGTATATTCGGCTCTTGTCAGGTTCTCACGATGAAAATATAGTTTATTTAATTAATTTCCTTACTTTCTGATCTGCACCGTTTATACATATATGAATACTTAAAGTCTGTCTATTGTCTTTTGCATTTTTTGTCACTACTTACATTGATTCTGTCTGTAGCCGAATTGATCCGCATTATAGAAGACTGTGATATATCGTCCATCGGGCATGCGATAGGAATAGTATCCAACGACCATTAAGGTTTTTATATCATCGATGTAGGCGAAATAGCCACGTTCATAACGCGCTGTTCCATCATCTAACTCGAAACGAAACTCGTAACTTCCATCCGGATATCGATGATTGAAACGATCCAATAAACGTGCTTCTCTTCCTTCCGCTTCCTGCTCCATAATTTTAGGTAATTCTCTGACAGGTGGCGCTGCTGTGCTGAATTCAAGGAGCATGACGAATCCCAGTATTAGATAGCATCTGAAGTTGTGAGACATTCTCTAAATGTGTGTGTGTGTGTTGTGCGGGGGGAAAGGAAATGAAGAGGAACCAGATCTCTGCAGGATGCGTTGGTGTTACTGGTGGTGTGGATGTTGAAGGTGGTGGAGACGGTGATGGTGGTGGTGGTGTTGGTGGTGTTGGTGTTTGTGGTGCGTGATCTGTCGTCGCTTTGCTGTGTTAACTGTTTAATTCGGAAACTGCGTAACATTGCCTTTTTATAGCCCCGACGTCGCTGCTTCTGCTTCTGCTGCTGCCTGCGTCTCTGCTGCTGCTGCCTCTGCTACAGCTGCTGCTGCGGCGGCTGACCGCGGCAACAATTCATGAGACGGCTCAGTTGGGATGACAGCGTCAACAGCCGCAGCAGCAGAGGCAACAACGACGCCGGCAACGTCAAAAAAATTCTCAACGTTTAATCAAAAAAATATAAAAATAAAAGAAAAGAAAATAATAATAAAAAAAAATCTTAATTTCATCTACTTACACACATATTTGTATGTACTTGCTGGTGTTGCTGTTGTTGCTGTTGTTGCTGTTGTTGGTAACCAACCCATGCTGTGACCAAGGGCGGAACCTGGGGCGGATCAGGGAGCATCGGCAGGTTGCCAACTGGGCAATTAGGCTGCGCCTTCTCTTTCGGCATGTTTGCTTTGGAATCTGTTCGCGCCGTCTCTGCCAAATCGCTTTAAACTGATCCCCAACTATTCCCATGGACAATGGTGGAGAGAGACAAAAAGAAATAAGGCAACATTTGGATTATGTATTTGTAAGACAAAACCAAGATGAACCAGTCAGTAACACATACAGTGTTTTGAAGATGTAATCAATCGAAATTTAGCCGTGCTTGGATATTCTTAAATCGAGTACGAAATACTTAATTTAAGTAAAGATTTTATTTCAATAACATTGTCATCTCATATTTTGATTGTCGGGGCTCTAGAAAAGATTTTGAAATAAAAATATCTAAGGTTTATTTGTCTATTTTAGTGATGAGTCCTAATGATGTTCACTAAATATGTACTGCAATCAAGTATTCAATACTCCAAATTTAATTTGGTTTCTCTTTTAGTGTAGATGAAGTTCAGCATTATATGGTTATTTTATTTATAAGATGAGCATGAACTTGTAATCAGAGCTATTTAAGTAAGTTAGTTATCGCTAACTGACTATTGAAGATATTGATTTATTGAGAAGGAGGAGCTTTTGATTTTGTAATCAATAAAAATTCGATATGACAATGGTGTAGGTCATTTGCAAGCTAGTTAATCGTATAAATCAATTATTTTATCAATATTAAGTAAAGTGACCATGGAGAAGAGTAAAATTGATAAATACATGCTCCATAAATAAGCTTTAAATGTAGAACTATGTAACTGATGATAAGGTAGGTTATTTGTTATTTTATTAACGATGTATTTCTTGTAATCAATATAATTTAAAGTTTTTCAATCTAATAACAAAGCAATTTATAAATTCTACTTATTATTTAGCTCAGATATTATTATTATTGTTATTATTATTATTATTATTATTATTATTATTATTATTATTATTATTATTATTATTATTATTATTATTATTATTAATCTGAGTTTTATTATTTATTCATTGATGATTTAAGGCAGTCGGCAAAAAGTAATTAATTCAATTTAATTATTTAATTTAATTAAAACTTTGAAATAAAAGCGGAAGCAATGAAACTTATGGAACTAAATTTATTAAATGTGAATTAATTCCATTTATCTGTAAACAAAATAAAAGATGGGTCCAGTTTTTCTTTAAGAGAACGCAACAATAATTGTAAGGAAAATCCCACTGTAGTTGCCGGTAGCTAAAAATACACCCTATCGTACACCCTACAATTTGTGCAACGAGTTCGAGTACGTGCCGCATGTGGCAGTTAAAGAACGAGTCGCTACAGTGAGGCATTGAGGCATCTGCATCCGCCACAGCAACAACAGCAACAGCAACAACAGCAACAGGAGGTGCAAGAGGAAGAGAGAGAGAGCTACAGCTACAGAGTTCGCCTCCTATGGCCAATTAGGGATAATTTATGATTTCAATCATTTCTTAATTGCATTTAATGTGCAGCGATTTAGCGAACAGGCCACTCAACGAAAGGATGGACAAGTGGACAAATGGACGCCTGGAGGATTGAACCTACACTTGGTCACTCGGCCAAAGTTAATGATGTTGAAGTTTCCTTTCCCGCCATTTAAGGTGCTCTTATCATCGATGAATTAATTTGCACACACTCTAAGGTCATTGGTTAGCTTTGGGGCATTACATCGATGTGGCAGCATCGATGCTGCCACATGCCGCATTGCAAATAAAGTGGCAAGTTCAGATTTTGATTTGTTGCGGTTGCTTTAAGTTGTTTACTGTTGGTTTGTCTTATTTTATTTCAGTTTAATTTCCAATTTTTGCTGCAACTGTTGCTGTTGCTGTCAGCGACATGAAATTTATAACGCGCCAAGCGAGTCAAAGTCACTGTTAGAGTAACAGTCACAGTTCACTGAATCGGTGACAGTGACAGTGACAGCTAAAGCGACAATGACAGTGACAGCAACAGCGTCTCTGACAGCGACAGCAGTCACTCACACAGTCAGTAAGTCAGTGAGTCAGTCAGTCAGTCAGTCAGTAAGTGTCGCAGTTGTTGTTGTTGTTGTTGTTGGTGCTATTGTTGGTGGCAACAAGCACATCAGCAACTGTCGTCGACATCCTGGGCAAAGGCAATGACATACTCGTAAACTGATTTATTTATAAACGCAATTTATCTCCAGACTTCTGATTCTGATTCCGATTCCGACTGCGACGCTTTGGCAATTTTCTTTAATTTCGCATTTGAACAAAGCCAAAAATAAAATTAAATGTTTGCCAAACTTGTTGCAGCACCAAAAAAGAAAGAAACAACAGTAACAATCGTTGGTGACAACAATTGCTGGCAAGGTCATTTGTTCTGTGATGTCGATGACAAAGACAACGGCCCAAAAATCACAAAGCACCAGCAGACAACGAAGATGTTGCTGTTGCTGCTGCTGCTGTTGTTGTTGTTGTTGCTGGTTGTTGTTGCTGATTGTTGTTCCTGCTGCTGTCGCGCTGTTGGCGGCGTGACAGGAAGTGTTTCTTGGTACCGTGTCCGCTGCTACTGCTGCTGCTGTTGCTGTTGTTGCATTTGCCGTTGATGCTGTGTATTTTTCTGTCTGTCTTGTGTCTCTTGTGTTATAGGAACGCTGTTTGTCATTACCTGCAGGCGGCAGTTATTTTTGGGATACCAGTTGCATCAGTTGTTGTAGTAGCTGCTGTTGGTGTTGCTGTTGTCGAGTTAGCTGTTGGCTGCGTGTTTAGCCTAGAAGCAACCACAATGGTTTTGTAGGTGGTGTCCTTGCCCTCTTCCTCGTCCTCGTCGTTGTCCCATCATCAGAGTTTGCATTTAGCGTGTTACGTGCCACAGCTTTGCTTGCTGGCACAGTGGGGCAAGTGCAATTGAAATATTTCATTTATGATACTATCATACAAATCAAATTTATTTGTTTTATTATACAAATTTAACTATTAAATTTTTACAAATTTACTAATTATTCTAGAAGATTCGGTATATTAACTGTACGGAAAATATATATTATCTAACTACGTATTTATTATAATTAGTTAATTTTTATAAATGTAAGCAAAATTATAATGTAGCTTTTTTTAAAAAAGTCTTATCTTATTGTATTGTTTCTTTAACGTTAAAAACAAAATGTTGTTCTTAAATTATTTTATTTGTTACTTAAACTTAACTGAAATTTGCAAAATTAAAAACTAACTTTCCAAAATGAAGAGGATTTGAGGAAATGATAGTTCAGGGTTTTTTCTTTAATAGAATTTTATTAATTACTTAAATCTTAATCGTAGGCTATTTTTTTAAATTAAAAATATAAACGAATAAAATCACATATTATGTTATTGAAATCATATCTGTTTATGGTTAATATCGTTATCTGTGTGTAAATAATAAATACCGTATTTAAGGCACTTATCGCTCCACTGTGCGCACTGTAAGTCGCGTGAAACCACGGTAACAGCAACAAGAACAAGAACAATGCCAACCAAATAACGACACCCGCCGAAAAAAAAAGAACGCACGGAGCTATAGCTACAACTAAAGATACAGATACAGAGACATATATTTGTATAGTATATATGTACATACATATATATAGAGAAAGATACATTTAGAGGAACGGAACAGATAAACACTCGGAACACGGAGAGGAATGGGCAAAGTTACACACAAATAATGTATAAAAGTAGCTTATAAAACAAAATTTGTATGAATGGTCCATGTAGCGGTGCTACGTGACATGACGTCTCGAGATTCAACTTGTTGTTTGTGCTTCACAGCCAAAGTTGACTCCGTCTTCGGCTCTGTCTCTGTTGCCATCTCCGTCTTCGAATTGGCCACATCCCAACCACCAGCAGCGGCAGCGGCACCGGCACCTCCCTTTTGGCCAGCACCTTCAACCGGTGACTGTGGTTGCCCACTTTTTGTGGCTTTTGCCAGTTGGTAGTTGGCAGTTGGCAGTTGGCAGAGAGTTGCCTGTTGCCTTCCTTTTTGGTTTGAGTTTGAGTTTTGTGTTTGAGTTTGAGTTTTTGGGGCTCGGCACGGAATAATTCGCATCAAATCACGTCGCTCTCTTGCGGAACTCTTCAAAAAACTGATTCAGATTTAGCCGCATTTTCTGCGTGTGTGTGTGTGTGTGTGTGTGTGTGTGTGTGAGAGAGTTGTATTTTTGTTATTCTGTTTTATTTTATTTTATTTTGTATATATATATATATTTTTTTGGTTTTATGATATGCCGAGCATCTTGAAAACAATTTGTAAGACTGAAGTTGTGTCTTGTTTGGTGTCTTGCATAAATTATAAAAGCCGCATGCTTGTTGCAGGTTTGCTGCGTAAGCACAAATTTGCCACACGCACACACAAACTCAAACATAAACCCATACACACAAACACAAACACAAACAGATACAGATACATTTACAGCTGCAGATACAACTCGTATGGCATGCAGATACATGACAAGCAAATATGTATATAAATGGTTATAGATATATTTGTACCTAAACATGCATAGATTTATTATGTAGCCGACCAGTTAGCCCAAAACACAAATGCCAATTGCGAATTGCCAATTGCCAATTATGGCCAAAATATACTCAACATTTGAACAATAAGGCCACAGGCCACAGGCAATGCTGCATCTTTAAGATACATTCAATGCAATGGGCAAAATGACCCTTTATTTTGATGCCAGCTTCAACTGCACACACACTCGTAACTAAGTACATGGCAAACTAATCCGAGTCAATAAAATTTCTAACTATAAAAGGCTTTTGCTGGCTCCTACCGACTGCGGCAGGGCTTTGGCCATGGCCAATTGCAGCTGTGGCCCCACAAACATAGAACTCCTCCAGGTTCATATTCCCCTTTAGCACTTGTCCCTGCCTTTGCCTCTTTACATTCATTAAATGAACATTTTGTGGCTGCTTTCGGGGAGTCGAAAAACAAAACAAAGACAACAAAAAAAAACACCTTGATTGCCATTTTGTGCGAAGTGCGGCCAGAGTTGGCCAGCAATTGAAATTTACAAAAAGCCACATTATTAATCTGAAGATTAGATTGAGTGTGCTTTTGATAAGCATGCGAATGTTTATGTGCCACACTGGTATCTGTTGTATCTAGGACGTGTGTCAGACATCGGACTAAAATATCTACCCGGCCTGACTACACTGAGAATCTACAAAGAGAAATCAACATGGTAAATATATAGAGTTAATTTATGACATGCAAAACTAGTAACTTACAATTAGTCTTTTCTTTGTTCGAAATTTAATTAAGCTAAATTCATTATTCATTAATTTCATTATTATTACATTAAATTTGATTGTTTTACAGCTCTACAAATATATATATAAAGATTAATTTTAATTTACCGCACTAGTTATTGTGATTGTTTATTCCTTTAATTGAATTCTATGAAATGTCACTAAATATTTAATGATTTAATATTTTAATACAATTTAATACATAAAACGCAAGAGTTTACTCAATTCTGAATACAATTATGGGAACTTTATTCTTGGCTTAATCAAGTTAATCAATAAACAAATGGCAATTATTTAATTCAGTTCCTTGTAAAGTATAACATTTGAAATATTTGCTAAAATTATTCTTTATAGGTTTTTCGCGGTTTGTAATTTTTTATTGTGCAATCGTGACGTTTAGTTTCTATTGCCCGTCCTCTGCCTTTTAGCCGAGTGTCTGATGATGATGATGGTATGTGCCCAGTTTACCAACATGGAGAGTCTGTAAAGTACTAAAAAAAGAGAGAGAGAACACAGGAATAAAGATTGCAACCCTCTCTCAATTCTTTAGTCGCTTTTATTTGATTTTCCGTCTTGATAACCCGATATAAATTTAGATTAGGCACAAGTCACTCACATATTCGCCGCACTTTGGCACTGAACCGGCAACTGAGGCTGGAGTAACAACAATCGGGTCAACGTTTTCAGTTTTTTGTTTGTTGTATTTTTTCTCTTTTTTATTTGTTATTTGTTATTTTTTTGTTTCGGCAACATGAGATAATCGCACGTACGCAACGATGACGATGTCAGAATCCAAATGGGAAAGCTCCAAGCTCCATGTGATTGAGTTAACCCCATTGGCCTCCTGGCAGGCATTTGGCGCATTTTGTTTTTTGGCCACGTCAATTATAGCTATTACTCAATTTATTTATTTATTTGTTGGAAGTTTATTTATTTATGAATTACTCTACTTGCGTTTGACCTTTCTCTCCTGTCTCCTATCGGCTCCCTCTGCTCCGTTTGCTCCTTTTGCTCCTTTTGCTCCTCTGCTGGCAATGGCGTGCTAAAAGCCAATGTTACGCTTGGGAATCGAATACACAATGTAACCGAATCCGCTGTCAATGCCTGGATGCCTATTTAAACCCCTTGAAGATAGATTAATGATGGGGTTAAGCATCCATCTGGAAATAGATTTCATCATGTGCTTACGACGTATGCATACGAGTATCTCTGCCTGTTGCTGACCCTTTTTTTTTCGGTCCCATCCCATCCCGTGGTCCCTTGGGATCTGCGCTTATAAATAGCCACAAGTGACCCGGCCAGAACAGAATGGCAACCCTTCTACCCGAAAATTATTATCTGACAGCATTTAAATCAAATTGAAATTGTTTTGTTGACTTGAATGCCGAGTTTATTGATCCCCTCAAATGGTTTCTATTGTTGAAGCCTTTGAATTGAATTGAATCGAATTGAATTGACAAAATGTCGTTTCTATTGATTAACGCAAGTATAAATATAACAAAATACTTATGTATATTATGTGTATATTTATTGATAATGTTAAATAAATCAATGTGCTTTCGGTAAGCCAGAGACCTTAATCTATTTTGGTACCTTTAATGTAATGATTAAGTAACTACTGATTTAAGCCCAATTAAATGTCTATTAGCATGTGTAATGGTTTCTACACAACGTTTTATATATCAGTCTTTGATAACATTCAGTACTCTGCTACTTTTGAAAAAAAGTCATTGAATCATTTAAACTTTAACTGCAAATTTGTGAAATTTCACAAACCATAAAACATTCAACTCTTATGTCTAGTTGAGCGAAAAATGCAGATGATTAACATTGAGGCGACAGATTTGTCCTGATTGATATGTAATCATAGAGCTGAGTTGGTTGTCGGTTGCCTAATCCTAATGGGCCTAATCCAAATGGGCCGTAATCAACGCCAAGCGTAAAGCAATTGCAGCTCATTCAGTGAATGAGGACACCCAAAGATGCTGACATATAGCCATCATTTAATGCCCAGGACATGACATTATGCGGCAATGGCAAAAACTGCACATCAAGTGTTGCATTCGCATTTAACTGTGAAAATTGTTAAAGTAACACAAATTGGGTAACGTTTCCGGGTGAGGGAGGAACTGTTGGACTGTTACACTGTTCAAAATTTTTATAGAAATATTAAAATTACGATTTTGGTATCAGAAAGAACTTAATATTCTTAAAGTCAGAAAACACATCTTCATTGTAAAAACACTGCAAAAAGATTATAGCTTACATATTCTTTTAAAATAAATAAATATTATTTATTGGTCAAAAAGCTAAAAAGATATATTGTATTTGTCAACATGATACTAATATTAAGAGCTGCTGCTTTGTAAAATAAAAAGATACGAAAAAAGATAAATTTTTTTCATAAGAGGCAAGTCGTTTTTCTCAGTGTAGAGATATGAGGGGGACAAGGAAAATTCTTGTCTGGTTGCGGACAGTTTGTCAGCGGCAAATCGTTGTGCATTCATAAAACGAGTGCAGTGCCTACCTTTGTCATCCTTTTAGGTCCTTCCTTCCAGAATGAGGAAAGAATGAGGGAAATGCTCGTAAAATGCACACGGACTTGAAGTTGCAGTTGCAGATGAAACTGAAACTGAAACTGGGAGCTGGAGCTGGAGCTAAAGCAGAAGCAGAAATTGAAGCTGAAGCTGTAGCTGATGCTCCAGCTATTCATTTTGCCACTAATCCGATGCGGGCGTCGTCGGTTTATTTACGAGTCGTCGTCCATGCCCATCTAATGAATAAGATGCCTGAAACTGAAACCGAATCTGAATCCCCCGCACCCCGCACTTTGCCTGAATCCCCAAAAAAAACCGGAACGAGTGCGACATAACGAGTGTGAATGACTAAACGAATGAATGAACGAATGGTGGAATGAATGGGTTGCCCCAGGCATCTTTGGCTTTCATGCACGAGCCGTTGCCTTAACTGGAATTTGTTGAAGCACACGGTACATGGCAAAAGGGACAAGGGAAGACACAAGGAAGGGCACAACGGGTGGCATAAGGGGTGGCACAGGGGAAGGCACTGTGGGGAATGGGCCACGTCTGGTGCCATAAAAAGCGCAGTTAGTTCTTATACAGTTTGAATTCTAATTGCGCAAATGAATCCGAACAGCAGCAGCTTTAGCTTTAGCTTTAGCTTTGGTCCAATGTTGCTATGGTAGTTAAAAGCAGCCTCAATTCAAGGTGCGGGCTATAGCCGCAACCTCAACCCCAGTCCCACAATCCCCCAATTCCAAACCTCAAAGCCCCAACTCTCAGTAGTCATCTCTCAATCCTTTTGGCTGACAACCTTGTGTTCTCTTTTCCGCTTACTTTTCAAAAGTAATTTAGCATCACTTCCAAAACATTCTCCTCTTTGTCGGCTCTATATCCGACCTCAAATGATTTCCCAACAGCAATTGAAGGAATCGGAATTGAAAATGCACATATGGTTTAATAATTGAATAAATAAAACTAACTTAATACTAACTTAAATTTTAATTAATCGATTAAGCTGCACCTTAAATTTATGCAATTGAAATTGAGAACAGGACACAGTTTGAGAAAGAAACTCTTTGAATTGCATGACGCATGTCCTGAATTTTCATTCCTTAATGCATCAAGGCAGTACAAATTACAGGAGCAGAAAAAGATTCGGATTGCTGTTAAATTATAAGAAATTTTGTGGCAATCATAATGACAATAATGTTTGCGTTACAGCAACGTTACAGTATTTTCAATTTACAGCCAGTTGCCAAATACTCGTATTCCAACTTACAATTTTCCCTCATTCACCGCCCCCCCCCCCACCCTCAATCTGTGTTATTGGATTTTTGGCTTTTGGTCCTGGGAATTCCCTGAAGCACTGGACCATATGTCATATGCTGGCACTGGACATGAGCATAATGCCAGAGTCGAGCACACTTATAACGATGCTGATAATTAAGTTGATAATGATGAGCATCCCAAATTGCCAGCTTTGAATACAATCCCCCTATAGTTAACGACAGTACAACCATCCGCTCTTTTGTCCACATTTTCCACTCGAAAATTCTCTTTCAACTTTTCACATAGTATGTTTTCGTGAGTGTGTGTATATATTTGTATGTGTGTGTGTGGATGGTGTTTCATGGAGAACTGAAATTAAGCTGCTCTTGTCACTTTTCTATTTATTTTTTCTTTCATATTGCCTACAATAGTTTTTTATTTGAAGAAATTGAATAGGTATTGAATTATTTTTTTGACATAGCTATAAATGGTTTATTAAACAAATTACACTGTTAGGCAGATTCTTACTTTGGCAAAACCAATATTTCAAATGTTTCTATAGTAACAATAATTTGTATATTCTGTTGGGTATGTGGTTTATTAAGATTCTTTATTTTTAATTTAATTTTTTGTGAAGTTTACAATTTTTTTTAGCTTTCTTACAGAGGTAAGAATGTCGCAAGTTATTTAAAGTGCTTTCTTAAAGCTAAAGTATATATATAACAGTCTATCCATATCTGAATTAAGAAAATAATGATTTGTTGTGCGGTATTTAGACGATTCTTTGATTGTATCAGAAGATTATATTAGGTGATTTTTAAACAGCCTGAAAAAAAGTATAACATATTGTTTCCAGTCAGTTTTGTTCAAATTAAACCAATATTCATAGTGACGAATTTTGAGATGGTCAATTTAAATTTCTAAATTTGTACGAATATTTCTTAACAATTAAATATCTATAGCAAATATTTAAAGATCTGTTTTGTGAAAATAAAGACAAAACGTAGATATTTTATACTATGTTTGTTTTTGCAGCAAATATCAAATCAAACTTTTGATCTCCTTTCTATTTGCAGTGTTTCTCTAAATTACGATAATGTGTCGATGGATTTATACTCAATAAGACAGTGTAAATGTTATTGACTCGTTTAAAATGAAATACAATCCAAATAAAATTGTTCAAATGTTGATTAATTGAATTGAAACAAAAATATAAAACAGTATTTTATACATTTGTTTGAAAAGTATTTATGGAAATATGTGACATTATTTGTATTGTATTTTGTTGACTAAAATTGAATTCAAATTTGAATTTGAAGTCTGATGGCAATATGATGATGTGGTATCGGTGACTTGGTCTTTGGAGCTGTCAATTGTTGTTGTTGTTGTTGTTGTTGCTGCTGTTGTTGTTGTTGGTGTGTGGTGGTAAATTGTGTTACCAACGTAGCTCAAATAAAATGCTTTTCGACAGGCTAACTCAGCTGTGCTCAATTGCAAGTTGGGTCTGCGGCAATTGTTTCAATTTGATTTGGAGCAACTGAAGCCTGGCAGTTGAGCAGAGCGAAAAGCGGAAAGCGGAAAGCCACTGGATGTGACAGTGGCGATGGCAAGAATAGGGAAAAGGAACAGTAGGAGGAAGTGACAGTTGGAGTGGGAGAAAGCATCAGGGAAAGAAGCATCTCACAGTCACACGTGCAGCTATTTGATGTCACTTTACCGACCACGATTACGACCAAGTATCCATCCACATTCACATCCACATCCACATCCTTATCCGCTTTCACATCCACGCCCTTGTAGTCTGTTGGCTTTCAGTCACATCATCATCATTATTATCATGATGATCATCATCATCGTCATCGTCAACAACATCAACATCAACTGCTGCTGCTGTTCCAACTTCAGTTGCCAAAATGTCGTCGACTTTGGCCACAGTTGATGGCTTGGTTTTGTTCTGTTTCAGTTTCTGGCTTTGGCCCTGCAATTGTAACATGGTTTTCGTATATTGTCAGTCAACAGAGAGCAAGAGACAGAGTACATAGAGGAATAGAGAGAGGGAGAGATAGAGAGCTTACACTCTGGACAACAGCTTGAACTTTGGCTTTGGTTGAACCTCGGGTTTGGGTTTGAGTTTGGGTTCTAGTTCGAGTTGGAGTTGCGTTGCCCACGGGCATCTGAACATCCTCGTTACGCTCTGGCACGCTTATTGAATTTCGTTTAGCTGACTTCGTGGCATCCACCATATCATGGGGCACATCCACATGCACATCCAGAGTGCGGGGCAACATCGGCTGCTCCCCGGATAATGTGTCTGCGTTTTGGGCATAAAATTTTACGCTCGGTCACACACACTAAAGCGTCAATTGGACCCTCTCCCAATACTTACGCGTATCCACATGGTAACCATGGTGATCCGCCCTATAGAACACTGTCGAGTATTGTGCATTAGGCAATGGCACCGAATAGAAACCTCTTCGGGCCAACACCCAATTCTTGCCCACAGGCAGCCAATAAGTGCGTTCATATCGTGTGTCTCCATTGCTTAGTTGATATCTGGGAAAGAACACAAACAGTCGAGGGTTTCTTACATAATCGGTTTTGCGACATTTCTAAGGTTAGACTCTGGTATTAATAGGTTAGTGGAAGATTTCATAATGTAGACAAATTTGAAAAGAAAATAAGTTATAGTAGATAAATTGTTGCATATTGAGTCAAATTTTAAAATACCCTTCAGCACTTTGTGGAAATTACGCTTATACTTCTTAGTAGATTTAAATGCCTGCAACTGAAACATCGATGCTCATTTTCTACACTAGACAAGATGTTAAACGAAATGATTTGGCAGCAACATTACCTGTATTCATGCTGTCCATCCGGCGAACGTTGATCAAAGTCTTCAATCAAGCGAATAGACTCGGAAGCAGATGGAGATGGAGATGGAGGCAGTGTCGAAGTTGCTTGTGGCACCTTTGGAGCTATCAATGGTGGCCAATGATGCACATGCTGATGTCGGTCTGGTTGCACTGTTGTGGTTGAGGTGGTTGGACGAATGGTCCTACGCGCCTCAACGATCCACAGGTTGACTCCGAGCAGCACCAACAACAGTTGCAGCCACGTCAATATCCTTGCAACACGAAACATTCTCTGTGGACACTCAAGACCTTTATGCCTCACTGCAAATTTAATATTTGACTCCTTTTGCAGTTGTCGGACAGTCTTTTATACCTGAGATTAAAGCCTTTCGGCGTCGTAAAACATGAGAAATGTGCAAAAGTCAAAGAAAGCAAAGTAATAAACTCGCCCATAAATGCCAATGATTTGGCATTCAGCAAACCTTTACCTAAAGCATAATATCCCTACCCATACCCATACCCAATCCCAGAATCTCTCACTCCAAAGCTTTTTAGTCGTTTGATTTTGACAGCATTTTTTTTTGGGGGAATGGAGTCCAAAATTTGAACGAATTCTCGTTTTTGATTTTCATCCTGATTTCAATTACTTTGGCATGTGTTTTGTGTTCATTTGTTGCGTCGTCGCCGTCGCCGAAGGCTCTAATATGTGTCAGTCACAGATGCAGCTATACACTGAGAGAAAAAAAAGAAGCACAACTTAAGTTTAAATGTTGACAACACTAGATTGAGAAAGATTCCTCGCTGCTTAAGTAAATATCTACGAATAAAAATTCTATTGTTAATGCTTTTAGATACTCTAAATAAATATACATTTTTAAAGTGATATTAAAATGATAAAATAAATTTTACTTTTTATATTATAAATATGCTATATATTTTCATATTAAACAAAGAGCTTATGACATATGATAATGATTTAGATTCAGGTGTCTAAATAATGTATGGAAACTAATGCCTATATTAAAGATATAGTATATCAAATAAAAATCAGCAATCAAACTTTAAATTCATGCTAAAAATTTAAATATTTTATAGTTAAATTTTTATGCATTTGAATTTATTTGTACGACAAGCTGCCTTTTTCTTTCTCTGAGTGTCCTCAGAGTTGTTCTCCTGAATAGCGCCATTAAAAGCCTTACGGTTCATTGACCAGGGCAGTGAGTCGGAGTCGGAGTCGGAGTCGGAGTCGCATCATTATTGCAGAGTCTCAGAGATGCCTTAAAGATATTGACATCGTCTCTGTCCATCTTTGAGTGCAATTTCTTGCCTTTCTTTAGTTCACATTTTGTTATTGTTTTGCTGATTTATCTTCTGTTTTCTCATCTTATTCTTGGTATTGTTTAACACTTGTGTGTGTGTCCTTGACAATGGAACGGCTACCCAACGACGGCAATGGGTGATAAATGCCATACAGCCCGGAGAGGTCTCAATCAATGTCACCGTTATTGTTATTATCGATGTGCATTCGTTTTAATCGATGACAGAACAAAAAGGCGTCTGCCAGCAGTCCTAAAATGTCATCCATTTCAATTGCCTGTCAACGGGACAGTAGTAATAATAATAATAACAGTACAATTATTATTTACGAGCTACCTTTTTGTTGACTGTTCTATCAATCGGCTTAGCAATCAATATTGATTAATATACAGAAGTCTCATTAAAATCGAATCGAATGAAATGCTTAAGTATTCAGTTTAATGTTTAATTAATTTTTCTTCACACTTTGTTAACATTCTGACCACATTTGAATAATTTTCTTCATAATTGAATTGCTTAAATGCCTTTAACCTGGCTTAGTTGAGTTTTATGAACAGCTTCTTCTTCTTCTTGAATAACATTACACATTAAATTGTATTCAAAAAGCAATTAAAATTGCTTTGTCTGTAAATGCTCGACTATAGGATGCCCTGATAAAAATAAGACCAAGAATAAGTTCAGAAAATGTAGAGCAGTTTGAATTTTGAATTAAACAAACAAAATTTACTTTAAGAAACAATTATAAGCAAAAACATTATACTCAGGGATATATCAATTTAATACATATTGTTAGGTATATTGTATATGCCATATCAATATAATAAGATATCTGGTTTAAGTTGTTGGTGGCTGTCCGCATATTTTTACACTTACAATTAAACAAGTTATTTTGTTGTCTAAACATTCATTAATGTCCTTAGTTTCCTTCCTCTCTGAAAATTAAGGCTGCTTTGACTGCACGTTAAAGTAGAAATGGAGGAAATGTTAATGTGTTTCAAAAAATTAATTAAACTGAAATGAATATCAAGTAAAGCTGTTGACTTTTTGTCGTTTTTGCATGTTTTTTTTGTTTTTTTTAGTAATTCTTTTTTATTAAGCTAAGAAAAATTAGTCAAATGCATTAAAGTATTAAATTGCATATGAAAGTTGTTAATGATTTGATTGATTGATTGATTGCTGAGCTAATAGTTAATTAATTAGCATTCGCTGATCCTGACAATTGATTTAAAATTGTTATTTTTTTCATATTTTTCTGTTGTTTATCATAAAAAAGATGAGCTCATGATTAATGCCTAATTCTGTTCAATAAAGTTGCAAATAAACTGTTACACTTAAAAGCTTTTCCACATAAATAACGAATGAATTGTAAGAATTTGAGAATTTCAGAATTGATTTCATTTCTGTCTCATGCGCTGTTTTTATTTGATGTCTATCTCTTTCGGGGACTGGCATTATGTATATTTGCGTAGGTGCCAAGTGTTTTGAGTTGTTCTGAGGGATATACCGGTTAATGTCTGGTCAGTTAACGACTGCAATTACCGTGGGGAGAACCGACAGTCCAACAGACTGACAGACAGACCGACAGACACACACTTAGTCAGATTAAATTCCGCACGTCAAACTGAATGCGCAATTAATAAATTTAAACGTTTATTCGGAGGCATTTTGACAGTTGGCTTCCCTCATCAGACAGAGAGAAAGAGGGTGGGAGATAGAGAGAGAGAGAAAGAGACACCGTTAGGTTGGTAAGACGGGCATTCAGTTGGCCTTTTTATTGAGAGGGGGCTCCCACTCTTGAAATGTGGCTAAAACATTTCACATGTCGCGAAATGCAATGCCATAAAAAGGAATTCAAATGGATGCAGCTGCAAATCCGATGTCAACAGAGAAACAGAAACAGAAACTGAAACAGATAACAGAAAACAGAGAAATGGAGAAACGGCGACAGGGTGAGAGAAAACAACAAACTAATAAATATTTTTAACCATATAAGCATAATATATTGTTTCAAGTTTTGTGCTATTCTGCGGCCTGTTCTGCCCTGTGGCCTGTGTACAAATCCCTAGTAGTTGCCTAGTTCACCCCTAGTTTCATAGTCAGGGACAATGGACAAAACCAAAATGGCAACTCAGCTTGTTTGTGCTCTGGCATTTTCCACAATATATCATTTGCCAGCATTTCCGTGCTGAGAGGAGACCCAACCAACCAACCAACCAACCAACGAACCCTGGGTAGAGAAACCATCCTCAGACTAAAAAGCCAATACTCCACAATGTCAGTTCCCCATGTTGGCATGTGCAAGTGTCTAAGCCATGAATTTATATTGGTCGATTTCGATTTGAAAGTATTTCGGTTACATAATCTCCACATTTTTATCGCATTCCAACAATGTCGACGCACCCACAATAAAAAGCAGAGTCAAAAGTTCTGACTTGAGTGTCGACTTGGGTCAGTTCCAGTTGCTGCTCATGCTCTTGCTCCTGCTCCTGCTCCTGCTCCTATTTCTACTCCTGTTTCTGCTCCTGTTCCTGGCTACTCTACTGGCTACGAATCTCTGGCATCTTGTGGTGTAAATTGCTCAATTATGGGCCATGCGACGCATCTACAAATCATGGAATGGAAAGTTTCACTTTAACTTGATTACTGGCATGATTTTTGCTTCAACAGTTTGCAGCAACTTGAGTTATTTTCTGGTTGGTACATCAGTCAAACACTTTTTAGTCGAAAACTTGGGCAAGAAGACAATACAACACTTGCCACACTTGCCCACTTGCGACACTTGCAGCACAAGCCATACATGCAACACACTTCACTGAACAAAATAACTGCGTTCATATCAATGTTCCTGTGTTATTGATAAACTGATTTGGCAAAATTTAATAAACAAAAAATAATTCATACTAACATACATAACATACCCCCGAAAACAAATAACAAACAATTTCTTTAATATAAATTTTTTTTTTTTTTAAATATTTAGATTTATTCTATAATTTAAAAGGCGTATTTGGACTGATCAGAGATTGAAATAAGTAGGGTATGTTACTTCAGTATTCACTGTGGCTATTAACAATGTAAATAATATTTTCTAAATAATTTTTTATGGAGTCTGGTCCCGGATATTATATTACTTTTGACTAAAGCTTTCTGCCTTTCTAAAAATGCTTTCAAGTGATTATAAATGATTTTAAGTAATTCAAAATCATTTTAATAACATTTGAAAATTTCTTTAAATATTCTTTAAAATGCTGCAATAATTTTGATCAGTGTACTTGAGTATATACTCTGTATATGTATGGATTTTGAGAGGGGGTCTCGACCAGTATAGGCCGTATGCCTTGGGTGTGAGAAAAACATGAGCATGAACATGTTTTGTCAGTTGACAATCGCTTCACTTTGCTGCTTTGCTTTAGTTTCTGCTTTGGCTTTAAAACAGCCCGAAGGGGGTTGGAGAGAGGGGGAATGTCGATGTTTAGGCCAAAGTCATCTGACAAATTTGTCCCAGTCGCAAAACTTTCGGCACAGCTTATGCAAATTGCATGTGGGGTCTTTGCCTTGGGCTTCGTCTCTGCCAATGGACAGCAACAACAAGTGCGAACCGAGAAGCGTTTATGCTGTTCTACTGCTTTCTGGGATTTACTGATTTGCAAGAAAATAAAGAGAGACAGAGACAGAGACAGCAATAGAGAAGAGCAGAGCTTATAGTCGCTCCACCTGAACGTGATTCCCCTTAGCATAAGACAAATGTTTGCCCAAAAAGTCACCGAATCTTGAAGCACGCTGAAAGTCACGGAGTGACTCTAGTTCTTTGATTTATTTCAGAATAAACTTGTTCTTCACATTATGATAAGTATTATATTATTAATTTTTTACAATTTCTATACAGTTTTATAATTTTAAGCCTAATCGTAATTTGACAATTGTCAAGCCAAAATATCTCTACTTTAAAGTTAAATACTTATATTGTGAATTTCAACAGAATAAATAATTTCATAGAACTACAAATTAAATGTATGACTTAATATCTGATAACAAGTTATTGTATCTTCAGCTCAAACGCAATTCTATTGTCAATATATTCTTATGGTCTATATGTCTTTTCTGACTTTGATCAACATCGATTAAGAGTTCAAATCTCATTTCAAATAATTATTATAATCGTAATTTTTAAAAGTGAAGGCAGCCCTGATTTATATAGGGTACTTCCCTGTTTGAGTAGCCCTGTTTGCAGCATCACTTCAAGTTTAATTCAAATGGCATTTCAAAATACATTTTATTTACTTTTATTGTCTTTGTTGATTGTTTTGTGTATGTTCTTTTTTTTTGTTTTTTTGTATTTTGTATTTTGCGTTTTTGTTTTGGGACACCGAGATTTCTATCAATGTGAGGGAGTGCCAAAGAGGGGCTTAGATAAGGGTACAGTGAGAGAAAAAGAGAGCGGGAGGAGGAGATGGAGGAGAAGACTGTGGTTCTGTGTGGTGGCTCTGTGGCTTTGTGGCCGGCGTCTAGCGTCTGGTGTTTGGTGTCTGGTGTGTGGTATTCCCACAGTTTTCAATTTTTGGCGATTTGTTGCGGCACTTAACGGTTTGTTAGCTGTCATTGTTGCCGGTTGCGTTGATGAGGCGTCTTTTGTGCTATCCACATCCCCATCCCCATCCCCATCCCATCCCCATCCCCATCCACTTCCGCATCCGCGGTACAACTCGCTCTGTAAATTTTAAGCAATTGTTTCTCTTCTTGTACTATTTCTTGATTTTTCTGTTTTTCGCTGATTTTTTTTTTTTGGGTATGGTAAAGGGGGTAGAGTTACATCCGCTATTCCATTGTCAATATTCTTGTTGTGTTGTCTCTTGCTCTTCTACATCTTGTACATACAAATTTGCCTAAATCAACAGAGAGAATAACCAAGTTTTGTGGCGAGTATTGCCGCAAGTTTTGTTTGTTTCACAGAAGTAACATCATTTCGTTTCATTTCATTCCGTTTCGTTTCTCACTGTTCCATTCCCATCTATTTGCATATTCCAAAAAAAAAAAGAAAGGAAAACGGGTTCATTTCGCCTAAATTTCTTACGTAACCTAACGCAGAATGGAGAATGCAAGGCAGTTAAATTCCTATTTTAAAGGTGTCATTTAAAGGGTATCTTCTGGGCGTATAATCTTACTTAAAGTCATTTTCTTTGTCTTGAAATAAATGGGGTAAATTATAATATTCTTTAAAAGAGAATTTAATTGATATTATTGACATTATATAACATTTTAGTGAGACTATGGGATACTCTGTATTTCGCTTATGTTATAAATAATTATAGTGTAATGTAAAACGCCAACTACAGAAAAACTTTTAGTCGGCTAATCCAGGTTATTGGTTATATATTCAAAGGTTATAGCAAAATAACTCTATCTAAATTTAAAGAGAGCTATAATTTTAGCTTATTTCATTTTATTACGTGCACAAAAAAAGTTCTCCAGCTGAGTATCTTATTATATATGTACATATTCACACCTATCGTTATCGTTGTCCGTTATCGTTAATCGAAAAACGTCACGGACGCAATCGATTGGTATTAAAACAAGGGATGTTGGGCAACTCAAAGCGACGAACACGTGGTGGCTGTGGCAAATACTCGACTGTAAAATATACATAGAGATTAGTGTGACCTGACCTGATTCACTGAGAACTGATGACTCCATTATACCTGTTAGAGGGTGATAGCCACGCGAATCGGCCCGATAGCAACGCAGCTCGTACTGAACACCTTTGCCATAGTGTCGAGGTTCGGCAGAGAAGCCCTCAACGACAAGGCCATGTTGTTGCTCCGAGTGAAAGCCTCGTTCCCAACGGCGGACACCATTTGGCAGGGAGTAGCTGGGAAAAGAGAAGGATATCACTCCGGAAGAGGAGGAGGAGGAGCTGTGATAGTGACTTACCCAAAGACATAGCTGCCATCCGCATTTTGGTCATTGAAATTGTCGCGATACGGATTATACTCCGATTGTGACTCCGACTCCGACTCCGGTTGTGGCTCAGGCTGTGGTTGAGGCTCCGGTTGAGACACCGGCACCTCTGGCTGTGCCGTGTCTGTTTCTGTGTCTGTGTCAGCTTCCGTCTCGGACTCTGGCTCATCACTGTCCTCTTCGCTGGACTCCTGCTCCTGTCCAAAGTCCCCGGAGTCGGCAAACCGCAGTGCCGCCTCCACACCAGATCGAGGTGCCACAATACCTGGCTGACGGCGTGTTAAGCTCAGGAATGGAACCGCTGTCAACGGAGCCACCGCACTGGTCAACTGTTGACCCAAGAGCTGATTAATCTGCTCCCCCGTACTTTGCAGGTTGTCCTCTTCCATGGAATCAAAACGCTCGAAGCTCTCGGCAAATTGTAAACTGGGTGCCATCAGTCGACGTGTTGGCAACGTTGGCAATCTCTGCCCAAATGTGATGGCAATGCAACCCAATCCGATGAACAGGAGCAGCAGTTGTTTAGCCATGATCACAAAAAAAAGAGGGAATAAGGGATGTGGTGGTGGTGTGAAATGAATATGAGGTGTTGTGTCTAATCCTGTGCTGTGGCCAGCATTAAATGCGCTTCATAGCAATGACTGCAACACTTTTATATAGAAGATAGATGAAGTGAAGTGAAATTAACAAATCAGTCGAACAATGGGCATAAATCTATGTGCCACCCTCATCAGAGGTATTGACAAGTACAATTTGCATTGCCATTCAGCTGGCTAACTATAAAATAAGTATCTGCCAGATGCAGATACCAGCGATGACGCGCTGAGAAATTATGGGACTGGTTTTTGGTTCTGTTTGCCGAAATTAAGATTGAGAATTCGATTGTGTGGGCCACGTTAATAAACATGCGGTAAACTTGGCAGCTTAATTGGGTCAGCAGCCAATAATCGACCGGTTCTCAAACTCTCTATCCCCCTCTCTCTCTCTCTCTTTCTATATCACTGTTTCTTGGTTTACTTTTAGGCGTCGGTATCTCCACATTCTGGTGAATAGTCTTGAAACTGTTGAACACTTTTAGGCACTTGAATTAATAGATTATATAAATTATATTGTATAAATAAATTACAAAATAAATATGTTATAAAATATACATTTACTTAAACAGAAGCATATTAAAGTATTTTTTAAAAATACTTAAACGTAAAGTAAGTTTTGGTAAAATAAAAATATTTTTTGGTGGTTTTTAGATGCTTGCTAAATTAATATAGCGTAAATCATATAATAAAATATATGTATGCCTAATAAATTTGTATTCATTATCAATTCTCTTTTAATTTTTGATTTTTAATTCAGCAGCCTAAACTCAAATTAAACTCTATTTCTTTTTTGTCAAATGAAATTAGTTAAAAGCTCATTTACAATCCTCTATATTTCTCAACTTCATGATCTTGAATATCTAAATTGTAACTTAGAATGAGAATATGTAAGCGCAATAAAATGTTGCAAAAGAAAGTTGTTGTTATGAAATTAGAACTTGTTGTGGGAATTGAGCTCCAGCTTATCCTTTTACAATTGCCATTAACGTACTCTGCTTCCTCTTTTTCTTTTGTTTCCTCTTCTTCCCACAGCCAATTCGCAGCTCATTTGACGGGGGTGTTAAAAAAAAGAGAGAAAGGAAATGTTGACCCTTTAGAAATACGCAATAAAAAAGCTTTCGGGGGGGGGGGGGGAGGTTGAGAAGGACTGAGGAGGGTTCCCTAACTTAATCTCAATTTACATTAAACCGTTTACAATTATTAGAGCGTTCATGGAGAAGAATGTGAATTTTACAGAAGAAAGATGTGGTGGGTGGCAAGACCGGGAGGAAGAGGAAGGTTGATGACAGCCAGAGTTGCCAACATTATCTGCCCAACAGCGATTTGTCATGCATCATTCATACGGTTGCCGTGTTAATTATGCTGAAATGCGGTCTATTAAAGTTTCAGCAACCACGGGTGGTGCGGCATCCACCAACACCACCACCAGCCCCCTAACCTGCCGCATCCAGCTGCTGCCTCTGCATATACCCTATATGTATATACCCTGTGTACCCTGCTGCCCGAGACCATTGCCAGCCTCAGTGGTGAAACGTAATTAATGAAGGCGCACTTAAATCATTTTTGTGCGTGGGCGGTTGCCACTAACACAAAACGCAACAAAAGCATCCACAACAACAACAGAGACAGTAACAACCGCAACAACACCAACAACAACAACCAACAGCAACAACCAACAGCTACAACCATAAGAGCAACAGCAGGAGTTGGGAAAAAAATTACAATTAGTTAACTAACAAGCGGGAATGGCACCAACTGGCATTAAAAAAACACAGTTGCAATGCCAAATGATCAACTAACAGATATCACGCAATTTATGATAGTTGGAAAGAAATCGATACGATTAATCGTTTGTATATAAAGTAATTTGAATGTATATTTTGAGAATAGAGAAACTCACTCAGAGAAATTGATAGCAGTGAACAACGTTTGTAATATTAACTCGCAATCTGTTTATATTTATATTTCTTTTTCTAAATTATTAAAATTAATGAGTAAATTATAAATGATGATACATTTTGTCGAGCTGGTAAGCTTAAAGAGAGAACTACTAATTGTGTGTCACCTATCGAAAATATCGATTATTTGTGCAAAGCTTATTTATCTTTTAACACAGCTCAGCTTATAATATGTGAGGCTTATTTAAAAGATTTGCTCTGATCATCCTTAGTAGTGTATGGCCATTGTGTGGCATTGCCATAGCACAGGGTACAAAGGGAACAAATCCAGGCAGACATCAGGCCGTGCGCTAAAACGTTTCAATTTTTCATAAATATTCAAAAAGGTAGCACAACAGCAACAGCAACAACAACAGCAACAACAGCAGCAATGTGACAACAAGAGCCACAACAACAGCTGCTGTTGTTAGTGTCGTTGTCGTTGTTGTCCTTGGTGTCCTTGTTGTTTGTCCCTCTCTTATGGCCCACACTTTTATTCACGGCTTTTATGGAGTTTTTGGTCCGCTTACAAGGAAGAGGATTTCTCATTCATCGCACAGCTCAGCTCAGTTCAGTTTAGCTCAGTCTTCGTTATCGCCTTCGTAGGATTCACTTTACCAAATATATACATATACATACTATATAGAATTATAATGACATGTTGTAGTGACAGTAGCTCGTCTAGTAAATACTCTATACACAAATTCCAAAAGGTCCTACTCTGTAATATACAGTCAATGGTTAAGAAGCGGCTCCTTCTAATCTCTTTCGTATAATTTGTTCATTTCCGATCATTATAATATTTACACGATACCAAGTAGGAATATTTCTGAATACTTTAATCCAAAATAAAGGAGAAACAAGACGGGATATTAAAAGTTTCCATACGATATCTTAAGATATTTGACTAGATGCTCTACTTTCTCAAAGTTACCTTCTACTTTATTATACCCTTTTCTTTTCCGTTACTGTGCGCTATTAAAAATTGAGAAAAACTTTTTCGATTTAAGCAATTTGTAAATATGTAGCTGAAATATGTAAAGGAAGTTGGAATTCATACTATATCTGCTAATGCCAGAGCGGAGAACTACGAACCAAGAGCCGAGAGCTTTCGTTGTCAAGGCAGCTTCGAAATGGACGACAACAAAGGGAAAAAATCTAGCAAAGAGCTTCCAAAATTAATGCAAATTTATATCGTGAAAAACTTTTCAATTTGTTTTTACTTTTTCTTTCATTCGTCGCTGGCAACAACCTGCACTGAACGTTCCGTGCAACATCTCTTAGCCGGACACGCCCCCTTTTCCCCTTTCCGCCGATTTCCGCCTTTCCCCCCAACCTCTCTAAACATGGTGCTGCCGGTAAGCATTTTGTATTTTTGCCTGCACAATTTGGACTTTTTTGTGCCATAATTAACGTGCCGCGAGCGCTCGTGGCTGTCACAGTTGCCACATAGACCGAGGCCGTGGCCGAGACCCACGGAAATTCAAGGACGTGCCATCCGCGCTCCCCTTCAGGGGAACTCCTACGTCTATGTCCAATCCCTGGCATTAAAGTGTATGTGCTGCTCAGTTTACGGGCAAAACAAAAATATTAACGAAAACACTGAGCGAAAATATGAGTACAAGCTGAAAGAGAAGTATGAATTCTTTATTGTTTGTTCTACATATATTGTGAAGACTTACAAGTTTGTGACTAGATTATAATAACAAAAATACATAACGCTATATTTGGCACACCAAAGATTTAATACCCTTGCCGAGATCTGTATTCAACTCGCTACTAATGTAACCAGCATAGTTAGTTTAGGTTAGTTTGCTGTTTTGCTACTTCAATAAATATCGATTATTATCGTCTATCGTTTAGTTCTAATCGCTCATCGGTTTTCTTAAGCTCGCCTTGTCTGGATACTCCGCGTTTTTTATTGAAAATCGTAGTTTGATCGGTCCAATTGGCTTAAATTGTGTGTTGAACGGTCAAGCAAAGTTTCGTGCACTTCATGCATATGAAAGTTGTTAAATTAAACAGCGTTAGCTTGTGAAATTTAATTTTTAATATTTGCAAGTGCTTTGTTTTTGTATAGCTGCCAGCGGAGCACCGCTTTGCTCTCTTTGGCGCCCTTTTATCTAACGCTATCTCGCTCCTTCCTACGCATTGCGAATGTTTGCGTCTTCCTTTGTGTGCGCTCTCCTTGTGATCGTTGTTGTTGCTCGTTTTAACTCCCGCGCTCTCTTTGGCTCTTCGGCGCCATTTTATCTAACGCTATCCCGCTCCTTCCTACGCATTGCGAATGTTTGCGTCTTCCTTTGTGTGCGCTCTCCTTGTGATCGTTGTTGTTGCTCGTTTTAACTTTCGCGCTCTCACTTATGCAATGATACATATGTATGAGTGCACTTCACTTTGCTTATTTTCGTTTTAATTGCCTGCGTTCAGAATTTTAAATTCGTTTGTGAAGTGTGTGTGTTGTAGCCCGCAGCTTTAGTTAGGCTATAGTTTATTTTTGTTTATGTTTGGTGTTTAAAAATGAAGTGATCACAGTGTAGTGAAGTAATTTGTGAAAATTGTTTGTAAATCTAATAAAGTATTATGTAAAAGGGTAAGTTATATTTCTTTACCACTATAAATATAAATTCTGTATCATTTTAATATTGCTCCTCTTTTTGAGTGTTGAAGCATGCAACTTCTGTCATGTTTTGTTTGAAATAAGGTTTACAATTTTCTTAAGATTTCTCTTTATACAAACTCCCTATATAAATCTATATCTATAATTTTTAAAAAGAAAATCTTAAATTATTCTAATATAATTTAATATGAAAACATTAAATCAGTGCCATTTTCTGTTAGTGTATACACTGCTGGCGTCAATTTAAAAGACCTCCCATGAATAAAGTTTAGACCAACTGGCAAAGGCAAAGGCAGTGGCAGTGTTGGCCAAACGGCAGCCAAATGCCGCAATCAAGTTATTATTAAGTTTTTCTATTTATCCAACATAATTCATAATTTGTTTACAAAGCGTATAATAATATTAACGTCTTGTCTTGCCATCGCTATCAGCCTTATCTTCCCTCTTTCTCACTGTCTGCGGTTGTCTCTAGACTCTGCCCTTTTCCGGGTTTTTACCCCCCCTCAAACACTTGTTCCCTTTTTTAGCCGTTGATTTGACTGTCAGCGTGGCCAGATAATCAGCTACAAAGTCGAGACGTTGGACTTCAACTTATTCTTCTTCGTTCTCCGTTGTCCGTTGTTTTCTATGGTTTGCAGCGTCGTAATCCCATTAGAGCAGGACCGGGACACGGTGGTCCAAGCGGTCTGTTAACTGGAAGTTGGTAGCTTGCTCAACTTGCCAGCCCAGAGATAGGAGGCCGTTGTCTAAAATCGCATTAGCCAAACGGACGCATTTTCCATAGTGAGAGCATTTAAAATATATATGTATAAGTATACCCCTCTCTCCCTCTCTCTCTCTCTCTCTCTGTCTCTCTCTCTTGCTTTTTTGTGCTCCACTTTCCGGAGATACTTGTACAATGGGCGGGCAACGTTGCCAGCTAATTTTGCATTTTCCTTTTTGTCCATTTACCGTTTTGCCATTTTCCGTTCTTCCGTTTTTCCTCTTACCCCTGTCACTGCTCCTGCTGTTTTCCTCAACTCCTGTTTTTCCCATTTTCACCTTCCCCACCGACAGCCTACTTACATTTGACACTTTGGCCAAAGTGCACACGGTTGAGTAGTTTACGCGGGCGAGCTGAAAATCGTTTAAATATAAAATAAATAAAAAATACATGAGGAATGCGACTCGAGCTAAATGAGCAACAGTTCGCTTTCTCTTTCTCTCTTTCTGTCCCTTTCTCTCTCTCTGTCATTTTTAGCCCGACTCTGGCTTATGCAAAAGGGAATTAACTTAATTGAGTAGCATGAGGAGTGGAACAAACGTTGTCTCTCTGTCTCTGTCTCTGTCTGTGTCTCTGTGTCTGTGTCCGACTCCAACTCCGAGGACGCAGTCAAGTAAACAGTACACGTTGAACGATGAACGATGAAAGATGAAGGACTAACGACTACGGCCGTAGTCAGAGCCGTGCGATAATTGCGCATAAAAATGAAGCGATTTATATGCGCGTATATTTAATGTCTCATAATTGGATAAGCCCACTAGAATGCCGCTGACTGAGAGTACTGAGAGTACGGCTCGGAGTACGGCTAAAAGTACGGCTAAGAGCACCGTAAGGCAACCGTATGTGTAGGTTGGTAGATAAGTAGATAAGAATTACGTTGCCGCAAAAGGGTTACGGCTTACAGCTTACGTTTTGTGACTTACGACCTAAGGGTTATTCTGCTTCGCTCCAGTTGCGATGTCTCCGTGGTCTCCGTGGTTCCCCTCCTTTCCCCTTTTCTCCCTCCGCAATCCCTAGGAAATCTGACTGTAAGGCGAGAAAGTCAAGCTGAAGTAATAAGTTTGTAATTATCACCTTCTACCTGTATTTCCAATTTCAGCGAGTGTCGTGTATTAAAGTCAAATATTTCTTCAGTACGAGCATTTTCAAAATTACAGATTTGCATTCATTTACCGTGTACCAAGCAAGTTCATATGAAAAGGGTATACAAATTAGTTAAGTAAAGAAAAATTAATACATATATTAAAGAATATTTCTTACCTACTTTAAAAATACTTATAATAAAATTATAATTTTAATAATACCTTAACAATAAATTGAAAGTGTAAGCTCTCAAAATAAGCTAATGCTAAACAAGAATTGGAAAATTATAAATTAGTTTCTAAATAAACACCGAATCAGCTGATGCTCTTTATTTAACGAAATGAAAAATATAAAATTTTAAGTGGAACTTTTTGGTATTGTTTTTAGCAACTTAATGTTTATTAATTTTACCTTAAATTGAGTTGAATTTGTATAGTCTTTATATTACAGTTAGTACCATAAGTTTATAATATTCACCTTTGGAAAACTTAAAAGTTACAGGGTACAACTGAAATGAGTTGCATGATTAATGGAACTAGGTTAATTCACGAATGCACGAGTTGTAATGCAGGCTCATTAAACATTTGAAACATCAAAGTGATAAAATCTCAACTCGCATTACACTGAATTCCCAGTTGACGAACTGATAAGAATGTTTTAATACCACTGTGCAGAAAGTTGCTGTCTGCCTGTGAAAATGGAGGGAGGTGGAGGAATAATAATGACAATCAGAGTAGCAAGTAATAAGTAATAAATAAACTGCAATTCATTTATTAATGCGGCATTTAAGCAGCTCGAAAAGTGGGAGAGTGGTTAAATGTGGTGCAAAGTACTCGTATTGAAAGTCCTGCTATTTTGGTGGGTGAGTGGCTGAATGGCTGAATGCTCATTTCCCTTTTGTATTTGTATTTGTACCGAAAAAGTCATTACAAGGAGAGGGAGAGAGAGCGAACGATCGAGAGAGAGAGGGAAAGAAGCCGTCTCATCATTAAAATTGAAAAATGCCACTTTAATGAATTTATTTGCGACACTTAACGCAAGTGAAAGCAAACAGAGAAAAATGATGTTCATTAACATAAAAAGTGCGCTTTTCGCTTTTCGCAGTTCACTTTTCTCTCTCTTTTGTGTATTTGTTGCCTTTTGCTTATTGACACTGGCAGTGGCAAACTGGTCAATGGTTTGGTTGTGTGTGTGTTTCGAGTTGGGGTTGGACTCTTGGCGATTGTCATTACCATTACCAATTTGACTTCTCGCCATTCTTAGCCTGAAGTTGATGACTCAATATGTCAGCAGCTCGACAGCGTCACGTAGCCGCCCCATTGGCATTGTCTTTAAATGCGGCACGAGCACAAACTGACTTCAAGAGATAAATAAAATAAATTGTTTTCTAAAAATAAAACTATGAATATTTAACACAAGAAATTGTGTGAATTATGTTTATGAAATTGATAGTTAATGTTTCGTTTTCACTTTCCGCCTTCAGATAATTCATAATCATTTACTCAAGTCCATTCATAATCATTTCCCAGAACCTGACTAAGCCTCTTAGCTTGCCGTAAAAAATAAAAAAGCTAATAAAAAGATTAAGCTTGAAATCAGAGCCAAAAAGCTGATTAAATGGATATAAATTATACTGAAAATTTGGTTGCAGCTTTTCGTAACGAAAATAAAATAATATCAAGTATATGGGAAAACATTCTTAATTAACAGTTTAGATAAATGATTTATCTGCAAGTTCAATTATTGGACATTTCTCAAAGTTGGTGCTAGGAATATTAAATAAAGCCTTGTCTGTTAAAAATTTAAATTATACGTATTTAAAAATTGTATTTTAATTTCTTATTTTCTAAATCAGAGTGATAAGAACTCTATAAGATTATATTAGAAATATATATCTTGAATAAGCTCAGTGTTATTAATAATTTATTTTGCAATAAAATGTCATTAGCATTAAAGTTATTTAATCAATATTTCTGAATGCATTCATTAAATGATGGAGATATTAAAATTGTTCAATACCATCGTTTCTGAACGTACTAAAGTAACGTTCCCTAAGAAATTTTAAAATGTAACTTTAAACCTTCATAACTTCAATATTAAGGTCTATTTTTTTCAATATCTGTTTAAGGTCTCTAATAGCTTTCCAAATGATAAACTGACGTAAAATATGTGGTAACTAATTTCAAATAGAAAGATATCTATCAAAAAAGCTTGGAAATTGAAAAAATGGGCACAAATATGATTCAAGTAGTTAATTTCAAGGAGCTTCAAGATCTCGAAGAAAATTGCCACAAACTAGGTTTTATTTTTCATTATTATAAACTGTTTGCAAACAGGAGGAGAAACAACAGTTTAAGTGATATTTGAACATAAGTGAAACGGTCAACAAAAGAAGGCAATACACCTGACACCTGTCCTGTCATTTTGTCGTTAGCCAGAAGCGTCTATTCAAGTAAAACTTGGCTTAAAGCAGTTTAAACTGAAAGCTGTGTGGGAAATTTAACAAGTTGTCGACTGGTGGGAAACACATTGTTAGCCCCGCCCCCCCGCACAGGTCTAATGGGGCGTTTTACTGTTTTTTCTTTGTACTTGACTTTCCGAGTGGTAAATAGACAAATGAAGAACTGAGCAACTCAACAATTGAACAATTGAATGCTTGAGAGCGTAGATTGAGCAAGTATGTATGTATGTATGTATGTATGTGTATCTGTTTCTGTATCTGTATCTGTGTGTTTCTATTCTTAAGGGGCAGCCACAGCTGTTTGGTGTCTGAAGTAATGAGCGGGAGACTTAAGGAACTTGAAAAGTAACTCTAATCAAGAAGATACACAATGCAAATTTCAAAATGACCACGACAAGGCCAAAGACTTGGAATCAGTTTGTCAACTGTGTTGACTTCGTGAGGAGGCAAAATGAACTTAGCCTGATGGGATCAGGTCAGGAATTGCAATTACATTTGGTCTATTTTCCGGCTACGACTTCTGTTTCTATTTCTACTTCAGGTCCTTTTCCAAATCCTCCTTTTCCTCTTCTCTTTTGGCTGAGAATCTGTTTTGTTGCTTTGATGCTGACGCCTGACGCTGTTGTTTGTTTTCGGGGCTAATTCGATTGTTTAAGCACAAGTAATGAAGTACAATGAAACAGCAGCATTTTGTGGCAAGACACACACACACATTGCTTAACGCTTCAAGTCACGTGTGTTGTCGGTCAGTGTCCGACTTCTACTCCGACTCCGACTCAGACTGCGACTATGATTTTGACCCCGATCCCTCCATGGGCATTTTGCGGTTAATTTGCGCCCGTTGAGTCCAAAGTCAACAATGGCGCTTGCAGCTGCCACTGCTTGTGGCACTAGCTTCGGTCTGCTGCTGCAACATCATCAGCATCAACAGGCACTCGTCGTTGCCACTTTGTTACTTTGTTTGCCACTGCAACCCGGTTGAACAATGGGGAAGCTGAATGAATACTCTCAGTTTCCCCCTCTTAGTTAGAGGCCTATGTGGCAACGTCACCCCAAAGTGCCACATTGCCACAGTGCCACAGTCATGCCAGCATTTTGTCTGCTATGGGATTTTCTATTTTTTTTAATTCTTCTTCCTCTTTTTAATGCGCTTTGTATTGGATCGGACAAGCAGCGTTTTGTATGAGCCACTTTGCCACATGCCACATGCCACTTGCCGCTTGCCACATTGCCACTTACCAATTTGCATGGCAGATAATTTTGGTACATATTAATTGCAATTTACCATGCTGAAAATTTAGTATACTCGTTTCTTCCAACTGGAAACTGAATAATCTTCATTTCTCGGACAATGCCAAATAATTCGACTTATGAATGGACATTTTAGATTAAGTCTGAATATATAGTTGTCACAATAAAGGAGATTTATTCTGTTAGATATGTTTTTAAATGCATCCAAATGAATCTAATGAGAGGCAACAATTCCTCATTTGCCAACCACAAGTGTAAACTTTACAAAGAATTTTGTTCTTAAGGAATTTTAACTGCAGATAATGATAATTTGCAGATAATTGGAGGGTGTCTTCTTTTCATTGATATATAGTTTAACTCGAATACGTTTTTCAAAATTGCATTTAAATTTGTTTCAAAATTAAAGAAAATTGAGTTTAGTTGGAATTGAAATTTTACCTGCAATGTTTTGTAACTTGATTAAATTAATTTGCTTTAAGATTAATGTGAGCATAATTTTAAAAATTCATCTGCTTTAGTCTACATTAAATAACTGTAGCTATAAATATAGTTAGAGAAAACTTCGCATACTGTCTTCTTATTGTTAGTTCAACAACCCAAATTGAATCAGTTTCCGATTTCTTCCTAGTTTCACTTTATTTGTTGACAAGTTCTTAGACTGAAACTATTACTTAATAATAATACATTTATTTTCAAGGACTTCATCTGCTTCATACCCTGTAAGCATTTTAACATCAAGAGGGTTAGTATGGAACATATGAAGGAGAAGTAAGAGTTCATTTAATGAAACCCTTAATGTCTGGAAATATTTTGCTTATGTTAGTTTTACCACATTGATCTTTGAAAACTGTTCCATTTGTTGAATATCCATGTAATCATTTTGTACATAGGGTATAATTTAGTTGCTTATCAGCATTAGCTGATATACATAATTTGTAAGCAGCTCAGATATCGCTGATGATGTGTTTGATTCCCGTCAAATCAGAAGTCAACTCGACCTGCCCCTTGCATCCATTTATCCTTTTGAATATAATTGGATTTGTCTTGGAGTATAGATATGCACACATGTGTGTTTGGTGGAGCATCTACGGGTATTACACAATATATTAGGGGGCAAGGCAACAGCAACAACAACAGCAACAGCAACAACAACAACATCTTTTCAACTCATCAACTATGGCAGTGTGTCAATGCCAATGACTTCTTGGGGCCAGCTAAGCCCTGCCACATGTTAGCCACGATTTGTGTCATCGTCTGTCTGTGTCGTTGGTGGCAACGACGACGACCTGCTTGAAACTTCATCGACAAGTGTCACGTGGGGTCTATTATTATGGGTCGACAGGTGGAGCAAAAGATTCAGATGGAGATTTAGATGGCAATGGAAGTGGAAATGGAGATGATGTGGATGTGGATGTAGATGGGGATGAGGATGACTTGAAGGCAAAGTTTACTCCTGCTTCTCTGTGCCTTTTGCACACTAATTGATCTCAACGGTCGGATTAGGAGCACTAGTAAATTGATAGCCTTAACGCAAAAGTTTGATGTCAAAGTGAGCAAACTCTTTCGGCAACTGCAACAACACAGAAGACGAAACACACACACATACAGTGCACACTGGTTTACATTTTTTGGTAGAACTTCTTAAGATTTGACAATAGTTTATAAATATTTCTAGCAGTAATATTTTTTTTGAGAATGTAATGTTACTTCGACTAAATTACAGGATGATTTTATAATAAAAAAATACAACAGGGTGAAAAATCTATCCGTTTCAATTTAAAAAGATACATAAATTGTACAAATATGCAGTCGATATGACATCATTATAAATGTATTCATTTAGTTGTTTATGGTGGAAAACTTCACAAGGCGTGAGCTTTTGTTTATTGTTGTTTTGTTAAAATACAAAATTCTATTTTATAAATTTTAATAAGCTATGAATAACTGACTTATCAGTTCCCCGATCTCCACACAAATGTATGTATATCTAAGGATTTTTTTTAAAAAAAGAATGTAGATATATAACCAATGTGCAGTGCCAAAAAGTTGTTGACAACAACAAATAGAAGAGTGTCAGCTTCATTGCGGCACTTGTAATAGTCCTTGCTGACTGTGAGAGATGAAGCTACTCGTAGAACTGGAAGTTTTGGCTTGTGGAGACATGGATTTCCACTTTTGATTATCTACGGCTTCAGGTCAACAATTACCAAACGAGGCGAGGCGAGACGAGGCGACAGCAACAACAATAACAACAACAACCGCAGTAAGTATACAAAACAACAAGTCAAACACTTTTGCAGTAGAAAAGAGACAGAGTAAGAGTGGGAAACAGCGACAGTGACAAAGAGAGAGAGAAAGAGAGCGAGAGTGAGAAGGCAAATTTGTCTGGGGATCAGACAAATGACTTAATTACTTTTCAAGTCTGTTAATTAGTGTACGCAGTAACAGCAGCAACAACAACAACAAGAACAACAACAAGAACAACAACAACAACAACAATGTTGCTGTTGACTGTGTTGCAGTCTTGGTTAACAGATAAAACTAGACCAAAACCAACTGACAACATGGCGTCCAACCGGTAACAACAAGCAAAACAACAATAACAAAGCCACTCCGACAGTCCGACAGTCAGACAGTAAACAGCCAGACAAACTGCCAGACAAGCTCTATAGTCCAAGGGTCATTCAGTTGTTGTTGTTGTTCATCTTCTTGTTGTTGTTGCCCCTTTTTGGAGGCGCTGGGCAACCGCAAAGTTTAACATAAATTACAAGCAATAGAACAGGCAATAGAACAAGCTCCACTTCCACTTGCAAAATGACCTGCCATGGGTTCCAAGGATTGACCCTTTAGCTAATTATGCTCCTCCTTCATTCTACACTGTTTCAAGGTTCTCCATTAGGCAGTTACTTTTCTTCTCGAGTCGAGTCGAGTTTAGTCTGTCTTTCAATTTCTGTAAGTTGAGCTGCAGCTTCATTTACTCTACTGTCCTGTCTTTTGGGCACATTACTAAAGATGTCTAGCACAATCACAGTGGTAATAATGTTTCAATCTATTGTTCAGATTTAACATTTACATTCAGCTGGAAAATATATAAGGAATTTGAACAATCAGTAATCAATAATCATTAATCATTATTTATTAAATACCTTATCAATCCATAACCAATTGTCAATCAAATGCCAATCAATCTAATTATTATTTAATAAATACCTAATAAATCCATAAGCAATTGTCAATCAATTGCCAATCAATCTTTAATTAATCGCAAGTCTGCCATTAATAAATTGTCGAGTGATAGTTAATCAGCTATCGAAACATTAATCAATCCTCAACTATCAACTTTCTACTACCAAACGGTCTTTAGTCAATCACCAATCAATTCAATAAAGAATCAAGAGATGCACTACTCTAAATTTTCTTTAAATATACTTTAAATTAAATCTACTTTTAAATTTAACATTAAACGTTGAGACCATACTTAAAAGTTTAATAATAATATACAATTATAGATTATTAAAATAGTTAATAGATTATTAAAACTCTTTAAATCCCCTTTACGTAATATATTGAAAATACTTAAGTATTATTTTTGAGGTACTGTTTTATTTAATTTCGATAAATTTCCTGCTGTTTTTTTGTGCTTATTTTAATGCTGAACACTTGAATATAACTTTTCCTATTTTCCCATTTGTAAATGCGAATCATCGTAACTCGTCCTGTATTTTTATTTGCGACGAACTGAAAGAAGTCGACTCTTAAGATTGGTTCCAACGGAATTTATTTGATGTATTCTATTGGGATTGGATGAAGCTAAGGATGTTTTTGTTTGGGCTTTGTCGTTATTCTTTGGCTTTTTTTGATTCCTGGTCTGAATCGGCGAATGTGTAAATGGATGTCGCTGTTGTTGACTTAAGCTACGATTAGGTTGACTTGTGCAGGAATAGGATTCTTTGCGTATCCTGCTTTGTGTATCCTGCATCTTGGAAACAGAAGTTGGGGAAACATGACGGAGTGTGAGGTTTACATTACGCATTGATCTCATCACTTGGCCTTTGTCCCTGCCAGCGACAGGTCTCTTTGTGACTACGGCAGGAATCTTTTCCTCATCCTCTTCGTATCGCTCGGGATCACTGCTCCAATACTGAAGGGTTATCCTATTGTTTTTATACCAGATTTTTATCGCGTCTATTGATCTCTTTCGGAGCACATCAAATAGTTGTCCTTTAAGCGATGTGGGCATAAATGCATCCTCGAGTTCTATGTAACTAGAAGAGAATATTACCGAGTATTTTTCCGGATTCTCTTCGTTTTTGATGAGGTCTCGTTCGCGGCCAATCAAACTGGTTACTCCGAGATGCCATTGCGTATCCACAGTATAACAATGAACAATATACTTTTCGACATTCCTTGGGGTTATTGCTGTGGGTGTGATCAATAGCAGAAGGTTTCCCAACTTTTCAATGCCAAACAATTTGCGTATAATGAAATCTGCACTTGATTCTACATTTTCGTCACTGGACCAACAGGGTCGGACAAAACGCTTTGATACCTCCAGGGGAAAGACACAAACCACCTTCGTCACATAACGACCTGGGAAGATCGATGGATTCTCTTCATTGGTATCGAATATCCTTGAATTTTCAATCACTTCTCGATACCTTTTCAAATTGCTTTCCGATTCGTACTTTTCCTTATAGATCATATCCAACATTTCCTCGATATCTTCACGTGCCTTCTCATGATCTTCGTCCTGGGAGATGGTGCCAGGTCGTTCTTGGTCGAACATCATCTTTACTGGGTGAATTTTTGAAGGCCGAAAAAAAGAGGATAAAAATAAGCAGGTGTTTAATTTGGGATAAAACAACACTATGAAATAATAAATTCAACTGAATGAAATTTCAATTCCTAAGGCCAGAACTATCATGGAGTACTCAGTTTCAAAAAAATTCTTTAGATTAAGATGCTCAGGAAATTAACTTTGCTGCTCCTTTATGGTTTTTGTCATAAAATTGGAATGAGATTTGTTTTAGGTCTTTAAAGAGTGTATTGGAAGAGTGTTTAAAGTATAGAGAATATAAAAGAACATAGTTTTTATAATGAGAAGATGATATAAAATGGTTATTAAATTTTAATAAATAAGAGTGGGATATAGAAATAATCAAATTTGATTGCCTGGTGTACTCCAACTTACACTCTCTAACAAATGTCAACATTTATTTCACTTTTATTTTTAAATTATATATTTAGTTAATTGATGAGAATATGAATCAAACTCTAAATAGCAGCTGTACTATATTGCAATGTATATATTATTCTTCTCATAGTTATAGCTTATGAAAAACAATTGAATGCAATTATTTAATGACTAATATTATGACACAAATACACAATCTGAATCTGAATCCCATGTAATTTGTATTATTTTCTTTTCGAAATTAGTTATGCAAATCAGCTTAAATCACTCGAATGGAATTTGATTTCGATTGGAATTCAGCGATTGTTAATGCCACTTTGCAATAATTGACAAAACTGGCATTTGCATAAAAATTAAATAAAATCAAAAACAATATTAAACAGCAAAGAGACAAACTCTGATTTAGCAAATAAATTGTTTACGACACTTTGTGTCTGATTAAAGTGATATACATATGTACATATATAATAGTATAAACATTGTATACTATTATATATTGTACTGTTATTCACATTAATGTGAAATTTAATTGTATTTAGGATTTGTTCAGCTCAAATGCTTTTGAGTTGTGTGCATTCAATGTGCATCTATTGTACCTCATTTAAGTGCTTATTAAACTGAACCCTTGAATAGATGGACGCAATTTGGCAAGAAACTGCGATTTGTCGTTCATCTAAGCTCCAACTCCTTACCATTATCTTAAATGCCCTGTAAGTTTAAAGTTGTAATGAATGAGAACATGTAAAACATGTAGAATGTGGCAGGTTTACTGTAACACAAATTGTAGCTTAAATAGATAATAAAGTTGTGACTTTTTATTATTTATAAAAATACTGAACAATTTATTCAAATCATACTGATATCATCATCGATAATTTTACTATAAGTAATATAATAAAATAAGATGTTAACTTTACATTTGAATTCGTGCTTCAATTGAATAAAATATTTCAAAAGTATATGCGTATAGGGTAAGTTGTAGTCTAGCACACTCACATCTTAAGCTTTCTTCTGTGCTTCAAGTCTCGTTTGTCCATCCGTTTTTCTGTTTGCTTCTTGTTTGTTCTTGCTTGATTGCTTATCCAAATTGACGATGATGCTCTCCCTCTCTCCTCTCCCTCTCTCACTCTCTCTGTCTGTCTGGTTTTCTTTGGCAACCGCCTTGGAAGCATTGAGCAGTGGGCGTGGCATGCCATTGCGTGTTTTATGATACAATTAAATTGCCGCCATGCAAAACGGCGCTAGATTAATTGTGCGCCCAGTCAAATTACTCATACGCCCCGTCGCGTTGCCTCGACAATAGTTTTGGAAAGGGAAAATGGATAGATGGATGGATGGATGGATGGATGGATGGTTGGTGGGGGGAAAGGAGGTAGAAAGTGAGAGAGAAAGAAGCTTAAGCATGCTTTATGCATACCGTTTGTGTCCATTTACAGTTACCGCCAGGTGGCGCTGAGGAAGCGCACGCTCGTAAATTACTCGAATAATGAAAATTACAATACAAGAGTATTTACTCTTTGTTGCCACTTGCCACTTTGCTACTTGCCACTTGCTGTGCACTTGTTTCAGGCTCATTTGCATATACAAACACACACAAACACACACGCACACACTCCCATAAATAAATACACTTTGCAAAACGGATTCCTCTCTCTTTTTCGACATACTTTGCGGCGCGTGCTGAATATCATAATTTAACAATGCGAATATATTACAAAAATTTAAGCCCAAAAATGAAAAAAAACAACACAAATAGTAAAGAAGAAAAACTGCGCTGCAAGGACACATTTTTCACGAGTTTTCCAATGAGCTGGCTACAAAAATGTTGCCAGTGCGAATTGCAGGCTATTGAATTGATACATTTCGGCATGACTTCTGAATTCGAATTATCAGCTCGACCAAGTTGCCCATGGCCATTGCACGCATACAATATTAAGGCTCACACACACTCAAACACATACAGACAGATACACTCACATAAGTATATAAATAATGAGTTTCATTATGGGCGACGCGTCTTTTGCGATTTAATTAAAGCGCAACTAGGGCGGTATAAGGACGTTGCCTGATTGCCTCTTGGCATGGACATTTTGTGGGTTATTTTTTGTAATTTAAAGGATGTTGAATCTGCGGCCGAAAAACATCATCGATGAATTGTCGCAGTCGCAGTCGACGCTGTTTGTAGACTGTCATCGTGCACGTAATTTCCGTTTCCGTTTGAGCGAACGGCAGCCGGTGACACGCGACAGCTGTTTGCACATACTTCACACACACACACACACAAACACTAATAACATAGTAAGAAGAAGAGAGATTCCATCTACAGTTATAGAAGCAGCTTACACGTGTGCTCTGTTACTTGGATGCCATTGACTTGGCATCGAAGCGTGAAGGCCATAACAAGACTGATTATATTGAGTATATTGAATCAAAGATTCAATATTTAAAATTGCACACGCCTACCTAACAATTTTGTGGCTGGATAAACCGAACCAACAACAACAACAGCAACAGCAACAGTAAATTGAAGAAAAATAATACATATTTATACATACACATTTACAGCTGACTGTGTGTGTGTGTTTTGTCAATGTTGTGTGTGTACATAAAAATGACTAAATCGCGCGTAACTCCGACGATAAGAAAAGTAAGCTGAGGGAATCAATTGAGTATGGGAATTGGCAACAGTTGTGTGTGAGAGAGAGAGAGAGGGAGAGAGGGGGAAAAACATCAACACTGACAAATGATTGAAAAGCAAACTAAGTGTTGCTTTCGTTTCTCGCATCGTTTTTTCCCCATCCTTTAAAGCAAACAAGTCGTGAACTCGTTTCATCAACTTAACATATGCGCTGAGTAATTGAATGAAAGTCTTGTGAACAGAAAGCTAAACTGATTGAAATACAGATAGTCTTGCAAATGCAACTTTTCAAATCACATAAGTATATCAATACTCTATCCATTTATTTAATTAAATATACAAACAGTCTGTTGATAATTATTGTAAGGATGTTTGAATACAAATAGACTCCTAATTGATACCCTTTTACCCTTTTCGTTAATTTTATGGAATAAAAACCCAGCTAACAATTATTGGTAAGAAGAATAAATCTTACACTAATGTTTCTTAATCTTTGAACATAATTAATCATAAATTATGTAAAAAAATATTATTATAAATTTTTTAAACTATTTCTAATATTATCAGTTCATATGAAATAAAAGAGTAAAAAGACAAATAACAAAAAAGTTTCAGATGTCTAAAGAACTATCCATTTCTAATGACTTTCCTTATTCTGTTTAATATATCTATTTTTTTGTTTTTTTTTATAATTTACTTATTTATTAATTTTTTGACAAACTAATATGTCAATTTTTGTATTTAGTAAATCGATTTAAAGTGCAATTCAATTAAGCTGGCAAACTCCATCAATACTCAGACATTGTCCTGGCCAACTTGTAGCTTTTGCAATAAGCGTAATCGTTATCGTTATCGCTGTCGTTTACTGTAGCATTCAGTAGCAACAACAATTGCCATTTAATCACTTGAAACTGAGTTTTGACAAGGCGGCAAATTTAACTACACGGCCTCTGACTAACAGCAGTGTGAGACGATATTTATACTATACATATACATATATGTACATATACATATATTTATTTTTGATGCACGAAACCCTCAGAGTGTGATCTAAATTCTGAGCTGGGGGCTTAACACGCCGCTCCAACGTTACTGAAGCCAAAAGGCATGACAATGTCTTCTACTTGTTGTTGTTGCTGTCGGTATGTGACTACGTAATTACGTGTATGTATGTGCACACATGTTGTTGTTGTTTATGTTGTTGTTGTTGGTGTTGTCGTTCCTCAAAATGTTTGGTTTTATTTGCACGTCATGCTGCAAGCTATCCTTACCACGATTTTCCCTCTCAACTTCAAATTAAAGAAACGCCAAATGGGCTTAACATCTTAAGGCAGCTCATTCTGTCACTGTGTGTGTGCGTGTGTGTGTGAGAGAGTGTGTATGTTTGCTGTGTCGTTTGCTAAGCCCTGGGAAAATTGTGCGGTTTTCGGGTGCCTGACTCGTCTGATCTGGTCTGCATGTGATTTTCTGGTTTGTTGTTGTTTCCACAAATTGTTACTGTATTTGTTGTTGTTGCTTTGCTGTTGCTGCCGCCTTGTAATTGTTTATTTGCATATTTGGCTGTGGCTGCTACAGATTACGTGAAGATTTAATGAAATTACATTTTGAAGAAACCAAAAAAATACAAAGAAACTCAAACTGAAACGAATTTTAGTCGCTGAATTGCGGACAATAAATAACAAAAACAGCTGCCCAACTATCGAGATACCCTCTACAGAAAAAATATTAAGTGAAAACTGATTTAGACTTAAACATTTATTGAAAACTATCTCAGAAAATTAAGTTTATTTCATTTAATAACACGATAAGGATTATTTATTTATTTAATTATTTTATTTTATTTGTTTATTTTATTAAATTTAGTTTATACATATATAATTATGTTCTTAAATATAGGTAGTTATATCCCTTTAATTGTAATTTGAAGTCTACACTTCCATCGCAATAACTACAATTGTATTATTTTATTGCATAAACTTAGTTGATTAAACTTTTAATTGGATTCCATGAGTTTAATCGCATAATAGTTACAAATCAAACACAATCAATTGCATTCCATAATTGCATTAACTCAGTTTATTAAACTTTTAATTTAATTTCATGACTTTAATTGCATAACACAAATCAAACCCAATCAGTGGCATTATTTTTGCATTTAACTTTTAATTTCAATTCATAAATTTAAATATCATGATTTTTATGTGTTAACAAACGTTCTCTGTGTCCTATTCAACTCAATAAGATCGCTACACAGCAAAAACATGGTATATGGTTTTATCGGTAAGCGTTTCATAAACATTTCTGGTAATTGAAATCCGCTAGGGTGCATAAAGAAGTAGAATTGAAATGAGAAATGAGAATTGAGAAAGGAGGAACGCGTTTGAGTTAACTTATCATGTCGTCATATCCGTTTGGTAATCGAAATTCGCAGAAAGGACTAAGAAACAGAAATAAGAACACATATGTATGTACATTGTACAACTGTGAATAATCAAACATACCGAGAATATTCGCTCTCCTATTCATACTCATACTCACACTCACAGGTGCTTCAATGGCGACAGAAAAATTCATTTGCATTTAAGGAAATGGTTTTGGTTTCGGGTTTCGGGTTTCAAGTTCAATTCAGGTTTCAGATTTGACTATTGCCATGTCTTTTATTTTTTTCTACAATTTTCTTCCTCAATTTCTCTATTTTTTTGTTATTGCAACAAAACAACAGTAGGTTGTAGGTTTTCCAATCCTTACATATTCATATGTGAGTACATTTAGGAAGCTTTTTGGTCGTTTGTTTTTTCAGTTTTGCAGTCTGCATGATGCTTGTGGCTATTTGTGGCATTTCAAGTACAAAGTTCTCTCTAAAGAATCATTCTGTCCTGAATATTACCACTTGAATATTTTTAAAATTGTATGCAGCCCTTTGAAGGATCAATGTTTTCTAAGCATTTTTATGATATGCATTCAATCTCAAGCTTAAACTTTTTTCTTTGAAAGCATTTGCTTCCTCCTTCAACCATCAGTATTGCTAATGTCGAATAACATTACTCTTAAGAATACTTGAAAAGATTAAATATCCATACTTACAAACTATAAATAAAATTTAAAACCAGTCACCTTTTATTTGATGTAAACGAGAAAGTTTATAAAACCTTTGAATAGCCAAGCATTTCTTCTAATTAAATGACACAACATTGCGTATACGTAACAGGGATATTTTGTTGCCAATTTGGAAAGACTGTCAATTATGAAGCTATCTTAAAGATGAGTTAACTTGAGCTTAAATTTATTTTTTTAGAATTTACCTTCGTTATTTTAAGATTAGTAAAACGATAATTATAAGATACAAGTAAATCAGCTCAAAAGATACCCAATTAATTTACAATTGGCAATGCTATAGTTATTTTATAATTTTCTACTTTTTTGAAATTTATAATCTTTCATAAAAGTTTATAATAACTTCACTTTATTGTTAAGGAATTTCTTCTAATTAAATGGTACAACACTGCGTATACATAACTGGGACATCTAGTTGTTAATTGGCAAGAGACAGTCAATAACAAAGCTGTCTTAATGATGAGTTAATTTTAAATAAAATTTAATTAATGCTTACAATTCACATTGTGTACTTTAAACTATATAATAGGATTACTGAAAAGATAAAAGTATAATATTTAGAGAGCTGCCTAATTAAACAGCAATCTATGCCCTCAAAATATTGCGTTAGTTTTTTAATAAATTTAAATAATAAGCCATTGTCATTATTTAAGAATTTATTCTAATTAAATGGTAGAAGACTGCGTAGACATAACAGAGACTTGAAGTCAACAATTTGGAATGCCTATCAAGTTCAAGGCAGCCTTTAAGATGAGTTTCTCATATGGTTACTCGAGGTTGAGTGGAAACGCTTTAGCGGTTCTTCCAATTAGTGAGACAGTGGGCCAGGGTGGGGACAGGGTGTTGGCCAACATAATTGGCCATTGTCGGTGTCATTGTCATTATTATGGACGTCATTATTGGCACTGGCAGCCTCACTGCTACCTCACGTTTCACTGCCTCTCCATCCTCTCCTCTCTCTCCATCTTTCATTCTCTGCCTGATGGCGCACAATGTCATGCATATTTCATCAACTGTCGTGGTGACAACAACAACCACTATGACAAAGGCAGTAGCAGCAACAACAGCAACAGCAACAACAACAACATAAATGACAATGACAATGCCAACGACAATGAGAGCGTTAAACATCAAATAAAACAAAGAGGTATTTAAAAATTAAATTAAAGTTAAAAGCTCAACAAATAATGAAATGAGCAAAAATTGTTGTACATGTAAAAAAGAGCGACTTTGCATATGTTTGTGTGTGTGTATAAAATACGTATACGACACGTGGCGATATCAACAACAAATAATCTTAAAAAATAACAAAAAAAAATACATATATTGAAATAAATATAAAAATCGCGGTGACAATTCAATTAAAATATTTTTACATACAATTTCACGGCCTACCAAAAGCTGTTCGAGCAGCCGCAAATTGAAAAACCCGGCCAAAACACGCAGAGTTGACTCCACTCTGGGTTAGGGTTAATGTTGGCTATTATGTGTGTGTGTGTGTGTGTGTGTGTGTGAATGTATGTGACCTGTATGTCGAACTGTTGCCGCAAACCGCAGGCGTCCGTGTGATTAAGTGACGATTCGATTGATCTATGAATATATGTATAAATGTACATACATTTATACCCATTAAAGTGAGTGAGCACGGCTTGGCATATCCTGTAAAAAAAGGGCATCTCATATTGAATGTCATTCTAATTATTTAGAAAGGCATTTTTGTTAATATTCCTAGTCAATATTTAACTGCGCTGTTAAAGTTATCGTATGGCTTAACTTTGTTCATGCTAAACACTTCTAAAGTGCAATAGTGTAATAAAAAGTTGCTCCAACTTAACGACAAAATCTTGCTACAATTGAGTACATTTTATTTATTTTCTTAATCAGAGCGAAACTTTCATCCGGGAACTTTGCTATCATGAATTAACACACAATTAAGCTCTTCCTATTACGGATTAATTTCAAGGAACTTATTTCTTTTCAATGTCACTTCACTTAACTAAAGTTTTACTGTATTAAATACTTGCTATTCATTCTTGGTTAGTTATTCTTAAAGCTTGATTTGAGGGTACGTGTATGTGTGAAGAGTGTATGTGTGAATGTTCACAAAGGTTTAATTTTTATACTTCATTTTGTGTAGAATATATAATCAGGTTGTCAAAGAAATAGTGTCTTGAATTGCTTTCTACAAGCAGGCGTCGGCATTGAGAAAATTAAATTTAAATCTAGTTACGAATTTTCAAATTTTTTTATTATAAATTACGTTCATGGTTTCCATCTATGTTTCTGCATATTAATTATTTGTCGAAAAGTATTTGCATTACTTTATCCAAGTATAAATTTGGTCTTAAGAAGTATTTAATTTATTTTAAGTTTTAGGATGCCTAAAATTTGCTTTACAACTGAAAATATTTATATATTTTTAAGTAAATCTTCTACAGACTTTAATGCATGCCTCAATTAAATATACTTTAATAAACAAGTCCAACAAATGTATTTATAAGAATATTTAATTATTTTCTTTTTATTATGTGTTTTGTTTTTAATATGTTGCATGATTACTCAAATTTTCACAGCAAATTTCTGAGAATTTAATATTTTTCAAGCGAAGATTCGTGTATTCCATGTTTGTGTTGTTCATCTGAATATTATGTATGTGTGTAAACAATAAACATTTTATATTTAAGTCCATTGTGTGGAATATTTTTTTGTAGCATCCGCCATAATCGATCACATAAACAGTTGAAATGCAACGACGGTAAATGTTTAAATGGCCAAGTGCTCGTTGAACATTTTAGGCATAGACTCGATTTAGCAAAAATTTTCAACAACTTTCTATTCATTGGCCCCAAAAACCACCGGCGTCCTTTATCCCTTTTTTTGTGGACTTTTTCATGGTTTCTGTTGTTGTTGTTGTTGCTGTTGTCGCTGGCGTTTTTGTTGCTGCTCTTGTGTTGGTTTGACGCGAGAGCTTGGATACAATTTTGTTGTATAAATAATAACAATAAAATGTACGTGAGTATTTTTGCAAAAAATCCCACAAATTGTCCGTACAGCATCCGTGCGTTTCGTTGTTTGGATTTGCTTCTCAGTTGCTATCCTCTTTCCCACTCTTTTTTGCACTCTTCTATTCTGCTTCCATCTCCTGATTCATTTCCGCCTCCTCAGCTCCTGCAGCTCATCGTGACATTGTCAACTGGTAATAATTGTGCAACAGCGGCAACAACATCTGTATCTACAAGTACAACAACAATTTGCGGTTTCTGACAGTTCGTCAGACATTCTAGACAAACTGTTTGCTTTATTTTTGTTGTAATTGTTGTTGTTGTTGTTGACGGTTGACGGTCGAGCTGACTTTTCCGTTAGTTACACATTGAAATATGAGTTATGATATTCTAACAACGGTCAGAGCTACAGTATAACAATATGAAAAGCCGGCAGGTGAGATTTCCTTTTCAGTCCTATAAATTCAACCAATTTTTGGTCATTTTTGTCATGTATGTATGTAAATTTGTATGACATACGAATTCAGTTTGTTTCGTTTTTTAGGCAATCAACGAATTAACATATGTATTGCATTTTATTTGGCTTAAAGTTTTTAATATTATATTTTTTTTATACTTATGTAGAGATTTATTCTTAATAGTTTGCAATGATTAACTGCAAGAGAATTTACTTACAGTCCTTAAGCTCAAATTCAAAGATCTTGTTTAGATTAAAGTCATATCAAAGCTACTATGGAAGCTAGGTTCAATTTTATGGTAACAATGAATAAATATTCTTTATTGCCAGAATTATGAATTATTTTATTAATTATGGTAACTAAGGGTAGTACTAAATATCAAATATTAGCATAGTACAATATGATATAAAGAAAGTGTAAGGCGTGGATTACAATTAATAATTATTAATGAATAAGGCTTTAAGCCAATTACTGTTATCAAAATAGCTTCAAGTTTTCGCTGCATTTCTTTATTTGTTATAAATACTCATAACAAATAAAGTTGTTTTGAAAGACAATTTCCAATTAATATTTCACTGGAACCACCAACTGGGCTCGTTAGCAAAGGCTTTTGCACTGCTTCGTTATTATTTTAAATATCCTTTTACACAGCGAAAATGAAATAGAAAAGGGTAGTTCAGCTTTATGCACATGGATGTAACAGACAGAATAAGGCCAAAAGCTCCATAGATTGTTAGAGCTAACAAACACTTTATATGGTTAATTATCAGAGAGAGAGAGTATTTCAGAGTTTGTTATAAAAGTTTGCAAATTTCACAAGTAAAACTTTAATTTAGTTCCTATTTTATGATACCTTAGAAATAAATTAACTTATTTAAATGCAAATGTTATTCACAAATCTTTTACTGGGAAAAGTTCATTTTATTAAATATATTTTTTACCATATCATCTGTTCCCACATTAACTTTCTTTAATTTGTTCGTTGATTTGCTTAAGTATAGGACATCTCGAAGTCGATCACACTCAAGTATTCACTTAATTCGTTTTGATTGTAAAACGAAATGAAAAATACAAAATATGCGCTTTCAATTCTGTTTATCTTGCCATCCTGACATTTGCACTAAAGTGTGAGAGTAGGTGTGTGTGTGTAGTGTGTGTGTGTAGTGTGTGTGTTGTATGTGTGCTGTATTCATTCGCAGAACATTTGGTAAAACATTTTTTGGCAATGCCCAGGTGGCAGTTGTAAGCCTTTTGTAAGTCGCATTCGCTTTTCGCGCTCTATTCGTTCCACAAATGCCGCAGGACACCTGATGCGGCACCAAAGACCTGTATTTTTTACTCTACTATACTATACTCCTTCTTCCTGTTTTTGTGTTGCACTTTTCATTGGCTGCCTTTCGGGTTTTCCATTCAACTGGTTGCTTTGGTTTTCATTTAGCTTTTGACTGCGGGATTCGAGCTTCAAATTGCGCGACGCGTATTTCATGCCTTTCCTGTTATGAATTTTTTAATTGCATATTTTTCCCTTTTTTTGCCATTTCCCCACGATAGTGGCACAATTTTCCAAATTTTTGTTGTTGTTGTTGCATGTGCGAGTGTCAGGGTATGTGTGTGTAAGTGTGTGTGTGTGCGGTAGATTGTGTGTTTTGTGGCATGCTTACAGCTTTTAACAGTTTCGAGTTCATTTTCGACATGACTGGTCTCACTTTCAGCTTCCCGTCTCGCCAACAACAACAGTTCTCAAATAATAAACAATCAGCTTGGTGAGAGTAATATAGACTACGAGATACCTAGACTGTATTCCTAATCATATAAATATGCATATATTTAAGCATTCTACATCTAAAAATATACATACTTACAAAAACAGTCAGACTCAATTTTAACAATACATGGTTAACAATACACTGTTAACTTAAAAAATTCAAAACAGCTTACACACATTGTTTGTTCAAATAAAAAATCAAATTTAAATTTGAAAGAATTTTCCACTATATATACATAATTCTGTATCTTATTGTCTGTTTTCTTTTTCTTTCAGACAACTTTTCCATTGTTGATAGTTAAGTCTGCATAAGTGTAAGTATAATTGCATTATAATACAAAGTTTATATTAAATTATTTTTAGCCTGTAAACTTGTTACATAGACTCGCGTGAATTAGGTATACTCCAATTGCCATTGCATAGAGGGTATAAAAATCTAAATAGTCACCGTGAACATTTGATTATTTTAGTTTTGTTACCGCTGTCAATGTTGTTTTAATTGCCGTTGGCCATGTTCTGTGGCCACTTTCAACCACCCCCTTCTCTATCCCCTATTACACTCTTCTCTTATTGAGTGTCCTTTTAATTATGCAACATTCGGGCCCGAGTCGGGACAATTTCAATTGGTTGGCGCTACGTTTGTATTAGTTGATCATTTTTGAACGATTTAACAAAACTTTTCATTGCATTTTGGGACAACGCTTGCATAATAAATGATGCGATCATTTTTAATGGGGTAACAATCAAAACGTATTTGAATGGATGTTGAAAATTATCAATTTAAATACGAACATTCGATAGACGGGCGACAAATGTAAATATGCTTCTCATAGCAAATGTGTCGCTAAGTCAACAGGGATTTATTGATAAGGTGAGAGAGAGAGTAGGAGAAAGGATTTAGAAAAGTTTTAGTGACAACAGAAAGATAGAGAGAAAGGAAGAGGATTTTCTGCACTATTACCTTCCTTTTTTTTACTCAAAATGTATTGAAATAATTTTTCTTTTAGCTTGCAACATGCAATGGGAAACTTTAATCTACGAGGGCGGCTTAAGAAAGTTCAAATAAAGAAGTTGTAAAATTAATACCAATTTAGGTTAGTTAGTTTAGTTTAGTTAGTCAGTTGAAATAAATAGAGAAAATAATGTTGAAAAGTCAAGCCGCTTAAAAATTGATTCGTTATTTTGAAAGTCTAAATTATTTAAAGACCTTGTATCCTGTAAATTTTTAAACCAACCTCGCACAGAGATTTAAGCACTCATTGTCCACACGTTGAAAGACTCCTTGAACATCGATTGGGACTCTGTGATAAATTCGAATTGTATATGAATGTGCAGCAAGGAACATTTGTTGCACGTAAAGTAAGAGAGAATTATTCATTTGGCACCTTTCAGGTTTTTACTAAATCCAAAGAAGAGATTTCATTAGTCATTGGCTTTTGTTCAGGTAAAAGGTAATTTTACAATTACGTACTTTTACTTTTACTATTTCTATTCGACTATTACATCGTATTCACATGCAGACTCTACAGATTAATAGAGTACTTTATTTGACCAAATTGAATAGCTATAACACGATTACAGTAGCACGTGCCTCCGTATGTGTGTGTGTGTGTGTGGCAAGTTGCATGTTAAGAATGCTGACAGGTGATAAGTATGAAAATATGCAAGTATCTAAAGCATTAATTAATAATGTATGGAAATAACTACAGCAAGATGATTTAAGTTGTTGGAATTATTACAGTCATGAGGTAGTTATACAAATCACGTTTACGTAAGTTCATGAACAGATTGATAAGCTTCAGTTATGAGTTTATTTAGTTTTAATAGAGTGAATAAATTAAAGTCAATAAAAAATCACTGAATTAGTCATTTAATCATCATTCAATTAATTATTTAATTTTTAATACATTTTGCTGAAGAAATTTTATGAAATATAATGAAAGTATTTAGACAAATTCTAATTGTCATAAACATTTAATTTGCGGAAGACTAAAGATAGTTATCGTAGATTATATTCAACTTAATTTAGCAACAGAGAAACTTGCTTATATATATTAGCAACAATAACACTAGAGAAACTTGCTTATGTATTATATATTAACAATAATAATGACAGTCAACATATTCAAGTGCCACTCAAGTCCAATCTTAACAAATATCCTATGGTATTTAGTGGTAGTTTGTTTGTTTATTTAAAGAAGATTTCTGCTAATCTGTTTTGTTATGTTGAGCGTGTTTATTAAATTGGATACTTATTGTTATCAGCTGGTATTATTTGGTCGTCCACTGACACTAATCACATTTGGAGACATTATAAAATAGACTGAGGACAAACATAATCTTGGCAGAGTAAAGAGAGAGAAAGATAGGTGAAAAGATAATAAAATGGAACAGAATAAAGACAATCGTCATTGAACCAAAAAGGTACTGCTGCCTGGTAGATGTGGCAACCTTTAGCTGTTACAAGTTGTCGTTGTCGTCGTTGCAAGTTGTTGTTGCAAGCTATTGTTGTGGTTGGTTTCTGCTTGTTGCTGCTTGTTGTCAAAAATGCAATCGAGCCATCCCAACATCGTCTGCTGCCTTTGGCCAAAGCAAAAAGCATTCACTTTTCTTTTTCTTTTCATTCCTTTTTTCTCTCTCTCCTCCATCATTTGCTATTGTTGTCCTTCATTCTCATTCTCTTGCAATGTCACAATGCGGCTTTGGTTTGTTGAGTTCCTTGTTCCTTGTTCCTTGGTGCAGGCTGTTGAATTATCCTTGCTTCTTTGTTGTAGGGACAGTGTGATCCGAAATACGCATCATGCAAAGGTTGCTTGGTTACAGAACCTGCATCAAAATCGAGATGAATTGTTGTAATACTATTTTTTTTTCAAACTACCCTTTGATATCCCGTTTCATTGTGTAGCCATATGTGGCACATTGTCACGCACATCTCATAGTGAGGCAACCATCACATATGCACATATTTTACAAAAATAAAGGGTCTCGAGACTGGAGGCAAAAAGCTTGTTCTAAACTTGTTTAAATAGTCAATCTATGAGTTTGAAAAGACTCAGAAAGTTCCCAAAAGTGGCTGCTTTGTCCAGTTCTCTCCTCAAATTGGCTGGCAATCTCCAGAGCTTTGTCTGCTTCTTTGAATTGGACTCTCTTATTTAAATAAATATTATATTATTTGTAAAAAATGGAGCATTCATTTGAAATTGAACGAAAATTGACCACAAAAAACCAAGCAGCGATTAATCTGCATTAATTTTTGTTGTTATGCATTGTTTATTCTCAATGACAATGGATTTGCAAGAGTCTTTGTTGTTGTTTTAACAGCAGAAAAAAAATGGAATTTTCATGAAAAATGCAATAGTTACACTTTGTGCCATAAAGTATGCAAATGCTATTGTATTCTATATAAATATAGAATGTGTATGGGTTTTGTTGATATTTTAAATGTGTTGATTACAGCTGTGATATTATTAATGAAAAGCGTGTTTTTTTTGTATTATTTTTATAAGCGTTCTCTTTAATCGGCTCCTAAGTGCCGCAGGGCATGCATTTCTGCTGCGATCCGTGGTAGCTTCTTTTGACATTCCACACACAAAAGGCAGAAACAGACATCCTCATTCCCATTCCCAGTCGCATCTTCTCGGTAGTTGCAACAACTTCCTTCGGCTGTAAGACAGCGGAAGTCCTACGCACGCCAAACGGAAATGAGCAAAAAGGCTGCTCGGCATGAGACTCAAAAACCATTTGAAATGCTCAAAAAACATTTTACACTCGCAAACTCCTCGAGTTTGCTATGCAAGTCGCTCTCCTCCAGTTGAATTCTTTTACTCTCTCCCGCTCTCTCTCTGGCCGAAATATGGGGAAATTTTGCTGATTGAGCGTGAGCCAAAATAGCAGAACACACTCGCACACACAAACAACATGGGAAAGCAACTCAATAGTCAGCATGTGTGCATTCGTTCGTGTGAAGTCTTCGTTTCGTGTGATGCTGCAGTCGTGTCGCTTCGTATCGCTTCGTGTTGTCTTCGTCGTGCTCGACGGACGGCTCTGGGCAATGTCTGTTTTGGCTCTGAGTCATTGTGTCAACGCAGGCAACCGATGCGGACGCCATAAGCGGCACAATTCACTCCGTTGTGGGGCAGCTGCTGGCTAAGGCATTTTTAGTCAGCGTCGAGATTGCCACGTGCACGGACATGAGTGAAAACAACGCATAACGGTTACGCGCTTCCATTTTGCAATTCGAGATTCGGAGACTCGGGATTCGTGATACGAGATTCGAGATTGTCGTGTGCGTGTGCAAGAAACCAAAACAAAAGTGCAACACTAACAAAAATATTACAATCATAAGAAAATAAAAGCAAAACAAAAGAAAAGTTTGTTAAAAATAAACAAAATAAATTCGTTTTTTTTATGTTTCCTTTTTTTATTGTTTCCAATTGTGACAACTGTCAAAGAGAGAGAGCAAATTGCAAAGTGTGAGTAAAATGCGGCCATTGGCATTGCCGGCTTCTGAGTGCGCGCCAAAAATGCAAATCATGTTGATGCCACGTCAATAACAGCAACAGCAACAATAACAATAACAAGTGCAACAACAACAACAGCAGCAGCGGCAGCAACAACAACAACTGCAAGGCAATTACATTTCGCAATTAGGCAAAAGAAAACAAAAGGCAAATGCAGACAGTGAACACTCGCTAAATACGCTGCTGTCAATGTCAAAAATATACATGTGCTCATTTGTCATAAGCAGACTCACTGTATACACAAACACACACACACATACCCATACAGACGTCAGCAATCGTTTATATGTAAGTTGAGTCATAGCGAATTGGCAGACATATTTTTAGCTATAGCCAAAGCCCCAAAAGTAAAAAGCACACGCAGCCAAAATACAACGACAGCGACAACAAAACAACAACAACAGCAACAGCAACAAGAACAAGTATTATCAACAACAACAAGCAGAAGAGGAGACAGCAAATGAAAATGGAGAGAACTGAGAACTGAGAACATAGAGACATAGAGAAGACAGCAAAAGGCGCTGAGCATAAAAATTCATTAATAAAATTAAACAACAACAGCAAAAATTAAACACATGCCATCAACTTCTGCTGTCTGCCCCTCTTCTGTCCCCCTGTCCCCCTGTCCTCCTTTTACCCCTTCCACCTTTAGCATATCCATCTACTACAGACATACATGTTCTCCTTCACTCCGTCTTCATGTCCTCATCCTTAAACTTCTATTCTGTTTCTGCTGCTCCCTCTTCGCATGTTGACTTCCCTTTTTCGACACAGCTGAGCTTACCGAAAAATTATTACATACGAATGTGTATGTATTATTATTATTATTATTAATATTAATATTAATATTTGCATTGTTGTTGCTGTTGTTGTTGTTGTCCGAGCAAAAGAGAAAATAAAATAAAATGGAAACAATAACAACAAATTGATAGCGGCAACTTTGACGAAGGTTTTTTTTCTTTTCTTCTTGTTGCTCCACTCCTCTCTCTTCTCTCTCTCTCTCTCTCTCTCTCTCTTTCTCTCATTTTCTCTCCCTCTCTTTTAGCCTGTTCTTTTTGTTTTCTGCCGCATTTTCTTTTTGGCTAAAGTTTGCATTATGAACGTGTACAAAATTTTGTGTTTTGTTGTCTGTCTGCTGAATGTAGCTCAAGGCTGACACGCACTGTGTTCCGTCTTCTTCTTATTCTACATCTTCTTCAATAGTTTTTTTTTATATATTTATTTTACTCTCTACCCTGCAAGCCCAAAAGGGTTATAACGGGTATCTGCAACTAGGACAATTGAGCAACTAAATAGAGTTAAAGCTTCTTTTGTTCATTGTGGAGCAAAGGAGGTGAAAACTAATTCCTTTATCATTATTATTATAATTATTATTATAATTTTTTTAAAAATATACCTTATATTTCCCTAGGAGATGGTGTATACAATTTAAGTCAATAGATAAAAACTTCTTAAGTTGGATGAAGAGGATTAATTTATACGTCTCTAGGATATTCCGACTTAAGTTCAAAAATAATTCTATTAAGATTGGAATATTAAAGTTAAACTAATAGCTGTGTTTGTTCTTAGATACTCTTATACGTTAGCAACATTTTTAAAAATAAAAAAGTTATTTTTTTTTCCAAACTTTAAGTAAGTGGGAGAAACTTTCCCAACTAGGCTGAAAATCTCTCAAAAGTTATAGAGTTGATTCGCTTTGAATGAATATGATTGGGAACATTGTAGATTTTAAAATTGTGATTACTCATTAAGAGCTTTTATAGAAAGCTTGTTGTTTTTATGTTGCAAGTTATTATGATATTAAATATAGAATTATAAACATGAAATATTTTGAAAGATTAAATTAAAAATTATGAACTCGAACTCGAACTCAGTCTTAACCCGACTTAAACTCTGCAACATATTAGAGTAAACACTAACAGCTGAAAATAAAAGTAGAAACACGAGGATTAAAAGTCAAAAGTTGAAAGTTTAGAGTATGATTAAATGGTGTATGCTTTACGGACTTGATTAAAACAATGTTCCTCTGCTTGTTTGTAGAGCACAAAATACAAATACTCGCACCTACGAGTAAATATATATAAAGTAATCCGCAGTTCATAGTTTTTATTCCATAAATTGTATGTAGACCAATTTGCGGTATATGTATATATGTACATATATATTTATGTTTTAAGACCTGACCCGACGGACTGACCACCGGAATTTTTCACGCTTCAGGGAACTGTTGGCAGATTACGTTGGTAATTTCATATCGTTAAAGCCCAACGCAAAACAACTTGGCCCGAAAATTGGTCAGCGGTTTGAAACATTTGTGGCTATTTACGTATGTAAATTCTTGACCTACATTGGCCAAAATACGAAGACCAAGACCAAGAAGAATGACAGGCAGATATTTGTTGGTACTACACAACATCCTAGAGAATTCATTCCGTTCATGTAACGGACTTGAACTTGAAACAGGTTAATCAGTGAAATAGTAGAAATTGTAATAGAAATAGTAAATAGAAATAGTAGAAATAGATCCAAAGAACTTTTAGTTTTATGAAAGCATTTTCATTTTAATTTGTATTGTATGAAAAGAAACTATAATTAACATCTAAAATACTTATCGCCTGAGGAGTTTTTGATCTAGGTATCAATACTGATGATAGTTCGCAGGAGTTCTTCATTGAGAGAAAGTATATAAAGTGAGATAAATGACTTTATTTTATAATTTAATTTAAATCTTAGTTATATTATTTTAGTTCAGTATCGATAAAGATATCGAATCTGAGATATCTCAAGTTTAATGCATAATTTTGATATAGTTGTTTATTTTAATAGTAGATGTACTTACTATTAAAGAACTTACTGAATATGCTTTGATGGCGTATGTTTTTGTGGGGAACATTACAAATTCTCCACTTGTGCATTTGTTGAGCGCATCTTTGGTTTGTTGTGCCCCAATTTGCAGTTGCCACAGATATGAAAACCACTGCAAAGTGGCAAAGATAAAAATACTTTCATATACAGATCGTATACATACATATGGATGTTTGTCTGTATGATTGTGTGTGTGTGTGTGTATAAGGCAGCAATTTAATTTCATTATTATGCAAAAGAAAAAATAATATGAAAAGAACCTAAAGGAAAGTCAGAGGGGAGACAGAGAGATAGAGAGAGAGAGAGGCTAAAAGTGAAAGCTTTGAAATTCTCAGCCAAATCTCGTTTCGCATCTGTGTGATGTCCCTCTGTCCCTCCATCCATTGCTCGGTTCACTGTTCTCGTCTCTCTCTTGATGCGTTGATTTTTCCTTTTTGCTTATGGAAATTAAATTTTGGTTTTCCATTTTCTATGCACAGCAGCAAAAAACTTATATATATATTTTTTTGTTGTACTCCTCTTCATTCCGTTTTCTTCTTTTTTTTGTTCTACCGGCGCACTTTTTATTTTCTGGTCAGTTGAAGTGGCGGCTGTTTCTGTATTTTTTTTCTCCTTTCGTTTCGCTCTCCACCTCTTCTTCTATTAATGAAAGCGCCAGCAATACTAACGATATTCCTACGAAGCCCCCAAAACAGAAGGAAAAGTGGGCAAGAAGGGGGGGGGAACGAATGCCTTTTGTAGGACACAACTTCCGTACTCTTTCAGGATTTTTATTTTCCATTCTCCATCCTCCATTCTCCTTTCCCATTCCCACTGCCATTTCCATTTTCATTTTCCACTTTGCCCACTTTGATTTTCATTCTCTGGCTCATTCAGTTTGCAATTTGTTAAGTCGTCTGGCAAATTTATGACATTTATTGAAATCCTGCCTCAATTGGTTGTAGTCTGAGAAATATGGTGACTCCGCAATTAGTTTTGCATTTGGAAACAACACCGAAAACGATGAAAATCCCAACAAAACAAAAGAAACCTGTTGCATTCCCAGAATGCTTTTCAACCAGATAAACATAACTATTTAATTGCATCCCATTCTATTTTCTCAATCTGCTGGCAATTAAGATGCCTGCGAAATTCATTCAACAACATTCAAAGCTCTCTTTATTTTGCACTGCAACAAAAGGAAATTGTCTGCTGAATACAAGTTGCGGTAATTTAAGCAATCTTTGGATAATTATCATGTTTTCCCCGACAAAATGCTTAAATTTAATTGGCTGATTCAATCAATTAATGAATTCATCTTGAAATTTGAGCGATTCGTGATAGTAAACAACTTAAGAAGACACCTACGGATTCTATTTATATACCTCTCATTCACAATTGATTGATTATTTCCATGGGGGAAAGTCTTTTGTTGACTGGGGAAATATTGAGGGCTTCCTGTTTTTGCTTTATCGATTAATACTGTTATCGATGGAATCATAATTTTAAAGCATTTTTAAATTAAAAGTTAAGATGAACAGTCTTGAGAAAGAATTTAAGGTATCACAATGTAGAAAATTCCAGTTACTCGCAGTAATGTTGTTTTTTTTCTCTTTTCTGATAATTGAAAATCGAAACTACTGAAGGAATGCTGTTCAAATTGCGTTCATTCTTTTGACGACGTCTTAAAACCTCATACTCAGACATACCAATTAGAGGTAATCAATTTCAGAAAATGGAAAGGACCACAAATGTTTTTTACCCACCCGAATTCATCATATGCTCCTCGTGCACTTGTTTTGGCTGCAAAACTGAAAGTTCAATCTGTATTTTGCAGGTAGGATGCCAGTAAATATTGTTTCGTAGCAACCTTTGAAACCAATTCTCGGAAATAAGTCTGCATTCAACTATGTCTTTTGTTTTCTACCTATCTCCTTCCACTTTTTGCATACTCTGTGATATGTGTATAGAGCGATAAAAGGGTGAATTAAATGAAAATATGTGTGTGTGTGTGTGCGAGAAGCTCAATGAAAATTCTTTTTATCAACATTTAAGGTGGATCGACTGTGTGTAATTTGTATTTAAACTATAAACTTCTTGACTAGCAAGTGAGCTTTCTGAATGGGTTTTAAATTTGGGTATTTTACCAAATATTCATGGATAAATATTTATGTTCAAAATTCGATAACAAGTTTCTTATTTTGGCTTTCACTTCAAATATTTTAAGGACAATTTATAGTTAAAGATTCGAATTTTAAAATATCTCTTAGCTAAAATTTAGAAATAAAGAGTCTAATTTCTGATGCAAATGTCAAACTTTGCAATTCTGCTCCAAAAAGGTATTTATATTTATATCAGATTTTTTATAATGTAAAAATTATTAAATTAAATTAAATTAATTTAATTAATTAAAATTAATTAAATCATTTATTAAAAAATATAAATATTCTGTGTTTGCGAAATTTTCCATTTTCAACATGTCGTATACGTAATTTAATAAAATTATAATCAGTTGGATGAATTATAAACACACATAGATCTAATTTATTAACTAACTAAATGAAGAAATTTACAGATGCTTAATTTTTATTTAAAGAAAACACAACGAGTTTTTAAAAGAATGCTTTTATTATCTTCAGACAATTGAAAATATTTGCACGTATAACAATTGCAATGCCAGAGTTTTTTATTGTTTGCATTGTTGAATATAACGCATACGCCGCGTTGCCGCCAAGAGTTGCTAAGAGTTTATTTACGAGCTAAATTAGCCAAAGACAAACACAAATCAATTACTCTAGATGTATAGTATGTATGAATATAGATGGATAGATAGATAAATAGATAGATATACTTGTGCGTATCTAGGTAAGATTAAAGTGGCCGTTGCTGTCGCTGTTAATGTGGCTGTAGATGTCGCTGTAGATGTCGCTGTCACAGTCGACGTCAGCGTCTAGAGCAACCTTCGTCTGTTTCTTCGGCAGCTAACTAAAAGTATTTGGTTCAAGTGCCAAATGAAATATTGACTAGGCAACGAGGCACCGTCGCTATGAGAGACGCCGTGACGCTCAAACTTTCAGCATATGGCGCGCGTGTCTGCAACGCCTATGAAAGTGTGTGTGCGTGTGTGTGTAGCCTATGTGTGTGCGTGTGTGAGCAAAGCAGACAAGACAAGCGCCTTCCAGTCAGTATATAGAAATACATACAAATAATACTATCATAATGTTGCTCTAAAATAATAATAATAATAATAATAATAATAACATGGCAAATATTTCATATATAGCGCACGCTTCGCTAACCCCTGCCCCTTGTCCCTTGCCTCCCCAACCCCTTGGCATTGCCCCCTTCTCCTAATTCTTACGCTGTCGCATCTTGTTGCTGTGTATTGTTGCTTTTGGGCGACAAACTATACAAAAAACAGCCACCTCTTGGCCCTGCAGCTGTCTTCCTCTCAATTCCCTTCTCTCTCACTCTCTCTCACTATTTGGCTCTTTCTCCTTTTTTCTCAGTGTGGCGGCCTCGGCGTCTGCTTTTTTTCTAATAATAAATTGCCAAAGAATTTATGTACTCGTATGTTTGGCGCTGGTCGCTGCAGCAGCAACAACAACAACCACAACAACAACCACATAAACACTAACAACGTGTCGCACACTGAGACAACTATTTCTTGTTGTTGTTATTGTTGTGGTTCTTCTTGCTATTTTATATATATGATTTTTATTTATTACGCTTTTCCTGCTTTTGCGTTTAGTTTTTCGTTTCATTTTTGTTTCTTGGCGTCATCTTTTTGAAGGTGTAACAAAAATTTTTCACTTTCACTTTCCAACGTTTTCCCTTCAGACCGCAATGTAGTCTATACCCCTTTCGCTCACTCTTTTTCCTCAATCTCTTTGGCGCTCTTGAAAAACCACTTGAGCCCTCAATGCCTTTCAATTTCAATGTTGACACCATTTGACTATCTTTCAGCTTTAACATTGTCAAATGCCTTTGCGATTTCCTTAGCTGTCACCAGATATTCTTTAAGTTTGGCATTCTTATTCATTACAAATACTCACACACACACACACGCGCATACACAGATGATCACATGTATTGTCAAGGCTAGGCAAAGTGCCTCCTTAATGAACGCGCACATGCACGCACTTGTCGTAGGTCAAACAGTGAGGCAAAAACGCATTTGTTTGGCTTTAGTTTATAAGTTTGAAGAGGAATCCAAAGAAATAAAGTTAAAAAAACGTATTCGCCATAGCACAGATAGAGATAAAGAAATAGTTAAGTGTAGTTAAGATGTACATATAAATAAATAAATACAAAGGCTTCTTCGAATAATATTCATCGTTATAAATATTTATATAATTTTATTAACATATATATACATATTTAATTTTGATATGGAAGCCCTACAAACATGTCATAGAAAAAGTTAAAATAGCACCTTCTTAGATCTAAATTTCTTTTAATAAATATTAGTACTATGTAGTAGTACCCATATAAGATTGCTTGCTTTTAGCTTGAATATACATTTATTCCCATTTATAGAAACGATCTCTCAGCTTGACTTTTATTTAAAAGATACAGAAGAGACAGAAGACATAAAATTAATTAAACTTAACGCCAATATAAAAGAAGGTGGAGGTTTATTACTTTTTATTCAGTAATACATTCTATAATTTAAGTAATATATATTTATTATACAATTTATAACCTTTTAACTTTGCACATATAATAATATTTTAAAAATAATAATCTGTTAAAAATTTTAAACACAACTGTAATGAAAACACAAATAAATCAAGACTCTAAAATATTTTGTGGCTTTACAATTTTTTGAGTAGGTAAATGTTAAATGACTTATTGATTGTTAGATATTATATAGATAGATATAGATTGTTCAATTTATATGTATAATAAAATTAATTATAATAATAATAGCTACTGTGCAACTACTTTGTGTACTTTAAGCTATTCAAATGAGACATTGAGACACTGTGCGCTGTGCTGTTCTCGCTGTTGTAAAGTGTTGAAAGTTTTTTGGGGGCACTGATTTGGAACTAGTTGCTGGTTCTGGTTCTGGTTAGTTTTAATTGAATTCAGCTGTTTGGTTGCCCCAACGAATATTTTCGAAAATATGTGAAAAATACACATATACAAATCGGGTCCGGGTCAAAAATTGCACAACTTGTGCCTCCTCCGTAGACCACCTCCTCCTCCTCATCCAAAAGCGTCAGCAGATGTGCTAAAAATGAACTGCGCTCAAAAGTTTGCAGAACGTTTTTCAATTGCTCAACAAAGTATTTTCCTTGAGTTCAACTTTCACTTGCAAATGGCGCAAACTTTTGCTCAGTAACAGTGTACGAAATGAAAGGGTAAAAATGGCTGAGAAGTGCTTACAGTCATATGTACATGTATGTCTATATGTGTATGTATGTATGTGTTTGTAAGTTGTCTGCCTGAACAGTGCGTCGCATTAATTAATAATGAAAATAACTGCCATCTGTGTGTGGATGTGCTTATGTGTGCGAGTGTTTTACTGTGTGTATCTGTGTCTGCGCTTCATTTAAACTTTAGTTGCAATTTAGAATTTTTCGAGTGTAATTAAAAATTCAACGCGCAATCTGCAAAATGAGCCAAAAATGTTTCGCCCTTCAGGGAGTTGTATTCTATTTTATTTCGCTTCTCGGTTCTCGCTTCTCGCTTCTCACGATAGTCTGTTATCCTTTTTGCGCTTATTAGTTTCACTTGCTCATGTTTCATTTATTTATTGCTCCTGCTGACAGTTACACAGGCAATAAATTAATAATCAAATTAGAGATTTATTTAAATAATTACATGCTCCTTAATTGATGATACTTAAACTTAGCGTCCACAATAATTACAGACATTTTATCTGCCTTCAGTTTCTAATTAAACTCTCGCTTACAGAAACTTTTACTTGTAGTTCTGCTGAAAATATGAATAAATTAATATGAAATTGATTGGATTTAATATCCCCAAGGTGCATAAATTTCTATAGAATTTCTGTAAATATTATTGAATATTTGATTAAAGCTGATTAAATGAAAAATATAATTAACATTGTAAGTTCTTAAAGGTTACTTTAAGACTCCTTAGTTGAACAATTTCCTACTTACTTCTAAGGTTCAGATTCTATTCAAGAAAAGTTAATGACATCAGAGGAATTGTCCTGGAATCGAAAGTTAACTTTAAGCTTCGTCAGTTTAAATTATATTACAAATTATTTGTCAAGTAGTCAGTCAAGCCATGAATACTATACATATGAGTTATTATTTACCACATTATTTAAGTTAAGCTTATAAATTCGCATATTAATAGGCTTAATGCCATAAAGTAATTAATTTTGATTAGGTTCATTGGCTTGATTAAGCATAGCTCCTTCGTAGCTCTTCGTAATTCTGTGTGTGTCTCTATTAAATCTTAAATTTGGCAAATCTCTTTTTGGCCATGAAGCCAGCTGCTGGGTGTTAAGTGCGAGTAATTGAAAATGCCATGTGGTTATCCCAGTGTTTGTTGTTGTTGCTGTTGAAGTGTTTGCGGCATGAATCTAATGTGTGTGCGTGTGTTCAGTCCCATAAATAGCACGACAAGCGACTGAAAGTGAGTTGAAGTAATCACAAACAGCTACATAATAACTGCAAAAATTAATAATAATAAAAAAATAATAGTAATAATAATTGAAAAGCAACCAAACTCAGGCCAACATGGCGTATGATTAACGTCAGCTTGTTAAGCGCTCTGATTTAAGGTAAGTGTCATAATTCAATGACCAACTGTTATTAATTATAATTGTGTTGAACTACTTACGACCAACAAACAACAACATTTACATCACACAACAATTAAATAACAACACACAAACAATGATGGCAATATTTTTTTAATTCCTCATTTTAACCGCAACCGGATATAATATAAATATTATAAATGAAATAATCAAATGTCGACCAAAAGGAAATAAAATTTCATCCCTCCTCCCATTGTTTATTAGCGTATTCAAAACATGCCGCAATATAATTATATTGCCACAATAATCATATACAACAAATGCAATTTAAGCTGCATCGCTTGCAATTAGATACAAAACATAGTTTTAGTCATTTTGATAACAAATGAAGATTCAAAATTCACAAAAATATTTGGATACCTATTGGCTTCCCCACGGAATATAATTTTTAAGTGCATTAATATATGGTATTTGTTAAATAATTATCATCTGCAGTTAAATACAAATTGAGTTTACGCTACAATGGACAAATTGTGGGCGATTATTTTATGAAAATTAGTATAGTACTAAAATAAGAAATATTTTTAAATATGAAAATAATTATGATATTTAAAATATGATATATAAAATGTGTCAAATTGTGTGCAACTTTCTGTAAGCATTTCCATTGCTATTCTATTTGGTAACTTGTATCAAGTAAGGGCAAGAAATGATTCAAAGTATTCAAAGTACTCGGTTATACATTCATATGTATATTCACATTTCTTATGCAGTTCATATGACAGGACAGACACAAATATAAAGTCTAAAATCAGAACATTTTGCTGCCAACGAAATCAGTAAATACCACCAATGTGCAAAGCAAAAGCCATTCACGCGCCACTTTAGGCCACTAAAAAAAGGGCACGAAATTAAAGTAACAGACTAAGAAATACCCTGTAAATAGCTATAAATAAATTCAGCTAATCACATTTTTAAATATTTAAAGAAAGAAGAACATGAAAGTATTTGCATCTGTATTGCCTCTTAAGTTGCTTTTTAGGGTACAGGGTATGAGAAAAAGTGACATAAAAAATATGACAAACGCTTCGCGTAGCCATTTTGCATTTAAAGTTACTCGGAGTTTTGTTGATTTTTATGCATTTTATTACCACGACGGGCTCGGGCTCGGATTCTGGCCATGTCTCGTCTTTTTTGGCTGCGGCTGTAGCTGTGGCTGTTTTGGTAATGGCAAAACTGGGAAATTGGGATGGAAAAGGGGTAGTAGTAGGGAGGTAGTGGTAGGTGGGAAAGTAACGGCAAAAACCCAAGTGAAATATGATACAACTCTGGGCGAGGAGCGAGGAGCCCAAGCGCATTGCTTTTGATTTGTGTTTGTGACCCACAAAAATGCAAAAATGCCGCAAACAAGCGAAGCGGTAAACGAAAGCGTAACAAAAGCAAAAATCGACAGCTAGAAGGAGAGATGGCGAGAAGGAGAGACGGAGAGACTGACGTGAAAATAATAAAGCACAAGCGGATATACGATAATACTTGTGTCTCTTTTGAAGTTGTTGCAGGCGGGGGGAGGGGGCAACAAACACGAAAGAGTTTTCCAGATTGATACTTGAATGCACAAATCATACTCTCTGACTGACTGACTGACTATACCTCTCTCTCTCTCTCTCTCTCTCTCTCTCTGTTAATCTCTTTTTGACACATATAGACATGCCTTCTCGCACACAACAACTTGAACAATAACAAATAGCATGACATTATAATGCCACAAGCACTAACTCACAAATGTCGCACTATGGCGCCCAAAAGTTGACGCCTATAAAAAACCTATAACACTAGCACACTTTTGAACGCTTGTTACACCCACACACACACACTGTCACACAGTCACATTGTGACACTGTTGAAAGTTATAGTTAGAGTCACATTGCGCTCGCGGCTATTGGCCTAAAGTGTTGACAAATTTATAGCCTTGTTTTGCCTTTGCCATTTGTTGGTTGATTGAAAGTCCTTTTAAGCTTCAAAACTTTTGCAGCTCTGTAAATTGAAAGCAATTCATATGCGCTCCCACCCTACTCTATGTCACCCAGTGGGAATTTTTATCCAGAAAACTACATAGATTTCAGATAGATGTTCAGAATTCTATGCAGAATACAGCAGTGATACTTTCTGCAATGCTCCAGAATCGGTAGCTTACCCGGCTGCTGGGAGCTTGAAGTTAAGTATGCCCAATACTACAGCATACACATTTCTTTACGAAAATCCCATAGATTTTGCTAACCACATGTCATCAAGTCCCACAGGGTATCTTCTGTCAAATGGGCAAGCTTATGGCCTGTCTGACACTTCTGGCAGCCAGACAGCTTAATCGTGAGCTTAGTTTTGGATTTCTATTAGCAAAATGACATTAATATACCAGTAAACGGGACTATTTATCAGTAGTCAAGTAATTTAAGCCCTCTCTTCAGCAATATGTTATCATTTATTCTCAGCTTACATTTTATTTGGGAGAAAAAAAAAGCAGAAAGCAATTGAATGTGTAACTGGATTACGTGCGCGCTGGTCTTGTCTTCGAACAGTAGTAAAAGCACCCTGTACTTTGGGTTATCAGTGCAAATGGGTTCCTGTTATTCCACTGCACAGGGTCCTTCTCTATATTCAGCACATCCAGTGTACATTTCACATTCATTATTTAGTTGCGGGCGACGGGACAGTTGGCAACCATCTTGCGTCTGAGACAAAGGCTAACCTCACGATCATACCATTGACCACTTGGACACAATTTACGCTTGGGTTGATTGTTCTTACAGATGAAGTAACGGCGACAATGTTTTGGATCGGTGAAGATAGTTCCATCAGCGACGTTCATGCAATCGTTGACTGACTTGATGTCTACAGGCACAATTCCAATTGGGGCCTTAACTTTTTTCGGTGCTCTTGTCGTGGTGACACAGGTTGTAGTAGTTGTACAGGGTGTGGTGGTGGTAGAACAGGGTGTTGTGGAAGTGGTGCAGGGTGTAGTAGTGGTAGAACAGGGTGTTGTAGAAGTGGTGCAGGGTGTAGTAGTGGTAGAACAGGGTGTTGTACTAGTTGTACAGGGTGTTGTGGTGGTAGAACAGGGTGTTGTACTAGTTGTACAGGGTGTTGTGGTGCAGGGCGTAGTGGTACATGGTGTCGTTGTACATGGTGTGGTTGTACAAGGTGTTGTGGTGCAGGGTGTTGTGGTACAGGGTGTTGTTGTACATGGTGTGGTTGTACAAGGTGTTGTGGTGCAGGGTGTTGTTGTACAGGGTGTAGTTGTGCAGGGCGTAGTGGTACATGGTGTCGTTGTACAGGGTGTTGTTGTACATGGTGTGGTTGTACAAGGTGTTGTGGTGCAGGGTGTTGTTGTACAGGGTGTAGTTGTGCAGGGCGTAGTGGTACATGGTGTCGTTGTACAGGGTGTTGTTGTACATGGTGTGGTTGTACAAGGTGTTGTGGTGCAGGGAGTTGTAGTTGTACAGGGTGTAGTGGTACAGGGTGGTGTTATTGGCCTGGGATTGTTACATCCGCAGCGGGTTGTTGTGCATGGTGGAGTACAGGGAGGTGTGGTTTTACGGGGTGGAGTAGTTGTACAGGGTGTTGTGGTACACGGTGTCGTTGTACAGGGAGTTGTTGTACATGGTGTGGTTGTACAAGGTGTTGTGGTGCAGGGTGTTGTTGTACAGGGTGGAGTAGTTGTGCAGGGTGTAGTGGTACATGGTGTCGTTGTACAGGGTGTTGTTGTACATGGTGTGGTTGTACAAGGTGTTGTGGTGCAGGGTGTTGTTGTACAGGGTGTAGTTGTGCAGGGCGTAGTGGTACATGGTGTCGTTGTACAGGGTGTTGTTGTACATGGTGTGGTTGTACAAGGTGTTGTGGTGCAGGGTGTTGTTGTACAGGGTGTGGTTGTACAAGGTGTTGTGGTGCAGGGTGTGGTTGTACAAGGTGTTGTGGTGCAGGGTGTTGTTGTACAGGGTGTGGTTGTACAAGGTGTGGTGGTGCAGGGTGTTGTTGTACAGGGTGGAGTAGTTGTGCAGGGCGTAGTGGTACATGTTGTCGTAGTACAGGGTGTTGTTGTACATGTTGTCGTAGTACAGGGTGTTGTTGTACATGGTGTGGTTGTACAAGGTGTTGTGGTGCAGGGTGTTGTTGTACAGGGTGTGGTTGTACAAGGTGTTGTGGTGCAGGGTGTTGTTGTACAGGGTGTGGTTGTACAAGGTGTGGTGGTACAGGGTGTTGTTGTACAGGGTGGAGTAGTTGTGCAGGGTGTAGTGGTACACGGTGTCGTTTTACTGGTAGTTGTTGTACATGGTGTGGTTGTACAAGGTGTTGTGGTGCAGGGTGTTGTTGTACAGGGTGTGGTTGTACAAGGTGTGGTGGTGCAGGGCGTTGTTGTACAGGGTGGGGTAGTTGTGCAGGGCGTAGTGGTACATGTTGTCGTAGTACAGGGTGTTGTTGTACATGTTGTCGTAGTACAGGGTGTTGTTGTACATGGTGTCGTTGTACAGGGAGTTGTTGTACATGGTGTGGTTGTACAAGGTGTGGTGGTGCAGGGTGTTGTTGTACAGGGTGGAGTAGTTGTGCAGGGAGGTGTAGTTTTACAGGGTGGAGTACACGTTGTCGTAGTACAGGGTGTGGTTGTACATGGTGTGGTTGTACAAGGTGTTGTGGTGCAGGGTGGTGTAGTTGTACAGGGTGGCGTCGTTACACAGGGTGGAGTGGTTGTTTCACAGGAACAAGGTTTTTCCTGTGGATTTTTCACATGGGCTTCAGTAGATGCTGCAAATGCAGACAGTACAATCACAGCCGTGAACAGCAGCAGGTTGCCTGGAAGGGTATAAATCGTGGGTTATAGAGAGAGCAATTGCCCCAATCTTGGCGAACTTACAAGCTCTCATTTTAGCAAAAATTCTATTGGAAAATTTGGTTTCAAATTGAAAGCGTTAACTTCTCCACTGAATGATGGACTGCATGTGCTCTTCGATTTTTATAGTCGACCGTTTGGCTCTTATCTGTGGCAAATACTTGATAATGGTAGTTATGTTTGGCTTAGTATGTTGGATGTATGGGAAACATCGTGTAACTTTTGTCATGGCCATTAGCAAATTAGCTACAAGTGTTTGAATATCGTTGAAAATCGAGCAGCAAACATTTCTCCAAAGACAACAAAGAACAAAGAAAAATGAAAGTTATTACAACGAAAGTTGTAAGTTGTAAGTTGTTCAAAAGTACGGTCAACCCGTTGATAATTTCATATATTAAAACTAACTAGTTTTCTTTTTAAAGATACATTTGCATGAGAGTTCTTTTAGATAATTAAACTTTAGTGTAGCTTAGATAATAAAAGCGAATAGGTAGCTAATAATATTTTGTTAGAAAACTAACCTTTTTAAAATGTATTTGAATTCCAAAATATAACAGAAAAACTGTTTAGCTTTTTCTTTTTAATTAATAAAGTGAATTGTTTTAATTGATGATAAATAAAAGCTGAAACATAATTTGTTCATATATTCTTTTGTCACTTGTCTACGTGTGTTTGAGAACGTGTTTAAACATGTTTTGTTGGCATTTGAAGAATGCCACATTGTTTGCCAAAAAGACTCTGCGGCCAGCCCAAAAAGTGGCTTGTAGAATCGGTTTAAAGGATTGCGTATTGATGTCTTAGCTGAGTGCAGTCATTTTCCCATTTTCCCCATTTTCATTCTCAGTCTCAATTCCAATCCTATTTCAATTTCTATTCTCATTTTGATTTTAACCCCGTCTATTGCTGACTTTACGTTAGAGCAAGCTGATGGTATTGACATTTGGCTCCGACCATTTGGCATGCCAAACGCAGCCTGTAAAATAGTTGAAATTGGCTGTTAACTGATTTTTGGGGGGCATCGCTTCGGGCGTGTACTGGCCATGGTAAAGAAATAGATGAGTTAGCCGCTGGCCAAAACACTGGACAAAGGGACAACTGGTAAAAGTGGACAAATGGAGAACTGAATTAGGGAACAAATAGCCAAGTGTCGGCCATTTGGCAACCGATAAAAATCCAGTGCGCTGTAAAATGTCACTGTCCCTAAAGGGGCGTGCCTCCTCTATGTAACCGCCTCTCCTATGTGTGTGCCTCATAATTTTGGGGCATAAAATGTCGCTGATTTTGGAAGCAGTTGTCGTTTCGTTGTCACGTCCCAAAACTAGCACCTAACCAGTGCCACAATTTGGGGAGAAACTTTTGTAATTAAATGTGGCTGTTGCAGTTAAGATTTATGCAACATTTTTTTTTTATCCTTTTTCTCTGCAATTTATGCAAAACTAACTCCAAAACAATGAAAACTTATTGGAATGCAAAGAGACCAATTTTGTACCATCAACTTAGATGCCTAGCGAGCTATCAGTGCTTATTTGGATTAGGCTACAAGGCGATAATTCTAATAAGTGTTGAAAATATATATGGAACACATTGAATTATTGAATTGTTAAAAATCGGTTAAGTTTATTTTCATGTTATGATGGTCGAAAGTATTCAATCACCCTTTTAATTAGCTCTATTCAGCACCAAAAGGAAAGAAAAGCAAAAAGCACTTTATTTTTATAATAAATATAAGTTTTTTTCAATAAGAATATTAAATGTTTTTGTGATAAAAAACAAGTTTTTTTTTTTTTTAAATTTAAAGTCCTAATGTTTCTCATTCATTATAGTTTCGTCACCCTATCGACCTCATTAAATGTGAACAGGAAAATTATTGTACAGGGCAGAGTTCAGAGCAGTTGTGTAAGTCTTAAAAGCTGGCCATAAATTGTAATTTATTACTTTTATTAATAAAATGTTCGATTTGTTGCAATTGTTGCAAATGTTCGATGCTGAATATTAATGCATAAATTATTTCGATTATACAAAAAGGTATATTGTTTATTTCAAATATCGCCTCTCAATTGGATGCAGTGGTGGTGCAGCGGTGCAGTGGTGCAGTGGTGAGGTAGTACAGTGAAGCGGTGGGGTGTGGCTGGGATTTATGGTGGTTTCATTTATTTGAGTCAATTGTGCGCGACTAAGCCATTTGCCACGTACGATTTGAGTTATTGTTGAATTACTCATACGCCGCGTGACACCGGTAATCGATTGCAGTTGCCATTCGCATTGGGCGGCCTGATCGGAATCGGAATAAGATTTGCGGTTTTAATGCGTTATGAATTTCAATTATATTTATCGTAAACTAAATTCAGAAGCTGTAATATCTTTAAAGCATTAACAAAGTGACTTGGAAAATCCATAAAAATAATATTTATTTTTTAGATAACTTTTTCATATTTAATTTAACATTTACTTGTTCATATTTTATAAAAGCTTTCTAATTAGTTAACATTTTAACTAATTGCTTACACAAATTACCATTAAAGTGTTGCCAGGTTGTCGTTCGTATGAGCATCTGGCAACACCGAGCAATGTTTGTAATTAGATACGCTGCAATTGCAATTGCAATCTCAATCTTTGTTAACAAGCTGACACGAGACGTAGCTTTGCATGCTTATTACCTAACAGAGATACTTGAATGGCAAACATGAAAAACATATCTAATTATCTATGAGATACTTGAAATTCTTCTTCCTCCTTGCAAATTCCACAAGATACTTAACTGAGCACGTAGCTGCATTTTGTTGGCAGTACTCGAGCGATAATTGTTCTGGCCATGGCCAACAAACACAAGCTGAACACATTTAAGGGGCATCTGGCCGAAAAGGACTAATGCAAGTGAAGTGCTCCTAACTGAATTAGAGGAACGTAAATTAAGCACTTAAATGCCGTAAACTTGACTAGTGCGTGCCAAAGTTTTGGCCCCCTAAATGATGCACAAATGATAGTTTAGATGAGGACACAAAACTAAAACCCAAAACACAAACACAAGCACAAAAGCAAAGTGGACAGGCAAAGACAAAGACAACGACAAAGACAACGACAAAGACAAGGACGATGACAATGACGAAGACAAACAAGGACTTGGCTCAATGGCAATTTGTTGTATGCATATGAAGATGGAAATTAAATTAAGCCTACCAACATGTGTGTGGTGTGTGTGGTGTGTGTGTGGTGTGTGTGTGGTGTGTGTGTGTGTGACATTGTTGTATGCAGGCGTTGTGTCAACAAATTTTTCTATGCTTCACATTGTAAAACTCATTAGGGAAGTGACCGGAAATCTAAGAAAATCTGCAAAGACACTAAAAGGATTCACACATCCTCAAGCTTTGTTTAACACCCACATACACACAAACAGACACACACACAAGTAACACACACATTCAGGCACACGCACTAGAGCAGTCATGCATATACTTCAATTTTTCAACAAAATGAGTGCACATTTGACAAACACACCTTCAGTGTCACGCCAGAAAGAGCAAAATCCCGACAGGACCAGACCATATGTGCCTGCCTTCTGGAAGCCTTCTGTGTTCCGTCTCCCTCCCCTTCCTTTCCTCTCTCTCTTTTCACTCCCTTGCCCCCACCCAGAGCAGAGAAATGCCGGTGCTTGTAGGTTTTACACTTCACATGTTTTTTTATCAGCTCTTGGCTTTATATAGAAAATGCTGGCCAAAATCTTCAGGCAAGAAAATATAAAACTTTGCACAAATTTGTAGGTCTGCAGACTGCACAGTGGTACAAGTGCTGCAAGCATCTCTTAAAAATCTGCAATTAGCTTGAACTTCTTAAATTATTGGAGTTATTAATTATTACTTGAAAACAAGATCAGACCATTAAATAAAGATAAAAAAGATATAATGACCTATTTATATAAATTATTTATGAATTTTCTAATGATACGAATTTAAGCTGTTTTACAATATGTTTTTAAGAAAGAATTAATTATAAATTGAGAATTGTTATGGTAAAAAATAGACTATATTATATCAACAAAACATTTTTAAATTTTTATAGACAATTTACATATATTTAACATATTTTGCCTAATAATAATACACATTGAAACACTGTGCGGCATTGTGTTGCCATGTGTGTGTCGCTGTGTGTTTTTGCAAACCTGATTGGCGTGTGTGTGTATGTGTGTGTGTGGCTATGTGTAAGTGTGTGTACCTAATTCAAGCTCATATTTTACAAGAATAACAAAATCACTGCATAGCTGACGTTGCCGGACAAAGTTTGAGTTTGAATTCTTTCCGGAAGGGAAAGGGATAGGAAAGGGAAGGGAGAGGAAGGTAGGAAATGGTAGGAAAAGGTACGGAAGGAGAGGGAATATTTGTAAACAAGAGACTAGACAGGAACATGGACAGGCACAGCAGCAAGCAAACAAACGAGTTGGTTTAGCAAACCCAACAGCTTAAGATTTGTGCGATCGCATAATGCAATGGGGCATGACAAAATAAAATCAAAAAAAAGTAAATGGAAAAATGTGGAAAAATGTGTCGCAGCAGTAGCGGAAAGGGGTCCAACACTTTTTGATATATGAAGTGCCAGCAATAGTTGAACATATTACATTGATCCAGGTAATATTTGACTACATATGTTCAAGCTTCTTTCGGGTCTAATAGTGTGTCATGTTGTATCAACAAGCTTCTTTTTATGGCAACACTCGGTTGGTAAATATTATAGATTCGAAACAATTTGAACTGTTTACTCATAGCTTAGATAAGTTTTTGGTTTTTTAAATAACATTAAAATATAATCTTTCTTTTAGTTATATAAGACTTTAACTTCACATTAAACAATACACATTGAATCAGATATTTATGTTCTATTTTAATTGGGTTCATCAGTGTAACGAATAGTTACTTTAAATATACATAGCTCAATTTAAACATTTTTGTAGTGGAGATGGTTCTTTTTAATATAAATTTGTCTACATTTAAGCTTAAGCTTTCTTTACTTTAGTGTTTATTGATACACAAATGAAATTTAAGAACATATCCATCTCTATATAAACACATTGTCCGAGCTTAAGGAATTTACTTTGCCGATCCGAACACTTTGAAGCGACTTTCAATAGTTTTTTCCTACTATGAGAATGTCAATGGAAAATGACGAAAAAAAGGGCACAAAAACATAACAGAAAGAAGAAAAACAAAGAGGATAAAAAAAAGTGAACAACAATTCAGTACACATTATTTAAGGAAAAGTTTGAAGCACTTCGGCCGTACAAATTGTTAAATAATTGCAGTTGCTCTTGTGCTTTGTTGTTTACTTGTTGTTATTGTTATTGCAGCTGTAGTTGTTGCAGCTTTTCCAGCTTTTCCATTTTTCACATGCAGCCGTTCGCGTTGTTTTTCCCATGCAAATTGTGCAAGTTGTTAGTTTTTATTATAACCCGAACTCCTCGGTACTTGTTGTCCTCATCGTAGTGCTCGTATTTCAGCCTAGGCCCTGCTACATATTTTATACATACTTAGATTATTTGCAATTTGTTGCATTTCATGCTGCACAAAAATATATCTCGTATTTCGTATTTTGTATTTTACTATTTTGTTATTTGCTGCTCGCATTTGCCGCTGCTTTGTCACGTTTTGTGTTTCGCATTTTGTTTTCTTTCAATTTTCGCCAGCTGCACAAAGTTTTCCCCAAAAAACGCTCGAATGAAGTGTGTGTAAAGTGCCTCGGCCAGAAAAGAGAAAGAGAGCGACAGAGAGCGAGAGAGAGAGAGATAGAGAGTGCAATTTGTGACCACGAGCAGTATCGGGTTGGAGCTGGCTAAAATCGCTGGCAAAGCCAACAAGCTGGACAGCTTCAGCACAAAAGGACCAGCCAAGTCAAGCAATTAAACTTTTGCAATAGCACTCATTGGGAGAGAAGAGAGTTGCGGGGGAAGGTGAAGAGGGAGATGGGGCAGCTATGCTTGAGAATTTGTTGCACAATGTGCACAACAATAACAAGCGATTTTCCGCACTTAAACACACAAAAACAAAAACACAACAACGACCCCCTTGATTTCATTCAATGATCAAATAAAAACGATAAAAGCGAATAAACAAAAACAACTGAAAGTATTTTTGGTGTGGAATTGTAGTAGACAAAAAGATTCCCTTTTCGAAGCATAAATATTATTAGAAGTTTCTTTACTTCAGCTTTACAATAAATCATTTAAAATTCATTTCAGTTTGCAAGGTATGAAAAAGTTTATGAAAATCTAGATTAATTAATGTTAAAATAAACAGAAAAAGATTACTTCCAAACAATATTTCTTTTTATTGGCTATAATCGGTAAAACATTTTTATTTTGTATCATTTTTTTGAGTAAGCCATTGAATACCAAGAAATACTTTAAAATTTGAAATCTATTTGTCCATTCAAAACTAATTCTTAAACTAACTTTAAGGTTATAATTTTTTATTGATATCTAAAGCATTGAACCAGCACTTAAATAATGTATTAATTTTGGAAATAATCTTAAAAATCTAAACTAATTTAAGCACATTTCCTTGGTATTGGATATACCCTTGATAACCGTTGAATGAAGTCTACAGGGAAAAACTTATTATGATGTCTAAACTTTAAAGTTCTTGCAAAGTTAAGAGCTTTCTTACTTTTACTGATGGCCCGTTATTTCGGTTGTTGTCGCTCAATTTGGGCAAATTGAATTGTTAAGTATATAGAAGACGTCCTTAAAGAATACAATAATCTGTTTTGGGAAATATTTGTTGCGTGACTAAGCAACGAGATGGAAACTAAGCAAATGAGAAAGTTCCTTAATGGATAATAATCTCTCTCTCTGGCATCTATTGTATCCATAATTCTTTTGTACTCGTTACCACGAGGGAGCCTAAAGCAAAGCTGTTGTGTTTACGTGTCGTATTCGTAATATTTTCACTATGGAAGCCTAGTAAGTGGGGGAAATTGTTAAATGCAACCAATTTGACCAGTTGACCAGCTATTAGCCAACCGAATTAAATTACTCGACTCGTCTGTGGTCAACAATTGGCCACAATTTTCGTGCACATTTAATTAAAACCGCTGCAAACTCACCTGAGTTGACCTAACACTCACTCCAGTTTTCTCCATCTATCTATCTATCTATCTATCTATCTCTCTCTCATGCTGGGCTAATGAAAAATACACAGACACGGACAGAGAGTTAGCTGTGAAACTGTGCCAGGCAACATATTGATGAGTGTGCAAACAAATTGATAAATGCAACACGAACAACATACAGACAGAAAGAGAGAGAGACAGAGAGAGAGACAAAGAGAGAGAGAGAGCTGAGCTAAGGAGCAATAACAATGGCTGCAAGACACCGTCAATGAGTCTAACCAAAGAGAGACAGAGAAAGAGAGATCGAGTGAGAGAGAATGAGATTGAGTGCAAAAGGGAAGCATAGAGTTTGTTCAGCTTGCCAAGCTCATCCAAATAGATTGTCCTTCCATGGTGTTTCCTCTCGCAAGGCTATTGTAAAAGTGCTGAATGTGCCTTCAGGTCGCCAGGTGGTTCCACAAATGGCTCCCGGGTGCTAGCTTGCACCCTTTTTGCACCACCCAAGTCCCTTGCTGTCAGTCATTAAGTTCACACATACAGCCACAGATACAGACACACCAATAGATACACCCACACTTACTGCCATTGATTATGCTGCTGAGGGCACGCGTTGATTGATATCCTCACTTGGGCTAATTGAATGAACGCTCTGCTGATAGCCTGTTTAATCCTTCATCCAAGTCCTTCACCTTTGCCTTTGCTTTTGCACGTTGCACATTGACCGTTGCAACAGGCGAGTGCAACAACTCTTGTGTTCTCCATTTCCTTAAATTAAAAATATATACTTTCCATGCATTCTCACTCAGAATTTCTCAGTTTATTTATTTATCTACATACACTGACGGAAAAACAAGTCTAAGAAATTAGAAATATTATTCAGAAGTTTTTTTTATGTTATAAGCAATTTAAAAATTCGAATTTTAGCAACGCAATATTCTCCACTTTATTTTTAAGTAAGCTTTATTTTTTCCGACATAATTTAATAAAAATGTTATTGATTCTGTGGACTTCTTATTCTAACAGTGTATTTATTCATTTATATGCATACACAAATATTGCCCAGACCATGAAAGAAACCCAGACACCTTTCCCCTCTTTCCCCCACCTCTCCCCTCTCCCATCTCCCCCCCTCTCCCCTCTGACTAGCCATCGCATTTCAATATAAGTATTTCAAAATTCATGGCATTTTTCAGCGTGGCAACTCGCTCTGCCATTAAATGCTGCAATGTTGTTGTTGTTGTTGTTGGCATTGTTGTCGGAATTCTAGTATATTTTGAATGCGCCGAGTGCATATTTAATACATTCAACAAACAATTTAGTTGAATGCAACAGACAAAAGATAGTGGACGCAATGCGCACATGGATAATTCAGTAAATATGTCTGCTGTCTGGCCTAATATACATATATATATATACATATATATAGTTTGATAGTGGTGGAAAACTATTGCAAATTTTATTAGATCATATAACAAATTAGTTAGATTTATGTGTCTAGTTTTATACAATTCACCATATCTATAAATATTATACATATCTCCAGCTGCATATAATAAACTAACACCATGATGTTTTTCTTACTGTTGAAAAACCTCTTAAATAATAATTTGTAAAATACATCTTAATATTTTTAATTAAATTTAATTTCATTTAATTGTAGTACTTAAAGATATGCTTTTAATTAACGCATCTCATAAGTTTTTAAAGCGATATCAACTCTTTTAGTACATTTCCGATTGTCAGAGTTTCCATTAAAATGTATTTTAAAAACTGGGCAACTGCTCAAAGCTATAAAAAATGAAAGAATAAAGGAAATTGTCAACTGACACTTTTCCAGCATGCTGGATTTCTGACAACTCGTGACTTTGAGATACTTACGTAGTTGTAGTTGTTTGTTTTTACAGCAAATGTAATAGAGTATTGCAAAGGTTTAAAAATATATTAAATATTGACGAAGCTACTGTTGAAGTTTCTCTCTGTCTATCTCCCTCTATCTCTCACTCTCTTTCTCTGACTCTTACCCTTTTTAAACATTTAGTGAGAGCATAACGACAAATGAATAAAAAATAAATGTGACTTCTTAGTCAAAGGTCCAAATGTGAGAATTGTCATTGTACGTTTACTACACATCTATAGGTGAGTGTGTGTGTTTGTGTTTGTGTGTGTGCCTGTCTCTCTGTGTATGTGTATGTTTCCTGCAAATCCGATTATGTGAACAAAACGCGTTCCGTGCGCGAATTACTGTCGAGAGAAATAAACTGCAACATTATTCTTTCGGTCATGCCGTTGGCCATTGACGTTGTCTTTTTTCAACCCCTTAATGACCCCTCCCCTCACCTCAACCGTCAACCGTTGGCATCTAAATACCACATATTACCTAACAGACCGCAATGTCGACAACGTCAGAAAGCGGAACTACACTACACTACGAACTCGAGTTGGATGTGAATGAAATGTGTAAAAAGATGCAAAAAAAAGTAAAATAAATAAAATAAAATGAAAGAGAGAAAAAGTTGAAATGGGAGTCGAGAGTTGGGGAAATACCAAATGAAAACCACCGGCAATTGTATGTGCATGGCCGCCATTTAGACAAGTTGAAGCGAGTTATAAAATGCTCGAGCTTTTATTTATAACGACATCACAAATTAATCTTGCATAATGTGCCGTGAGCTGCATCCGCAATGTGACGGTGACGGTGAACGGTGAAGAGGTGAGAATAAAAACAACAAAATAGCTTATCCTTTCATGAAGTGCGCACTTGGATTTTACCCACACACACACACACACAAACACGCCCACACACAGCTGATAAATAACGCATGTGAGTGGAAACAACAGGCGGCAAATTTTGTTAAAATGAACTAAATCAAACAGCTGTAAGGAATCATAATTGAGACCCTTAGGATACCCTCTATTTGCACTTACAATTCAAAAAGTATTTTAAAAAAAGAAATAATTAATTTTAAATAAATATAATACAGTTATCTCAATTTATAATATATTCTTAAATCAAATTTGTGTCTTGGAGTTAAGTATATTTAACATCCAATAGAAATATTGATATGAATATAATAACTAAGTAATAAATGTAATTACTCCAAGAAAATTATAATTACTTAAATAGTTTTAATTTATATACATGAATAGCTAGGGAAATATATTTTTATTTTTAATTATTTTAGCAAATATTTTTATTTTCAATGCATAATTATTCAAGAAACTTTTTAAACTTCATGTATTGTAATAATACTGCTTACAATTATTAGTGCTTAAATTAAATTCATCTGCAAATATTTTCTACAAACCATTACATTATAGTTAATTATATTTGCCTTTTGTATTTAATATTAAAAATAAAAATGTTATGTAGAATAACATTAATGGAAGTTTTTTAAAGACTTGCCTAATAACTTATTAAATGGCATAATTTAAAAATTTATTGAAACTAATTTAATATGTTTTTTTTAGTATTCTATAAGTTTCAACGTTCTTACACAATGATAATTAAAAGTGTAAATTTTAAAATTATTTCACTATTTGTAATTATATTTGTAAATACTTTATTAATTTCAAGTTAGCAAGCATCGAATGCATTGAGTTTTCTCAAGTAATTTCCCCTTTAAGCGTTATGTAATTAAAGCAGAATTAATGATAACGTCAATTCCATTTTATATCGAAAGTAATTGTCGGGGTAATTGAAAGTGACGACATTGTTATAAATTTAAATTTGCCGCCATCGGTTTTCTTGCGCTTGGCTACTTTTGTCGGGTGGACGTGCCCTGAACTCTCTCTCTCTCTCTCTCTCTCTCTCTCTCTCTCTCTCTCTCTCGCATTCTTGGCCATGGCTCAAAGTCAGCCACATCGTTGGCATTGTCGCTCCGTATCCATCTCTTTCTTCGTCTGCATCTCCATCTCCATCTCTCAACTCCTTCTCCTCTTCCACACCACATTCCCTTTTTCCATCTCTTTTGCATGAGTGTGTGTGTGTGTTTCCCAGTGTGCGTTCATGAAAAATTACAACTCTCAGTATCAGGCATATCGTGCGATAAATTCTACTGTGCACACACACAAACTCAAGCACACACACAAATAATCACACTCACATGCGTGTGTGTGTGTGTGTGTGAAAGAGGCAGGCAGGTTAATTTTGATACTCGTTGCGTGTAGGATAATTCATTGCTTATTATCTTTTTTGAGCTGTAATTTTTTTGGTGGGTTGAAGAGGTGCCTAATGGCCGACTATGTAACATAGAGGTGTCTGTTTGAAGGGGGTTACGCAGAGGCAGAGAGAGAGGCGGGATCTACCTACCAGATAGCAAATGCTTTATTAATTTAGTGTGTGCCAGGGCAGCAATATACTATATAGAGTTGCCCCAGCCCAGCCCAGGCCCAGGACCAGGAGAACATTGTGCACCCACTACAAGAGTACAAGAGTAAGTGACCACCCAAACAAAAACCACCCAACAAACATTCATCCACATGGCTAGAACAAGAACGTGTTGGACACACAATCGAGCCTAATGATTTATGAACCGAACGCGCGCCTAGCCACAAGGACCTCAAACTATTCCTCTTTCACTTCCTTGTGCTCGTGCTCGTGTGTGGGCCTTAGGCTGCTGGCCAAATCCCTTTTCAGATCCTGTACTTAACGAGTACAAAAAGAGTCTAATAGGTTTTGGGTATCGATATTTAAACCTTTTATAGAGTTTTGTTTAATAAGAATAAATAAAAATAAAAGATAATAATTTAAAGACTATATCGAAATCGAGAAAACTATTAATAATAGGTTCTTTTAGCTAAATATATTTTTAATAGCTCATCTAACATTGTGTTCGTGTTTTTACCAAATAGGTACAGGGTCTCTTACAGCCGAGCTCTCTTGCCTACTTGCTTTCTTTCCTCTCTTTGGGTGCGATCTCAACCACAGCCTCTACCTCTATAGCTTCAGCTCTGACCTGGTCTATGATATATGAGGGCGCAGTTTACCGACTGCTTAAATGAATTTTTCACGCTGCCAGCGCCTTTTTTCTCACTGGATGGATAGGGGAATAGAGGGGGAAGGAGACTTTTCCTTTTACTATGCTCTATGCCATTCCACACTGTTGACTCGGAACAAAAGTCAACGTGTGCCACACACTAAGAGGCGAGTCTAGAAAGAGAAAGAGACTCGAAGAAGGCGAAAGGTAGAAGGAGGCTCAGTTTATGTGACAATTATGGGTCATTTGTACATAGTATGAGATTGGTATGGGAGGAGGTGGGGAAATCTATTTGTACTAGAAGATTTGATAAACTTGAGGCTGTCGCTATTGCTGTTGTAAATTTCATGGCAATTAATGGTCTCTGTGGTTGTGGCTTTTGCCACCTGACGGACAAAGGACATGCACTTTATGAACCCCATCAGTTTGGTCAGAAGGAAACAATAATTGCATTATTATCTACGTAAAATGGTTTTTGAATTTAATTGATTCTGATGCTTCAACATTGTATTAAATGGTCGAGAATGTCGAGTATGCAGACAGGATGTTGCCTTGATTGATACGAGCGGTCTAACCAAATGCTGACCACCAGCCAGGAAGAGAAGAAAACTTGGACAAGTAGTTGGTATATATTGAGTGGATTGACCAAAGAATATTGATTACATAAATTGAAAGTTTCAATTTTACAATAATACCCTAATAACAATGACAACAATCCAAATATCCTGAAGCGGTAAAGTGACAGCCTTGGATTCACCAAATGTGAAATGAATTGCTCCACGTATTGTATTCTGTACGGCTAACTTGGTCTCTTCCATCTCCAGTATGTCACAGGTTTTGAGAGCTAGATCAGCTAGATATAGATGATATGGGAAACAATACATTTTGGAGTCATTCAGTAGTATTTTCGATTCTTCTATTGCCTTAAAGCAATAGAATTCATTATATTGTAATATTCTCAACTGTAAGCACTTGTGCAATTTCGATTCCTTCATTGTGACAAACATTACAGTATGGCTTTCATCAATAAATATAGTCACGGGCTCCCCAATCTCGTACAGTAACGATTGTGTCGTCAAAAACATCTCTTCATCGACATCGGTCGAGCAAACTCTGGTCAAGAGTACATATTCGGCTATCAGATATCGACAACGATCCACCTTTTCACCAGGTCCTTGGGTCTGAGCCTTGGCAATCATCTCGTACATTAGCAACTGACCCCATATACTCCAGATTAGTCCTTTTATAGTTAAGCAACTTATTTTTTTTGACATATAAGCTGACATGACTGAAAGTTACATCTGAATTCGAAAAGAAATTTTAAATTTACTTACATTTCAGCCAAATTTACAAAGCATGCTCTGAATTCCATAAGTATTAAAATACCAATAAGTATTGGTAATTTAATATAATTTATCATTTTAATATATATCAAGTCTTGCTTTATTTATGGAAATTCCTAATTACTGTAAATTTCTTTGAATAGATTTCTTCTTAAACTCTTTAATATGTCCTATCAGAATATTTTCATTTACGCTCATATCTTACAGAAATTTCTTATGATAAGTTAACATATAAATATTTTAGATGGAGAGTGTTTTTAGCGGTATTCTAAAATAATTATTCAAAACTCACTCTTTGACCAGTTTTGTATTTACCTTTTACATATATCTTCTTTATCAGTCCACTTAAAATTACACACTTTTCAAGAATCTTTACAGTAATTCTTTTAATCAATGTTAAACTCAACATTTTTATATATATATTTTTTAATTTGGTTGATAAAGAGATACTTACGTATGCATTTTGATAGCTTGCACATTTTGTTCGCACTACATTATGAGAAGCTGCAGCTGCAGCTGCAAGTGCAACCTGCATCTTTGCCACTTGCAACCTGCAACTTGAAGCGGAACTGCAAAATGGAACCCGTTGAGTTGCTGTGTCATCGAGTGCTTACTTACTTACTGGCTCAGAGCTGCTTGAGAGATAGAAGACAAAGGGGTAGGGGAAATATTGGCACAACTTCATATTTCAAAAGTTTTGTAAATGTCATGAACTTGGCTAAGAGGTAAAGGGGCAATGGTAAGAGAGGGGAAGAAAGAGAGGAGTTCGTGTAACAACTGAGAGAACGCATTTTCCGGATACTGAAATCATTTATTAAACTGTGTGCAACGTTGCACAAGAAAGTCGATCTATATATATTTTTAAGAATCGATGACATTTGACATGCTTCAACTTGCACTTATTCGGCTATTAGAAGTGAATAGAAAATGTATCTCTCGTATCTCAAAAGTATCTCGAATGCCCAGCTGGAGTCCGTGTCTAGTGTCTAGTGTCTGTCAACTAAAGTGGCTACTAAGTTGTGGCGCAATCATTAGCTTTCAACTTTTGCAAATTGAATTTCAAAACGTTTAACGTATTCCACGACGAATTGAGATGAGTTGATGTGTGTCTCATTCCAAGTATCAACGTGTTCTCATCGAGCTTCTCTCTCTCGCTGTGTGCTATTTACTTAAGCCTCAACTTTACTTTTATCCCCCAAAAAATAAAAGTGACAACAACAACAACAATAGCAACGGCAGCCAGTTTGAGTTTGCTTTCGAGTTCCAGTCGCTTGGGGATTTCTTTCATGTTTAAAGTTCACTTTAAGTAGCTTAAGCGGCAAGCAGCAAAAACTTGACGGCATGTAGTTAGTTTTTATGCACGGCACACACAAACTTGGCCATTAGTTGATAAATGGGCAAAGGCTTTAAAAAGAAGACTGAACCACCCTGTGCCCACCCAGTATCACAAAACAGAGACCGACCCACATCATCTCCTCGAACAGAAGTCAGTCGTGAGTCGCTTTTAATGAAGCGTTTTGGGCGCATATATTAGCTGAGATATATACCCTATATCCATATAATATATAGTACTTTTATATATATACATAGTATACATATAAACACATAAAGTTCTGAGCCAAAAAGTTGGCCAACCAACAAAGCCGGAAGTTGGCAAAATGGCGAAATGGCTTTTATTTGGTGTTTGTTGTTGTCTTTGCTGTTGTTGTTGATGCTGTTGTTGTTGTTGTTGACGAATTTAATTTAAATCAGCGACAGGCCAAGACAAGTAACAGTAGCAAATCAAAGTCGCTGATGAAATCAAAATCAGTCTTCCCCACCCCCGCTGAACCTCAAGTTCTAAACATTCAAATGCTTCAACTGTTGTAAGTCAAAGTCGAAGTTCAGTTCAAATCGTGAACTCAGCACAAAGGATCAAAATTGACATGATGTTGCCACGAGCTAAGTAGCAGCAGGAACAACAACAACATCATTAGCAGGAGTAGCAACAACAACAACAGCATTAACAATGCTCAAGTTGTAAATGCCAACAAGTTGACAGATTTATTACACTGTGCGATGCAAACTTAATGACCCAAATCCTCCATGTCTATTGTAAAATTAATACTTTAATTTCCTTTCAATTTGCAGTTCACAATTTTTACAATAATCATCAACATTTTAATTAAACAATCAGCGCACTTGCCTACAAATCATGGCTTATTTAACTAATGAGAGCTTCAAATTTATTCACAGGATTTTAAAAGATGAAATTGAGGCAACAATTGAAGCTTACTAAAACAGTTGAAAAGATAGTTTTGCAGCTTTAGACTCTCAAAATAATAGTTATAATAATGCACTTATTTTAGTGACTAACATGAAATCATTCAAATCAAATTCATGGTTTTTATCAAGTAAAAATTAAATCAAGCTCCAAAAAGAATGCTCTCCATATGTATTTATGAAAAGTTACCAATTTAAGTTAACGTCTAAAGTGACTATAAATCTTCTCTTTTATAATGCTAGTTGTAAATTATTGCAAGTGAATTTTCGTTGAGTGTATGAAAATGTCGTGAGTTTGTCGTGAAATTTGTCATTTGCTTGAAATACAAATTGGAGGAAATTGCAACGCGTGCAGTACCAAAAACATAACTACAAGGCATTTAAATGAAATGGGAGTTGAGTCGCAGTTGAGTCGCAGTCGCAGTCAACCGCAAGTAGAAGACAGAAGAGTCTCTGCTTTTAGTATGTTGGCAATTCCTTGGCGAGAGTACCACATCCCAGTGGGAATGATGAGAAAGAGAGAGAGAGAGAGAGAGAGGGAAGGAAGGCCAACAGTTGGTTGATGGGTTTGTCGTCCTGGTCACGATGTCGAAGTACGACAAATAATTAAACTGCGTGCATGTGTCGTCAATTCCATTCAGTATGTATCCACGCTCCACACTTAGAATGTGCTCTGTGTTGGTTAATTCCCTGGGCCATGATGTGGATGTGAATGAAGCTGCTTGATGGCGCCCCATTGGCAACCTTTAAATTTACAAATTAATTTCATGTTACAAGCAAATTCGTAAACAAGTCTTAATGTGCACTAAAGCGTGTTACCATCGCGGCAACGAGGCGGAGCCAACAGCCAACAACCAACGACCCACCCGTAACCCACTAGGATCCATTGCGACCCACAATTCACGACCGACCCACTCGGTTGGTTGCCACTGCCGCCACCACCCACCAAATAATGTTGGGCGCCCGCCAGACACGAATTCAGCATTTATCTAGCGCCACTTGAACTGTTGGCGACAGAGACGACGACGACAGCGACGACGACGACGACCACGCTGACGAAGGACGAAGGACGAGCTAATTTCAACGCCTCTTAAGCGCACAGTGGTGCCAATACAGGCAATTCTTCTACCAATCTTGGCTTTAATAAAGTCTCAGCTCTTCAAAATGAGTCTTATTCAAAAGACTTATTCTTTTTGCTTGTCACCAAAAATAATAATTTAATACAACTTTTATTGAAAACTTGTTTGATAAAAATTTCGATACAGGAGAGTCTTAACTATATTATGGCTTTCATTAATATTAATTTAATTTATTCTATCCCTCTCTTAATTTAACTTCTATATTCAAACTTGAATTCGGAAGAACCAAAATTGATGATTGTCTTAATTCAAAACAATAAACACATATTGACTAGATAATTATTATTATGAGATTAACATATAATATTGAATTGAAAATTCAATAAGTTCCACATTTAAACAAAATTTGATTAGCAATATCCAGTTACGAAATTATTTAGTTTTAAATTGTATTTATTTGTTGGCTGCTAAGCTTAAATTAAATCAAATAAAATAGATTTATCTAAGAGGCCAGTATATTTATTTGAATAAATACAATTAAATAAGTTCATGAACTCTAAGAGTGACTCACTGTGCAGTCAGACAATCTTTGGTATGGTTTCAGTGTCGTCCCATGTCCCAATCCATTCCCATGCCCATTCCCATTGCCATTTCCTTTCCTATAGCGTGTTCATCACATCTACAGCAACTGATGTTCTGATTTTGTAGATGTTGTTGCTTTATGTAGATGTGTGAAGATGGAGGAGTATGTTTCCAGTTGGGGCAATCCCATTGCCATAGCTATAGCTATGTATGTGCCAAGGGGTATGTTCGAAATTTGTTTCAATTCTATACAGCCCACATGATGCGACACGTAAGCGGCATGAAGTCATGCCTCCACAGAGGGGAGACTCCGACTCAGGACTGTTGTTAATATAAAGAAGGTAATTGAGATAGAGCCGAGAAGAAATTGTAGGTGTAGGTGCAGATGGAGAGACAATGGGAGTTGAACAGAGAGAGAATGTGTGTGTTTTTCGGAACTCTTGTCTGGAACTTGATCAAATTAATCAAGTACAATGAAGGGCACTTGTGATTTTCTGCTGATTCAGCATTGGGCTATAAAAACATGCGTGGTCCAAGCCGTTCGTGAGAGGCAAAGAGGCAAAAGGCGAGACAATGAATGCACATAAAAATAATAATTGGAAATGAAAACAATTTTCATGGTCTGTACGCAATGAAATAGCACAAAAGAGGCGCTTGATTCTGATTCTCGTAAGTAATTTCAATTGGAACGCCAGGTGCTGCGTTACATAAATAAATATATAATCAGTCTACCGATACATACGATACAATACTATTATGTATGTATGTCCTTTGTCCTTTTGACCTTTTTTTTCTTTGCGTTGCCGATTTCTTTGAGCGCAATTATCGCGCCTTTCAAGCAAAATTGACTGAGAACGCGATACAAAATAAGCAAAGATGCCAAAGGACAATACCAAAGCCAATCGAAGCCATTCAAGCTCATAATGCGCTTATCAGTGGCACGCACACAGGCAACGTTTGCCACTTTGCCACTTGCCACGCCTGCCAAGCCTGCCACTTGCCACTTACCACTTACCAGTTGCCAGTTGCCATTTGCCTGTTGGCTTTGCGACATTTGTGGCTTTTGCATATGCATGAGGCCCATGCGGCGTATGCGCAACGTTTTGTGTAGAAACAACAAAGACAAAGAAGCAGCAGCAACGACAACAGCAACCATAACAGTCACAGTAACAGTAACTGTAACAGTTACTGTATCGCTTGTAACAATTACAGAGTCAGAGGCAAAAGCTGAAACAATGCCTGGCGGCAATAAAAACGCAAGCAATAAAATGAATTTTTATGCCGCATTTTCGCAATGCCTGCAGCATTGCGCACATAAGTATGCTACCTTTCTGTTATATTTTTTTCTTCTTTCTGCAGCACCCAAAACTTTGTTGCAAGACATTGATTAAGCATATACGCTTTGGCATGAAGTTGGTGACAGTAAGAAGAAGAATTCATTCTTACAAGACAATTGTATTTTCGTTTAATTTTCTGTTAAACTATCAGTTAGTTTATCAGAAACTTTGAGTCATTCCGTTGCTCTTGGAATTATAAATCTTATGACTATTACTTTTTATAGAAAGATGCAATAAATAGAATTAAAATTGCAAACTTACCAACTATATATTTACTTTAATTTTATATCAAATTAATTTGAAAAGCTGTAATTTTTTTTAAAATGTAAGAGTATCCCTCAGTCGAATACCAAAGTTATGCGATTTTTTATTATTTATTTTTTAAGTTTCTCATTGACTAACGACTAAAAATGTGCCTTGTTTTTGCTGCCCAAAAAAAGAATTGTTCATGTGTGCAGCTGCAGTTTGCAGTCAGTGAGGGAGAGTGAGAGAGGGGGGAGGGGGGCGGGTGTAAGAGGTAGGTGCACAGAGACGAAGATACATTTACACATGTAGTGCATAAAATGTTTATGAATTTCAGTTTATGGCGCGTAAAACACGCCAATAAATGTTCCAAGGCATTTAAATGCCTCTCTGCCTTGGCAGCTGGAACCCCGTGTCTCTCTTCAACCTCTTCAACCAGCCTCTGCCCCTTTTCCTGCTGGACTGTGTGTGTGTCGCAATAATAAACAATCAGAAATGGCATAAAGTATGCGGAATCAGCGACGCCTTTGCCCCATGGCTCGTTGCCGTAGGTGTTAGTCGCCCCGCCAGCAGCTCCGACAGTTCCTAGTGTTGGTCCTACTGGGTCTGCTGGCTCTGCAAGGTCTGGTGACTCCCTCTCACTTTCTCCCACTCTCTCCCATTCTCTATCTATCTCTTTCTTTGTCTCTCGTGGGCGCATGAATATTTATGCAAGACATTTTCTTTGCCACTTTTTTGAGGGTGGCATCTGCATTGCTTTTGCTTTTGCTTCTGCTGTTTTTGCTGTTTTTGTTTTCGTTTCTCTTGCTGATTTCCGGTTAGTTATTTTTTTTATGCTTTGTGTATGTGTATTGCGCCAAGTGCGCTCTAATGCACTTTACGACACTTTATGGCTGTTGCGGTGTCGTATGCGTTATAAAGTACACGACAGCTGTGCGTGGCTGCCGTGGGCGAGGTGTGAGACATGAGCATATGTCAGACATAAGCATGGGTTATGGCAAATTGATGGAACACAAACACAACCACACACACACACACATATAGACTGACTCACACACACACCATACATATACTTATATGTGAGAGAAAATTTAACAGTCGACAGGTTTATGGACATTAATCAGCAAGAGCTTCGCTCTTTTCCCTCATAAATTTGAGATATTTGCACTGGGCTGCTGATTGGACTTCTTTCTGGTCACACTAAAGCTAAATCTGTCGAATAATTCTCAAGCAGTTATAGTCGTTATTAGTCGCAGTTTGAAAGTTAAATATACGTTAATAGATACTCTGTAAATACAGTTATATAGCTAATTTATGTTTAATATTTAAAAATTCATAATTTTATATTTATAAATTAATTAAAACATTGTTTTTCTTTTAAATTCAGCTTTCTACTAATTTGACAGCATCAACAGATAGAAATTAACTTCAAATTAATTGTCAAGTAAATGTAAATGATAGAGGGGAATACCCTGTAACTCACTTTCTCTAAATTGTACTTACTTCATATATATAAAAATAATTCCGAATTTCTAAGTTTTTTATTGAAATTTCAATAACATTCTCGTACGGTCAAAACAACATTTCAAGTGTCTACTAAATTCATTTGCTTGACATTGAGTAAATATTATACATGAGAAGTAATAAAATAAGGATCATTAGACTCGCAACAGAAAATAGTACTTTAGAAGAGCCCAGATGGCCGAACTTTATCGGTACAGGGTATCATTACTTTACGCCATGCCCATTCAAGAGGGTCATCGCATTGGACATTGTGACTTTTGGGGGGGGGGGAATTCTCTTAGCCAAATGGATTGTGCGCCTGCTTGTCTGGCACTATGCAAATTTCGTGGGCGGCAGAGTACTTAACGCCACGAGTCGCATAACACAAGCGAAGCGCAAAAAATTCGAAAAACATGAACCCATACCCAGAATACACACACACTAACACACACACACACACACATTGAGCGCACTATTGAGGCGTGTAATCAAAGTGTCTGATATCAAAGCAACAACGAAGACGAAGACGACGACGACGAGGATAAAGACAAAGTTATGCATAAATTTTGGACGCTAACTCGACTCGGTCGCAAAATCAATACAGGAAATAAATTAGTTTCGGCTCAAGCGCCACAAAAAAAAGGAGGAAAGGCAAAAGATAGATGGAGGGGGAAAAAAAGTGAAATAAAAACTGAATCCGCGTTCCGAATTCGGGAACGGATACGGATTTGGATTCGCAAAAAGCCGCAAAAACAAGTTGTAAAGGGCGCTAGGATCTAGGTGGTTGTTCTCCCTAGTTTCCCCACCCACCCAGACTCTAAGTGACAATGTATAGTTGTTGTTACTTCTGCTTCTGTTGGCTGCTGTTGGCCATTGTTTCCCCCCTCCATGTATCTTCCCCCATCTACACCCAAAGGGCAACGAGCGAGAGACACGAGAGCCTAATAATAGTCGCACATAAAATTTTATTAGCCAGAGCGTAACAATTCAATTGGGTCATGCTTTATGGCGCCACTGGCCGCATTTTAAAACCAAAGTCATCAATGTGGGTCAAAACGGCAGGTGCCGGCTGCCTGCCCCAGAGGTGCTAACAAACGAGTATGTTAGGTGGCACATTCACCTGCCACTTGACACTTGCTACACAAAACTAAATTACATAGTGTCCAAATAGCCTGAGGCCCAAATACACACATATCATCCAACCAAAAATTGAGCTGCCAAATGAAATCAAAATGCAATTCAATATAAAGCTCAACTCAACTTGATTATGCAATTTTCAAAACCAATAAAATTATATCTTACACATGCAACTTGCACTGATTTGGAAGCATGTATCGAATGGATTCACTGTTTAAACTCGATTTGAATAATTTTTAGATATCTTGGTACCTAGGAATCGGAATTTACTGGTTTATTTATATATAAACAATTGTATATTCTTTAAGATTCTTTTCCTAAATATTATTATTATTCAAGTAGTGATTTGACAGTAAAAACCTTAAATTTTGTTCGTCATTTGAAAGCTTAATTTTAATCATTACCTTTTAAAAAATATATACTAACTGCTTGATCTGAATTTACTTATTTATTTTGGCTCTCTCTTTTTTTTTAATGTCTAATTAAAACTATCACTGTTAAAGAAATGACTGAATAGAAATCTTTAAATTTGTTAAGACTTAAAGTCCATTTAAATCATTACTTTATGAAAAGTTCTTAAATATTATGACACTTGAAGATTAACTAAAGTATTCCTAATAATATGCAAATTTATTAAAGGGACTAAGAAGAAATATATATAACTTAATTTGTTAGCTATGCTCAAAGTGTGTTTTGCACATTTAATTAAAAATAGGTCAAAATAGCATAAGTAAGTGTAGCAAAAATTACTTGGTATGAAACTTGTATTTGCTTGGCATTTATTTTGGGGAAAAACTTGCGAGTCAAGCACGATGAAAACTTTAGTTTATTTGTGCGCTTTTCTTTAACTCGAACTAAATGAAACAAGTTTAATTTATATTTGCTTAACATTTTTCCCATTGCAGGCAGATACTAGGTGCTTGGCACAGGTGTCTGGGCAACAACAACAACAGTAGGAACATCGACAACAACAACAACAGCAAACTTGTTGTGCAACTGTGGAGCAGTTGTGGTGGTGGTGGTGGTTGCTGGTGCAGCAGGCGAGGAGATTGAGGAGACAACAACAATAACAATAACAGCAACAGCACCAACAACAACAACGGGGCACACAAAATGTGGAGACTCAGCAGATGGTCGAGTGGTTCAGTTGTGCCCTGGCCTAGATGCTGGCTGCTAATGCTGCTAATTATTGGCCAGACTGTTTATGGTAAGTGCAAAGAATGAAAGAGAATAATATAAAGAAACAGAACGAGAGAGAGTGAGAGAGAGGGAGGGAGAGAGAAAGAGATGCTTATCAGTAGTCATCGTGCACAGCAACAACTAAGATAAGTGGCTCAACTTATGGCAAAAGTGAAAGTGTCGAATATAAAACATTCCATTGCCCGCTTGACCTCATTAGCCCTTCATTTATACCCTTATTTATGCAACCACACAAATACAAAAACACACACACACACACACTGAGACACACAGATGAGATGAGATGGCATCTGTGGCACATGTCTATGGAGATGATGTCTCCAACTGCCTCGAAATAAAATGCAAACATTTTCATTTGAGTTTTGTGTGTGGCATCCATAAAATATCGACCAATGACGGCGTTCTATTTACAGCTGCCCCAAATTGAATGCTACACAAAAGAACCTGGACAAACACGTACACACACACACACACATACATATTCCTTTTGCTGTGTGTGTGTGTGTTTGGGTGTGTTTGTTCGCTTGCCTGTAATTAATTGACTCGCATTTTCGCATCAAACATAAAAACAACTCAAAAACTTTGCCAAACAACTTTTCTCTACGATGTGCGAGTATGTCAATCTATGCACGTGTGTGTGTGTGTCTGCTCGTTTGTGTGTGAATGTGTGTGTGTATGTGTGTGGCCAAAAAGGCCGACAATTGCATTCACTGCAGTCAAGGTCGCTTTGTGGAAGAAAAGTTTTTCCCCTATTTTCAAAATTGTCGCATGTGGCAAGCAGCCAAATTGGTCAACGGTGTATCCAACTAGGCACACACACACACACACACACATCGACTTTAAAAGTAAAAAGCAAATACATACATATATACCATATATACTATATATGCTTAAGTGAGTAAATATTTGCTGTACGTTAAAATATCTGGCACTTTAAGCCATGTTTTGTGGCATAAAAACATGTGAAAATTTAAATAAATTTGGCTTTCTGTTAAAGTTTGGCGGACAGATAAATTCAAATTCAACACTTATGTTTATAAATCTAACAATAAAATACTTTTCAGTTATTTTACTGGTTGAAGAGTAGTAGTTATTTTTTATACGTTTTTATATTCAGAAAATGGTTTGATTTAAGGCGATCAAAAAATAAGCCGAGTTTTCTAAGTGATAATCTTAAAAGCATCTTTCTGTAACAATAAGACAAATTTTTAAATTGGACTAAAGCTTAATCCGGCTGAGCTTAATATAACTCAGAAATTCTTAACTCTGATTATTTCTTTCACATTTATACTAAAATAAAATTAAATAAAATAAAAATATAAATGTAAATGCAATACGTAAATAAATTAATTACCTTAAAGTATGAAAACTTAATAAATATATATATATTTTGTAAGAATCGAAATGTAAATTAGTTTAATTAATTTAATCAGTGTTATTTCTGGCTGTTGAATATCATATTCAAAGGGTCCACAAATATATCCAGTATTGTTGTATTTTTGTTTGAGTTTTTGTGTCCGCCTCGTTGTTTGCTAATTGCCAACATTGGAAACGTTTCAGGACTTTTTGGTTGAAGTGCATAAAGAAAGAAACTCATTTTATATTACATTAAATAAGAAATTTTATTTGAAATTTGAGTTTCAGTAAAACGAAAAGGCAGAACAAAAAAGGTCAATTCGTTGCAAAAGGTCAAATCAATTTGCTAAGTATTTCGAGTATGAAATTAACATGTAATCTAACCAATACTCCCCATACACAGCATTCTTTTGACCATGCCCAATGCCTCATGCACCATGCCCCAAAATTTCGTGTTGGTGTTGGTGGTGATAACAGCTGCCGGTCGAGCAGCTGTTATGCCGGATTGACATTTAATCATAATTGAAAATTAATACATGCCAAAAACGCGACCTGAACAACAACAACAACAACAACAGCAACAGCCTGCAGGCGACAGCAAAGCCAGCTCTGAATTAGGGAACAAAAGTAAATTTACGTTTCATACAACCAACATCCGATGAGTGTTGTAAGAACACATACATATATACTATATGTACGTCCAGACAAACACACGGATATGCATACCCTGTAACGTTGCTACAGTGGGGTATCTTTGTTATTATTATTGGAATTAACTTTTTAAGTACTTATACTAAATGTTCCTAAAATTATTTGACTTAAATTAGTTTTAACTAATCATATGATTATCTTATTGTATTCTGAAATTGGGCTTATGTTTTAGATTATAAAACAGTTCTGATATTTTAATAGTGACTAGCTTAATAATTATGCTTTTATGTGACTGTTAATATATAATATATAAATTAACATTATCTAATATTCGTTTATTTATTTAGCTTGTAGACTAGCTTTAACGTTTATTAAATATATTAATAACATGTTAATATTTCTACACTGACATTTACAACCAAGTTTTTTTTTATTATTTTGCTTTAAATACCTTTTTATTACTATGAAGTACTCCAAGTGTCGTATACGTAATATGGATCGATTAAGTAAATAGTTTATTATGAATATGTATATGTATGTATGTAATTAATTATTAGTAAGCAATTTATATATATTTAAAAACTTATTTTAAACTCAAGTATTCGAAGTATTTTCAAATCTATTTAAGAAATGAATTGATACAATATTAAGTATACGAGGTATTTCTTATTCCACAATAATATTGTCAGTATCATAACCTACTTGACTGCTCTTTTCGCATTTATCATGTGTACTCGTACACACACACACACACACACACTGGTATGTGTATGTGTATAAATTTTGTTGGCTTTTCTTCGCTTCACTAATAATTGAATAATTTTGACAAGAAAAATGGTACTAAAACCGGAATAATTTTCAAGCCTTAGAAGTTGTAAAAATTGGGGCTTCCCTGTCGGATCTTTGGCAAGGGAATTTGAATGGAAAATTTTGTGCTCCGAATTGTTCATGCCACACGTGTGGCATGTCAGTCAAGCAGAAATGAAGCGTGGCAAGGTCCTCCCTCTCTCACTGTCTGTGTCTCTTTTTTGTGGGAAATTTAAAATGCAAAACTTATAAAAAAAAAGATATATAAAAATATAAATAGAAGTCGGCCTTGGCATTGAATTTAAATAAATACAAATAAAATGTCATTAAATTTGCATAAAAATGTGAAATGAAATTCTCGCTAGCTTAATCAAATTGCAATGTATTCGGGATTTTCCATAGAATCCAACGAAAATTCAACACGATAGACAAACAAGCATTTTTGGTTCGTTGGCTCTGGAAATTTACTTCGACTGTTGGACTATTTGTATTGCGTGTACTGGGATTAGATTAACCAGAAACCAGCAGAAAGGTCCTTACAATTGCTCATTGCGTTTCTGCTTCTGTTTCTATTTCTGTTTCTGTTTTGGTTTCTGTTTCGGATTCTATTTCGTTTATTTATTTACTTGAAATTAGAAACTGCCAACTGTTCCCAAAAGTGGTCATTAATTAGTGGCTAAGCACTTTCGTTTAGTCCCAGACTTGGACACATACTGAGCTCTGGGATTGTTGTTCCAATAAAATACGACTCTCGGCTCTCTAAATAACAGAGTCAATGATTTCTTTGCTGAATTTAACTTTATTTAACTACTGATTAAATACAGTTCATTTGATACAAAGTGTTATGATGTCCAATAAAGAATAGATGTTCGATTAATATTTTGTTTTCATCGAATCAATCAGTCCTTGAGTTTAATTTGTCCTTCTAATTGACAGAGAGTCATTTCGTAAATCAATGGTCAAATCAGTTTATGGTCAAAGTTGTGCTTTAATCAACTCAGCTTTATTATACTCGAATCATGTGCTCATTACCTCATTACTTTGCTGGCATGACTATATTTTTAGTATTCACTACGAGTACTCGACTCAGAGCCTCCATTAATCTTAATTGCTGTCTAGCGTTTTCTACATTTCTTACTAGCTAATTCTTAGCTAGGCTAATTGATTGATTAGGGAGGAGAAAAGCAGCTTCCTATTAAATCTCTTTGGTCATATGTTGATATTAGGGCAGGATTATCATCCACTTTAAGCTACTTCACCTCTACTATATATATATATATTCTTATAAATGGTTTTCTCTAATTAAAAGCAACATTTTCTGGTCACAGCTGTTTTCCACTTGATAGATATTACAAATTAAATTGTGTTGTCAAGGAACCGCAGACTTTGAAGTGGGTTCAAGTGCCTTGACTCATACTTCATGTGACTTGAATTAACATTTTGCCTTTACATCAGCTTAAAAAAAGCCTTTATACTACTTTAAGTGTAATTAATTAATGGAAATGGTTGTTCATTAGTGACTTTTGTGCATTTATTGAAAAAGCATTCAAATGAAAATAATATATGTGTGTTAAAGTTTAATTAAGTAGAAAAGATGCAAAACTCTTCTTACTTAGTTCTCCTCGAACTTTTGAGCCTGAAATGACAATAATTGTTTAATGATATGATCACATAAAGAATTTCACAGATTGATACACTTTCAAACTTAAGAAGAGCAATAAAAATTTTGCTCTCCGCAAAATTGAATCCGTTTCGGAAGTGGGAACATAACTTTCGACTGTCTACAACTTCTTATGTATTCACAGTGGCTGCTGCTTTATACAAACCATTTGCGTTCATTCTCAATTTAATTGTTTGCTAATTTAATAGAAGTTAAAGTCTTCCGCACAAGTGAAGTGGAAGAGTTGGATGTTAAGAGTATCTCGAATTTGAAGCAGTTTTAATGCCTTCGTTACGGCTCGTCGCATTTGCCAGTTTTTGCTCCAAATGTGAGCTGACCCAATTGTGAAGGGACGCATTGCCATTGCCTCTGGGGACTCATATCTGTGCCTGGGTCTTTGCTGATGGTGCCCCATGTAGATGCCCTATGCCCCGTATCGTGTATTTTACTTGTGCAACAACAGCATGCACAACTTTAACGAATTGGCTTTATTTAACATTAGCTAATTTGTGTTTCTATATTTTCTCTTTTGTTTTTTTCGTTCCCTTTCTTTCTTTTTTTGCCTCTAATTTCAGCATCCAACGCTTTTTGCAATGTTTTTTCCTTTATCCTCATCTGCCTGGACAGTCGACTTAAGTGCCGGATGGCTTGCAACAACATTGTGGTTGTTGTTGTTGTTCTTGTTGTTGTTTGTTTTTGTATTTCCTCTCTCACTCTCTCTTTCTCTTGTTGTACTTGCATTTAGTTGTTGTTGCTACTGTCTTGACACTGATTTCAATTATAAATTGTTTTCCTTTTGCTCTGGTTTTTGTCGCTCATCCCATTCCTAACCCATTTACGTTAACCATTCTCTATTCCCCTATTCATGTTTATCCTTTACTTATTCTAATACCCTATGTCCTGTACTAAATGATTGCATAAGGTATAATATTGCAGTTGTCGTGTATGCAACAGACAATAATTTAAATGAATTTAATTTAATTTAATATTGTTGTTATTATATCCTGTAGTCTCAATATAACTGTCAACTTTTTTAGCTAATTCAAGGTTTTCATATTAAAATATTTTTATTAAATTATTTAAATTTAAAAGTACATTTATACTTTAATGAAAGTGCATCTTTTGGTCTTCAAATTGCTGAATATTTATTAATGGGTATACAACATATGTACATACACATATGTATTTATAGTATGTATGTATAGGGTATCTGTTAGATGCTTTTAGACGATTTAAATTCTTACTGCTTGTTATTTACCATCTCTGTTCGTGGCCTCAGTGCGTTTTTGTGATTGCTTTCTCAATTGGCGCGCCGCGAGCTCTGTTGGCTATCACTTTTAATCTAAGTTGGCAACAATGCGTCCATCCCAGGACCTGACGTGCTCAACCCCAGGACTCTCTCTGCCTCTCTAAAGGTCCCTTACTTTGGATGGAGGTTGTCTTGCGTGCAGAATGTGCGCTGTTCCTTTATTTATTTATTTTGTAACTTTTTTTTCCTTACACTCCTTCGCTCCTTTCCCCTTCCCCTACAAATGGTTCGCCTTCATCTTCGTATTATTATTTCTTTCATACTTCCCAGTTGTTGTTTTTTTTTTGTACTCTTACAAGCGTGCTGTTGTTTAGCTTTCCTGCCGTTGTTTTTGCTGGTAATCCTTGCGGCTATTATTCTTAGACATGCATTTATTTATCAATTTTTACGTCGCAAACAAGTCATGTGCTTATTTATGGATAGACGCCTTCACAAACTGACGAATAAACATTGCCAAATGGCCTATGCTTCATCTTCTGACATTCGATCGGTAATTACAAAACAAAAATAAACACCCCCCATCACAATGTCCATTTATTTATAGTACTCGCAGTTATACACATACGACAAAAGCAATTTTCTCTTTAAAGCTCATTTCAGGTATTTGTTGATATTTGATTTTATTTCGGAAACATAAATCCTTTATTTCAAAAATGATAGAAAAGTCCACATGGAATGTTGAATTGTAAATAATTTTATTTGAGTTTCATTTGTCAATAAATGTATGTCAAATGTGCAACGATTTGCATGTGCTATAAAATAGCTCTCATATTGATTTCGTATTCAAATAACAATATATCTGAAACATGTTAACATTTATCTGCTGACAGATTATAGGAAATTAAATAATAAATGCAGTAAATTGAAGAAAATTGAATTTAGTTGGTGTTTAAAGGGCATTTCATAATGAAAAAGACATTCCGCTTGGGAATCGATTCAGTATCTTGAAAGTTATGCTGTTCTGAACTCTTTGAATACGACTGTAATGCGACTGTCTGTCTCTTCACATATGCTTCAGTTTGGCTTCCTAATACTGACTGCTTATGAGTAGCAATATGTGAAATGAGAACTTTAAATTACCATCATACATGTACTAGTCGATGCATAAAAGCCTAAAGACGTTCTAAAACGCAAAAACATCCCAAACGAAAAGTTCCATCGTGTATTGTGAGTTGAGTTTGGCAGGAAAATTTTCATTTTGCAATTCCATCTACTGTACTGTAGAGAGGGCTTTTGGGTGAGTGAAAGGGTAAGAGCTTCATTGAGCTCTGTCATGATGCAGTTTCATGTCTGGTTAAAAGAGTTTCATTCCGGCAAACGTTCCATTGCGTTTTGTCCTGGTCTCAATTGCAGTGCGCACTGTGCGGCGTCCTGGAGGAGGGTACACGGAGTAGTCCCTGTCGCACACTGATTTAATTTTGAAATCTTTTTGCGCTTTCACGCAAATTAAAATGACGGCAGCAGTGTGGCAGATGTAGTAGTAGTCACAGGCAGTGCCACAGGCAGAGGCAGAAGCAGAGACAGAAGCAGCAGCAACGGTGGCATCAACCACGGCAGTGGAAACACGTTCGACGCACTGTCTCCGTCAGTCGCACTTGGCCGCAGTTGGGGTTAATAGATCATCATCATCGTCGTCATCAACTTGCTTCGTCCCTCCTTCCTGTACAACTCCTACAGCTAAAGCTTCTGGCCAGGGCCAACCCCACATACCCTTGCTCCATCTGTTTGTATTTCTACTTTTGCCTTTGCCAGTGCCTTTGCCTCTGCCCTTTGGGTTTGGGTTTGGCTTGGCATAACCCTGCTCTCAATTTGCTTGGCACAATTCAATTGTCAGGCATTTCATTTCAATTTAACAATTTGGAAATTGTTGCCGCGTTGGGAAGCTACTGAAGCTGAGTGTTGTTGCCACTGGTTTCCACGATAGCGGCAAATTATTTAGTTGCAATCTGACAGCCAGTCAATCAGCTAGTCAGTCATCAGTCATCAGTCAGTCAGGCATGTTAGTTACGGAATAGTTTCAAACACATGACTGATTTGTTAACTTCCTGTCACCCACTCTCCTCTCCCTCTCTCTATCTCTCTCCCTCTATCTATCTCTCATCTTTCATCTCTCAAAACCACACTTGCAAATTATGCCAGAACAAATATTTTGTTTGCTTTGGCAGTTTGACAATTGTCGTCCGAGGAGTTGTGGGAAGTAGGAAATTCATTGATTCCCAATTGCACAAATTGCATTTGCCATGCACAACAATTTGATGACAAACAAAAAAAGCTTCTCTCTTCAAGCAGAATATTAAAAATAATTGAGCTGTCTCATATTAATAAAAAGCAGAAAGATGAGATACCCTGCAAACTGTTCAAGTGTTACAATAATCATTTAATGTATTAAAAATCTGATGAATTAGCTAAATTCGCATTCCATGAAATACAATCATAGCTAATTCAAAAATGATAAAATCAAACTCATAAATAAAGTTGTTTAACTTTAATAATTTGATCTGTACATAATGATAAAACGAATCAACCCATTCAGATTGCAGCTAATCCCTCTTGCAACATGTGTCCGTTTCATTTCTCTAATGCATATGTTTAAAATGTCAATAATAGAGGGTGGAGAAGAGAAAAAGAAAAATACAATATTGTGCATGCGATGAGAGTTGTGTAAATAGAGCAGAAATCGTAGAATCATTGAACAAATCAACATACACATGAATCGGCTTATGACCGAATCAATCCTGAATTCTATTGGGAGACATATTATTTGATTTGTCAATACGGCTAAGAGGATTGAGCTTGCAAATGAAAATATTCTCTATGATTTTTACCCTTTTATGTGTCAACTTTTAATTGAGGTATAACAATGAATCATGATGAATTTGCATGCGTTATATATTTGATCTGAATTAAATTCAATTATTGCCAGGACTGTGGAAAAATTGAAAAGTCCTAATTATGAAATTCCCTTAAGCGAAATAACTTGATAGACTTGCTGACTTATTAAGCTGATTAACATCTTTTTGACTGTGCCTAAAACGTTTTTCCATTAATTCAATTATATGACTTGCGTTTACCTGGAACTAACGCATCCATATTATAGACTGTTTAGTATTATTAATCCATATTTTGAAGTGACATCACTAGCAAATGATAAACTTGAAGGGTAGACTATCTGTCAGCCTATTAAAGCTATTTCAATTTATATAATTTGAAGTCATTCATTGTTATGAAATCAGTTTAACACTTAAGCTAAACTTATTAAATCATCATTACGTCTATGCCTTAAACAATAACTGCTAGCTTGTTACACTAGTAATCGAAATAAATCAAATTATGTGACTATTGTGAATACCCTAAATGTAGACAATAGCTAGTAATTGTACATTGTACTTAACTATTCTTGTAACACACACGTTTTAAAGAGCTTTGAACTGTCAGTTTTGGTAATCAACCTGGGGATAAAATAATGCTTGTTACGAGTACTCTGCCAGAATATGTTGCATGGCCAGTTTTATGGGTAATTGTGACATCAGGTTGCATTGTGACCAAACTGGCGTGTAAATGTCAGAGAGAGTTCAGAGTAAGTGTGGAAAGGGAAAAAAGGAGAGGGGAAAAGCAGATGTCTCTGTATCTCTGGGATATAGGGATGCTGTTTTTGCTGCTGTCGCAATGTGCGGCAAAAGTTGGCAGCTCCTTATGCCGAAAAATAATAAAACAGATTTTATTTATGTGCTGCGCAAGAGCAAATTGAAATTCTGCAACACGAGCGAAATCATTCTCCAGATCGCGGCGCCTTGCCAGAAACTGCTTGCCATGGCGTGCCACATTCACATCCACAACCATATCCACAACCATATCCACATCCATATCCACATCCATATCCACATCCATGTTCACATCATCGCGTGCCGGAGAAAGGCAAACTTTGGAAATGCATTTGTCTGGTGCATTTGTCTGTGTGCTCTCGCACTCTTATAGTCTTCCGTTATTGTTGTGCTTACCCCATCATATTGGAGTCGAAGACGACATCGTCATCCTCAGCGCAACTACTTACACCCTGCTCTAAGGACTGAGACCTGAGGACTGAGGACTGAGTTCTGAGTCCTGAGAGCAGAGAGTCGAGAGGACTAAGGACGATGATGTTGTTGATGTTCCCTCTGAAGGATGTGTTCGCCACTTACAAATAATGGCACGTCAGCCGTGAAAACTTGCAACAAATTCATATCGCTATGCTACTGCAGATTCCAGTATATTCATGTACATCCTTCTGCCTGCCGGATGCACCTTTCGAAAATACGTACATGGGTAGCTCAACAAGTTAAAACAACATAGTTACTGTCATTTTAAATATTTATTAATATAATTACTGTCATTTAAATGTTGATATACATTTCATGGTATAACTACTAGTATTAAAATATTTATTAATATAATTACTGTTATTTAAATGTTGATATACATTTCATGGTATAAAAGAAAAGTTCTTTATATTTTAATAGAAAATGCTTCTCACTTCATATTATTTTATTTATCCTATTTTAACTGCGAATGAGCCTGAGAATGAGCAGTGTTTGTTACAAAATATTGTATGTAAAAAATTATAGAAATACAAAAATCACTTATATTAACTGCTCAATTCATCTAGATACACTTGACGGTAATCTTTCAAGCGACCCTCGTGTAAAAACAAACATCAATATCTCATTTGTAATTGCAGGCAGCATTTGCAAGATTCATGTATTTAAATATTACTTGTTAAATTGCACAATGTGTATATTTATTCACAATGTTAAGAACAACCATAAATTTGCCAAATGCTTTATCTCCTTTCTCCTCACTCTCTCGTCTCTCTCTCTCTCTCTGTTTTCCCATGTCTATGGTAATTATAAGGTTCTTAAGTTGTGAGCCATTATATGAAGCTTTTTCAATGTTAATTGCGAATTGCGTCTGGCAGTTGCACATTTTGCATCCTCAAAATGCAACAAAATGAATCCCAACGGGCAAATTGTTACACAGCTGTAACCAGAGGCCCAATTCGAGTGTAATTAATTCTGAAAAGGGCTTAGATCCAGAGTCAGAGTCCGAGTCAGAGTCAAAGTCATTGGTCGAACAAATGGAACAAAGTCTTTTGCAAAGAATTATGAATACACTGAGAAACGTACCAGAAGCCAATTTATCCATAAAGCAAAGAGGATTTCAACATTGAATAAAATGCCATAAACATATTCGTATTAAGCCAAGGATTATGAAATTTAAATTCCAATTCAAAGTGTTTTCAAAGAAAATACTTGCATGCTATCAATCATCAAGAGAAAGTTGTCCAATATCGATGATTTATTAGTTGCGATGCGTTCATTTGCGTAATCATGAAATTCACTATGAATATTCTTAGTTTAGTATCCAATTTAATTGGTATTCCCACAAAGCATTGACAAATCCATCAAATATTGGACACCATGGCGTATACACAATGTGTTGCATGGTAAACTGGCTTAACAACTGACATTTTATAGCTATGATAAAAATCAACAGATTACTTGTAACGTAATATTGCACAGTCTTTAATATAAAGCTTAAAAATGTACTTTTTACTTTAATCAATTTTTAAATCAAATTTTGAAGTAATAAAAATCAAGTAAATAATAAAAATTGGAGGCTATTGAGCTATAAAAAAGTATAGCTATTAAACTATTAAAAGCCAAGAAATGTGGCCCAGAAATGTGGCCCAGAAATGTGGCTTCAAATGTGTTTAAAAGTGTAGAATATCTCAACACAAATTCTTATAAAGTAGAGAACTTTATGACTTGAGAACTTGTCAATCGAGTCTCCTCAATGAAATCAATCGGTCGAGTCTTATACTGAGCTATTTTAATCTCGGAAGCTCTTCAATTGCTTAAGGGATTCACACAGGCTTTCGAATGTGTCCCTTTCATTTGAGTATGAACGCACTCCTACAAGTATTACATATGTATTAAAGTCTAATTTATTCAAGAGATTTCGAACTGTGAAATCATCGCAGTGCCACAGCAGGGAAACCAATTAGTAAATCATGAGACAACATTATGTAGCTATATAGAGAAACTATAGAAAGAGACAACGGAAACTGAATTGGGGCCAACTAACTAACTTCCCTTCTTCCTCGCTATTTGGAGAGGTCCATTGCAAATGCAAAACTGTGAAATATAATAATAATTGTTATTCAGTTACTTTGAGCCCACTGCAAATGCAAATGCACATTCAGTCAGTCATTTGAAAGGAAAGGGAATTCCCCTCTTTGCTGCTGAGTTTGCTGGCAAAAAATACACTTTGATTATAATCTTATTAAATGAAGCTTCTCTAATTAATTTTATCACATCCTGCATATGCATATGTAATTTAAATTGGTCTCCGAATTTACTACATTTTCCAATTTATCTCTAAAAAATGCTGCAAATATCATAGATTTTAATACCTTTTCTATTTTGAAAAAGACTTCTGCAATAATTAAATAGGTAAAAATTAAGTTTGGTATTCATTAAAAAAATTATCATAAAAATATTAATGCCAGGGTAACACTTAGTCGTGCAATCAAAGGATGAAAAGTTGAAAGTGTTACCATAAATAATCTATTAATCCAACATTTCCCTTTAAAATATTATAAGCTAAAAGTTGATGTCTGCTGTATAAAAATGTCAGCCATTATTGTATGTAGGTGGGATTTAAAAGTTTTCTTATCTTACTATTAAGAAATAACATTTAACGATAATTTCCCTTGTGAGGGAGCAAAGAAATGGGATATCAGAGGATATAAAATATTCGGTTTGCCGCGACCAAGTTTTTCGATTTGGTTTTCGGATAACGGCGATGACAACAGTCAGACAATACAAACTATAAATATGCAGAGAGTCAGAGACAAGTCACAGTAACCGAATGGGGCCATAGCTGGAGACTGAATACTGGCTACTGGAGACAGAAGACAGAGACAGTGGCCAGAAGGGGAAGAGAGATCAGAGATGTTGTAGATACATATACACTCGTATGTATATAAATAAGTAGGAGTTGGAGCTGTCTGACACAAAAATGGAATGTACCAGGGAAAGCTATGCCAAAGCTGTTCCCCCTTTTCTCTCCCACTCTCTCTCTTTATCTATCTTTTTCTCGCTGGCTGTCGGTGTCTCTGGCGCTGCAAGCAAAATGCAAAATTTATTGCAGAAAACTACAGAAACAGTGGGTGGCTGTGATGCTGTGATGCTGGTGGTGCGTGTATTGCCGCCGCCGGATGAAGTGAGGCGTGCAAAATGTGTTAAGTCTATTGAGTGTATTAAAGCAAATAACTGCTGCGAATGAAATACATGCAACAACGACAACGACAACGACAACGATGGCGATACATGCAGATGCCAACGGCAATAGTAATGGTCCTGTGTGTGTGTGTGTGGGTGTGAGTGTAAATGTGGCATGAGGCAAAGATACTTAAATGCCAAACACACTGCCTCCTCACACACATATGCAAATATGAATATAAATGAACAGCGACGAGTACTCAATGCTGTTGACTAAACCGAGGCTAAATCAGGCATTCATGTGTCTATGTGTATGTATGTGTGTGTGTGTCTGTGTGTGTGTGTATGTCAGACATATCTATGGCTGTGTGCGAATGCCAAAAGTTGAAAGTTAAACTTATGGGCGCAAAAGAAATCGACAAGGGTATTACAACTAAAACAAAAGTGTGAACAAGCCCAGCTGCGCTGGGATAATAACGACGCCACAACGGAAGGATGAGATGTCTGAGATGGAAAATTGAGCTTAAGATAGTAAAAGTCTCGTCACACGGCCCATTTTTAAGTGTCACTTTTGTCACTCAATGAATAACGCGGTTGTTTTTTAAATAATATTGTATTTAATTAACTTCCCAGCTTTAAAGTTAAACCTATGGTTAGATAGTCACATAAAAATATGTATGTATAGACAATAGGGTTAATCAGTAATTAATCCTATACATAATTGTATTTCCATTTAATTTGTTTCATTATTTCCTACATCATGTATTGTCTGTGGTCACTATACAATTTAAACATCTTTTCAAACCTAGTATGTATAGAAATAATAATTCTTTCCAGTTTATTTGTGTAAATTCAATATATAAAAAATCAATATGCATATTTTATTTGAACTTATTTATTGAAAAGAACAAAAATATATTAAATGGACAAGGGTTTGTCGATTTTAAGAGTGGGAACATACAAAGGCTCCTCAGTAGTTGATATTAAATTTGATGAGGGTGCTTTGTTGGCTGGTATCACATTGATAAATTTAAGAAGTATTTTAAATTTACGAGAAATGTTTTCATGTATATTTATAGTTACATTGATATTAATATAAAGTCAAATTAAATCGAATTAAAGTCCAAGAGCTATTTTCCACGAGTCTTAGGCTATGAAAACCTATAATTGTAATTACTATTAATTTGTTTAATTGTTTCTTAATAATTTCTTAATTTTAATTGTTATATTTTTATTTTTCCTTCGCTGAAAAAGTGTCACTAAGAAACATACCGTGTGACGGCACTTTAAAGCACAGAGGAGTTGATAAGGGAAAGTATGACTGTGTGTGGGTTAAATTTTCAATTATGCGACCCAGTCAAACAAGCCTTCGATATTCAGCCACAGAGGCATTTAGTACGCTCTCAATTCTCCCTGCTCCTCTCCTCTCTTCTCGTCATCTTGTGACATAGTGGCAAATGGGCTTTTCGCGTCGCGAATACCTACAAAGCTCTTTTCCCTCCTCTTTTTCCCTTGACGGGCAATTCAATAAAGTGCCAGAGTTGCCAACGTGCAAGTGTCAATATGTACAAGCTCTCACACCTAAAAGCGCAATTAAAGACACAAAACTGAGGGAAAGTGCGAACTCTAAACGCAACAGGAGGACAAACAAAAAGGGCAAAAGTGGGAAAAGGGATATTTTAGAAACCTTTCACAGCGAAAAGGGACTAAATGTAGGCTCCTCCGACAAAGAGGACCCCAAAACTGTGGCGAACAAACATCGAGAGAGACTTGAAACCCATTCAATGGGTTAATAAAAACTTGTCGGCTTTACAAATCAAATGCTCAAATCCGCAGGAATTTACTTTGGGTGTGTGTGTCTGCTATGTTATGAGTAATTAAAAGTAAAACCGCACTGTGCTAAATTCCACATTTACAAATGGTAATGAAGACAACCATTTTCTTGTTACGGGTCAAACTCTTATACAAAGGAGTTAAACATGTGTTTACCCATCTTAATTGGAATTTATATGATGACTCAGTTTAAGCTTGTTGTTAGAATAACTACTTAGATGTCGAAAGGAATTGTACGGAAAAATAAAAATCATATAGTTGAACTTAGCATTGTCTACTTTAAAGTCAAGTAGCTTCTAAAAAAATAGATAAAACTTATAAAGCCTCCTTCCGAAAACTCTTCAAAAACATACAAACATGTATGTCAAACATTCTATCAATTTAAAACAGTCAAACATTGACCTGTCATTCAAAATTTATAAATATTTGGCAGCTGAAATATGTCTATTCCTCTGTCCCTCTGTTTATCACTCTGTCTGTCTGCCTGTCTGACTGTCTGTCTGTCTGTCTGACTGTCAGCTGTCTGTTTGAAGCCATCAAACTCACATACTGTAAAAACTAAATCAATAAGTGTGAGGATTACTTTCCCCGAATCCAATTTTGTATTTGATATTCTGAGTATCAGTTTTGTCGGCTTTAAAAGTGACTTTGAATTTTACGCTGAGCTCCAACTTAAGTGCTTGAATTATTTATAATAAAAAATAGAAATAAATACATATAGTACCCGTAGAAAAATAATATTTTACTTAAATATTTTCACTCTAAAAACATTATAATAATTAATTATTTATTAAACTTTTGACTCAATTTTTTCATACCCAATTTGCCATCTATTTTTATGTGAGAAACAAACTAAGCCGATTATCAAGCTTACATTCAAATTAATGCAAGAAAGAAGAATTATCTTTGGCACGCGAAAGATTTTATACTCTTGTTTAAAAAAAAACAACCAAATTTACATTTTGTGAGTTTGGCTGTGGTATCTTAAGAAGTTTTCCAAACTAATGATAAAATTTTGACCGATTGTGGCTATGACAAGAGGATGATATGATAATCTGACTTTATATTCATTGTTTTTGTAGAGAATCCCTTGCTTACTTACAAAATTTAAAGCTTGTACCATTACATTTAGTGCTCCTGATATTTTGATAGCTTTGATGAGCTGCTTGCCACAACAAAGTAATAAGGGCAACATGCATATGCAACAGATTCATATATCGTGTTTGTGTGTTTTTGTTATATGTACATGTGATATTTTTAACAAACTGGACTTTATTATTTTTGACAATTAATTTGGTCTGAACAAACTTTAAATTATGTAAATTTTAATTAAAGCGTTTAGTGAAAGTTTGCAGCTCATTAGATTGAATTAGTATCGTGTGGCAGCAGTCGCCATAATAATTTACGATGAAACTTGCAACGTGAAACTATATAATATATTGTTATTGAAATTAATATGTGTTTAATTTAATTTATAATGTCGGCTGCACGAAAGAAAGTTGCTCTGACATAGGTCACAAGTATATGTACAGCAAACGCGAGTACTTACTGCCATAGTTGCCACATGTGGCACAAACAACAACAACAGCAGCAAGAACAGGAAAAAGACGAGTGAATGAACTGCTCACACATTTCCTAGGCAGGCACTGCGATTACAAAAACATCGACACTTAATATGTTTATTAAATTTGTTGCTACATCATTAGGCACTAGCAGCCGTATAATGTGGCACAAACACTTCGACAATCGCCCACACACACATACACACATATACACATACGCGCATACACAATAAGGGGGGCTGGTGTGTAACTGTTTGTACTCACTGTGCTTTTATACCCTACGCTCCATAAAACGTCTACTAAGGTAATTCAAACTTTGTGCAAATGCATGTTACACTTGCCAACACCATGAAGAAGCCGTTAAACAGGCCATAAAGGACATGCCCCTAAGGAGGGCGATACACACACATACACAAATACATGTATATAGTATTTATATAAATATACTTATATGTATGTATGTTTCAGTTGTGTTGCATTTTTAAATCTTTGGCATATTTCAGGGGAAAAGCTAAAAAAAAATAGCTTTTATATAAAAATTATAAAATATAATAAGTTTATTCTTGTAATGCTGGGACCCTCAATAAATAAATAATAATAATCACAATAAAAATACAAAATAATATAATTGAAGACTCAGACCAGTTTTGTAGTTCAATTTATGCATGATTTGTATTTTTCATAATTAAATTAAATTAATATATAGTATATTTATAAAATATAGTAAAATATTCGCTTACATCGTTTTTATCAAGACTTAAAAAATATTTCATATAAAAGGCAGAAAATTGTTTAAAAACAAGGTGTTTTTATACCATAGACATAGGCAAATATGTACATAATTTAACTTAAATGTGATATGGATTAAGCAACTGATTTCATTTGGTTTCTTTTAATTTTATTTTATTGCAAACAAAGCTCACTGAAAGTAATCGAATATTTATAAATATATATATAAATATTCTCTATATTATTCAAGTGGATGATAGCCTGTTCACTTAAACCGATTATTTTTCAATTTTATTTCGAATCAAGTATTAAAAGCTTTATGCTTAATGCGAGTTTCCAAATGAATTAAAATTAAAATAAATGAATCAACAACGCAAAAATGAACTGTGATACTCAAATGTTACAAAAGTGTAACATAGCTAGCGGAAAATATAATATATTATGGTTATTAAAAGCGAGTCATTTCTTATTCTATTTTCTTGGTTAATATAAATATTTATCCAAAAGTATCACATGTTAAAAAAAAAATATCAAACTTTGCAACAGTATTTCGATCAGATTATTTCTGCATCGAGTGATGATATTGTAAATACACGTTTGTATTTACATTTTCAGGGAGATTTTTTTCAACAGTAGAGAAATATACGTTTTTTAAGCATTTTATTACTAAATGACTTCCATATATTGTAATTTAAAAATTATATGAAATGTTGTAATAATGTCACAGTCATTCTGAAATTGTATTTGTTGGGTCTAGCTAGCTTTAAAACTTTTAATTATTTTTCAAATATAGTTTGACTATTCAATTTGTATTCAATATTATCATTTGTCAAGCTGCAAATATCCCCTCAATAAAGCTGTTACCATAAAACTATACTTGTTATTAAATGTTCATATACAATTTCCATATTTAGAGAATGACTTAGAGCCGTTTAAACCCCATCAGGCATTTGCAGGCTACAAGCCAAGGCAATGCCCTGCAAAAAGTGCTCGAGGCACAAGCACAATGACTGTGTATGGGTGTGTGTGTGTGTGTGTGGTGTGTGTACTTTGGGCCACTTAACTTGGGCTTAACGATTGTTATTTAGATGCAGTTACAGTTGCGTTGCAGCTGCACTCACTGTAGTTCAAATATACTCATGCGAGTGTATGCATGAGTCTCCGTTTGAGTTTGAGTGTGCCACTGTGAGTGTGTGAGTGTGAGTGTGTATTCAAATAGTTTATGCTTTAAAAATTTGCATTGCCTACTTTTCGGCGTTGCATGGATGCAGATGGCGACAGAGATGGAATGGGAGAGGGAAAGGGAAAAGAAGAAGTAGAAAGAGAAAGAGAACAGGAGTTGGAGTTAAAGCTGGAGGAGATTTCTGTTTACGTTAGCGTAACAAGTGCGTGAAGTTTGCAGTTGCTGCAAAGGTACAGCGCACACATTTTTCTGCTGTTTTTTTCTACCTTTTTTTTTATTTGTATTTTTTTATTTTTTGCTGTTGCAGCAAAAGTTATGCGCATTATTAAAAAGCAACGCGATTCTCGCATAAATTTTAATGCTCATGATTATTATTATGATAATAAATTTCATGGAAATATGCGTGGTGTTCGTGTGTGTGTGTGTGTGTGTTTGTGCATTGGTAAATCATGCTGACGTTTTCAGACAACAACATTAAAAGTCTAAGCCTTTATTTACCATACTTTCGTGTTCTTCTTTTACAGCTGCTGCCACAACCAGCGAATCCAACCGCCTGATATGGACGGAAGAACCACAGACAATACCGCCCCAACTAGCAGATGACACTGCCAGCAGTACATTCGACTATAGAACAGCACTTGCCACGCCCACAACACATAATGATCACGAGCACGCCTTGACCATCTCGAGACCTCCGGGGAGCGGGGATCGCTTAAAGCGTGAGACGGATGAGGTGGATCGCTGTCGAATGTTCACTGTGGGCGATGCCAACAAGAACGAGTTCTACAGTCCCGAGTATCCCAATCTATATCCCAAGAACATTAATTGTACGAGGGTCATAACAGGTGAGTCAAGAAAGTCACAATATTGAAATAAGTAGGGATAACGATCTAAAATATGATACGTTAAATATACATAAGCATATTGCGAACTTAGAGTCACGGAAGTTGATTGAACTGGTGTTAAAAATATATATTAGAAATAGACTTCTTATATCAATCTAATTCTGAATATTAGTAAATTTAGAACTTCTTGAATGCAGATCAAAACAGATTGAAATACTTATGTGTATGTATGTCAGAAATTTATTTGCTATTATTGACTAACTGAAGAGTGAGTCCAGACATGCAGTAATGTAAATCCATTGTACTATTTAGACAGCGGGCAATATAATCATGGAAGCCAATTACAGAGAAAACTTCCTGTGGCATGTGAATGCGGCGAATGAGTGTGGGTCAACGACTAAGTGAATGAGCAGTGGGTAGTGAGTGGTGAGTAGTGAGTAGTGAGTTGTGAGTGAGTGAATGCAATCAGGTCTCGTAAAAGATTATATGGCAAGCACTTTGCTGCCGGCGCAACTTACTGCAAATAATTGCAAGTCTTAACCAAGATGCGCATTTCCAAGAGCATTGTGTTGACATTTCAGCTCACTGACAAACAGTAAGTCAGAGAGTCAGTCAGTCAGTCAGTCAGTCAGTGAGTCAGTGAGTCATTCTGTCAGTCTGTCACTCAGCCAGTTGTTCGGTTTAGAAGGAGGGTTGTTTTGCTGCCGCTGTCTGACAAAATCGTGCCCTATTAAAAGCGTTAGCGTGTTTCTCTGATGGCCTCCAAATGGAATTAGGATTGCCGCTGGGATAGCGATTGCATACATACATATATGGACTTGAGATTGAGTTGAAGATGGAAAATGGAAAATGGAGTTTCGAGCATAGCAGTCATCATATTTACGCCGTGTTTCGCTTCACTGGCTTTTGGCCTCGTTGCTTATCTGTTAACGGGGGCAAAATCATTTGTCAGTTAAGACAAAATGCGAAGCAACGCAACGTTTGATACTGGGATAAAACCTAAGCGAATGAAATGATTGACTTTCCATTGGCACGCATCAGCGGCTACACTCTGTATCTGTATCTCTATCTGTGTCTGAATCTAAATCTATATCTATATGTGTATCTGCATCTCAGCGAAAAGTATCTCTCCCACATTCACTCTGTTTCGCTCTGTATGTGTGTGTGTGTATCCTCGTATTAAGTTTACATGTGTGCGTTGGCTTAGAGAGACAGCTAGATAGATAGATGGAAACATAGATAGATGGGCTGGGAGAATGGCAGGCTTATTTGCATATCAATATGTGCCGTCAGGCGATAGACCGGGTCATGTTGCCAGCACCAGAAGCAGCAGCCTGTTGGTTGTTGCCACCCTAATCCCGACTACGACTCCGACTGCGACTCCCAATTGTTGCCACATGCCTCCTGATTGCTGCCTCTGCCTCAGTACTGCTGCCTGATGTTGAAGCTCAAAACGTTAAGCGGCTGCATTAGTATTATTTAAGCTTATGTTTGTGTGTCTATTTCTATATGTATATACGACCATAGGCATCTCTTTGTATGACAGTGATTCCATTCGGCTCAGCAATTAGTCTCTATTTCTAATTACAAGTACTTATTATAAATAAGCTTAACTCCATCCTATCTTATATTAATAATTAATTGAAATTGTACTCTTAATAATTTCATTAAATAATTGATTTAACGAAGTTAAATTGTAATTTTCAAGTAAATCGCCTTAGGTATTGTCTAATTGATATTAATTGACAGTCAAAGTGCTTTATTACTAATAGTTTAAGTAATAATAATATTAATAATAATTTAGATTTGTTAACTAACGAAATAAACTCGGAGAAATGTTTACTGTAAAATTTACTAGGAGAGAAATTCCTTAAGAAAATTTTAAATGGCCGTCTGACAAAATTCATTATAATATGTTTTAAATTTAAAATTTTCATACTTATTTGCATTATATCTCTATTCTAAACTCTGGTGCAAAAATATGACCGCACCCCTTTTTTCGATTTATCAATCGTAAGATTACTTATGTCTATAATAAGATACTTATCCTTGGTCTCATTAGCTTTTCTTTAAAATCTGTAAGCTGTAAGCTGAGTTGGTTTTTTTTTCATTTTCTTAAAAACTCTGGTGCAAAAATATGACCGCACCCCTTTTTTAGTGTTTAGTGTTGTGTGCGCTTTTATGACCGCACTCGACAAAATGAAATAAACCTTATAAGAAAATGAAAAAAAGACCATCTCAGCTTAAAGATTTATTCAAGTTCGCGCTTTAGAATTCCCAAGTGGTTTTAGCAGTGCGTGCATGAGATGCCGTTTAGATCAGTTTCTTTTGACAAGTTTTTTTTTTTTTTTTTTTTTTGAAAGCGACCTTAATAACCTTTATAAAATAATTGAAGTTGAAAATATAAAAGTGATTTTGAAGAAAAGCTAATGAGACCAAGGATAAGTATCTTATTACAGACATAAGTAATCTTACGATTGATAAATCGAAAGAAAGGGGTGCGGTCATAAAATCGCACTAAACACAAAACTTGGGGCGGTCGTTTTTATGCACAAGAGTTTATACCTATCTTTAATAACTTAAACCAATTAATTAAATCATTTTAAATCAGCGCTAAGGAATTTGGTGAAAATCTCAAAATTTAAACGAAGGTATGACAAGTTTAATTGCTAAGGGCTGATCATCATTTTTGTTGACAGTCAAAAAAATAGTTTTCTCAGTAGAAGAAAGTTTCTCAAATCGAAAAAAAATGAGTAGATAAAAGAATGCCTTTGCACAGAATAATATATAATACTTTGGGTTAATAAATATACTATTACTTGCGAGCTAATGAAATCCATTTGTGAATACTTTAAGTACTTTTAGGCTCTTCAATCCCATTTGTAACTCATCAGGTGGTTCTTTGCCCCAGCTTCAACTTAAGATTAGTCTCAAACGAGTTTATATCGCAATGCATCTGTGCTATCAATTTCTGCTCTGTGGTTAGTAATCTTCACTCAGTCTGCAATTTGTGTAATGTTAGAGCAGGAAATTCTATTCAAAAATTGCGCTCAATTGCTGTCCCCAGCTGAAGCATTCTCCCTCCCTCTATCTCTCTCTTTCTTTCTCTGTGTTTTTCTTTTAGTTTCTTTTCTTTTGTCAAGGCCAATCAAACTGGAAATCCCCATTCACATTCAGAGCAGCTCAAACATAGCATTTTGTTTGCGTATATGTCTGTGATTCACTCTTTCATTACAGCTCCATTATGTTATGTATACTCTTCTTGGTTGGGCTGGGCTGGTCCCAAGGCCTGTCCTGGCCTAGTACCTGAGGGTCCCTGTTATGCCACGTCTGGCCACAAAGGCTCCACAATCCGTATGTGTGTCTGAATGTGTGGATGTGTGTGAATGTGGGCGGGGCTTTCTTTTTTCTATCTTTTTTTTTCAAGTGCTACGCGTCGGCCCATTGATTCATGCCAAGGATTCAGTCGTAATCATCCGTTTATCTACCCACCCACACTTCCACCTCCTCTCTCCCATCTCTCCTCTTCCTTTCTTCAATCTCTTCTGTTTTCAACGTCTTGCTGTTTTCTTTTATGTGGCCACTGAATGAGTCCCCAGTTGCATTCATTTGGACACACAAATACGACACCAGTTCGTGTTTCAGCCTGAGCTGTTGTTAATCAGACGCCTCTGTCTCTCTCTCTCTCTGTATCAGTCTCTCTATCTCTTTCAGTTTTCTATGGAACACAACGTGGCTGAAAAATCAAAGGAAAAATTTTTCAATAGTTCGTTTTCCGCAACGAAACAATATCGCAGCTCTGTTTCTGTTTCTGTGATCTTCTTGGCATTACAATTAGTTTAACAGAGCTTAAATATTAGAGGGGACTATTTTTGAACTCAATCATTCAATTATTATCCTTTTCAGCCAAAAAATTAATTCAAAGGGAAATTTATACCCATATGTGGAAAACAAAGCTTGGTTATTACTTTTGTGTGCCTCTGAAAGTTAACAATGTTCTAATAAATCTATTCAATGCAATTAAAATATAAATCAGACTATTAAATAAAATAAAGTTAGAAATACTATAGGAACTTTTATATTATAGATTTTTAGCCATAAATGCTGAGAACAATTTCAATTCCAAATAATAATACCAATGGAAGTTGAATTCCCTTGCAATTTAAATGGAAATAGTTATGTATAAATTTCTTGTAATTAATTTTAAGCCATTTAAGTTGTACACAAGCTTGTTTAATTGAGTTATAGCATAGCCACAAGATGTAACCCTTAGGCCGTAATGCTTAACCTGTAAGCCGATTAGAGCTCAACTAGAATAAATAAATTGTACTCGTTCTTCATAATATTGTTGAATCTTGTTGAATACTCTTTTGATACCTGTTGTTATTGTTTGTTGTTGTTAATTACAGCGCCAAAGGGTCAAATCATACGCCTGGACTTTCGCAACTCGTTTAATATCGAGGCCAAGGAGGAGTGCAAATTTGATTTTCTTGAAGTAAGTAAGTGTTGCAATGTGGCAACAACAGAAACAACAATAATATTAAGACTAGTAGCAACAACAAAATGCTTTTGCATTTACTTTAAAACTCAACTTTATTGTTAAGCAAAAGAAAAAACAAAAAAAAGAGAAAATAACACAGAAACAGCAACAACATCTAAACAAGAACTTGCCCCGTTTGCGTTGGGAAAACTTTTCAAATTGTTTCCTTCATAGAAGAAGCCTTTTGGCATTTTTCTATGTATTTGCATGGCAATTTCTAAGCGACGCTCCAAGTTTTAATTGAAAATTGGCATTGGTCAGTTTGGCCGCGTTGTCTGCCGTCGTCGTCGTCGTCGCCGTAGCCGTCACTGTTGCTGCCACCGCCCACATGTCGTATGCGCAACATGCAACAACCAACAACCGGAAGGCAATAGCAATGCCAAGAACCAAGAACATCACGAGGTTCAACCCAAAACTTATCCAAAGCCAAAAGTGAAACAACGCACTCCAACTAACAACTTTATCAAAAAGCCACACCAAAATATGCACAAGTATAAGCCACCTTTGCAAAACCGGCTACTTAATTAGCAAACTATTTTTGAATTAATCTAACTTATTGCAAACTTGCAAAAACATAATCATAATTAGACAAACCGCAGAACGGGTTCTAATTTATGTTTCTTCCGATACATGCTAGTATCCAACAGATTTATGTTTTTAAAATGAATTTGCTTATTTTATATATATAAATTGGTGAATACAATTTGTTTCTTATATCATAAATAAAATTAATTTAAATATTTGTGCTTTTGTCTAAAACAGATATATAAAAATATAGTATATATTATATAAAATATAATATATAATATAGTTATAATAATATTTTAAATATTATAATTATTAAAACTATGTTTTTCGCACTATTTTTGTGACATCCCTCGTGGGATCGAGAATCGAGAATATTCCCCACATGCTCGTAAATCGATGCTGTCTCTGGTTTTTGCCCGGTTAATCATTTGATAACTTCCTTTACTAAATGGCATGCGGTTTCTGTTCGGTTTTTGGTTGGATTTTCTAGATACGCGACGGACAATATGGCTTCTCAACAGAGATTGGTAAATTCTGCGGCACAGATTTCCCACCGGAAATCACCTCAAAGGAACGGTATCTGTGGCTGCATTTTCATTCGGACGACACAATCGAGTACACGGGTTTCAGTGCCGTTTACGAGTTTTTGGATCGGAATCGGGAGGCGCCCAGCACAGATCTAAACTGTACAATTGAAAAGAATGGCTATGAGGGCTTCATCAACTCGACAGATGTCCCCGCTGAGATTAGGGAGCAGGTGTTGCGTGATAAAATTGCTCTCGACTGCATTTGGAAAATCCAAGTCAAGGATAATTGGAAGGTGAGTGAAATGAAGTGAAGTGAAGTCAAGGAGCAACTGATACGTAAATCTCTAATAATATTTACATTTTTCTCTCCCTGTCCCTCTCTCTTTCTCTCTCTTTTTTTTCTCTCTCTCTGTCTACGTAACACTTTTGCAGATTTTTTTGAAATTCTTGGACTTTCATCTAAGCAAACCGAATGACTGTGACACGAACTTTTTGGATATATTCCCAGAACAAACAGTGATGCCATCAAGGTAAGAGTCGAGTCTATGGTGTCATCGGCGCGTATACGCAATGTCGTACCACAAACCAATTTCCGCTTCACGAATGCGCCACAATGTGAAGTCAGCCAAAAAGCAATGAAACGCTATAAAGATCAAAGCATGTAAAGCAAAATTTCAATTTATTACCGGCCAAAGTAAATTGTATGCTAACGGAAGTTGCGGCGGCGCCTTTGACTCGCCCAACTTGAATTGTTTTGTGCCACCAAGCCACAGCCCATTTCCATTTCCCTTCCCTTCTCATTCCTTTTCCATTCTCATTGCCATTCCCATTCCCAGTTAAATAACCCACATAACCCACAGGACGCAACGCCCATAGCCCATTCACGATTCATGCATCATTCCTTCACTCTCCTGTCTTTTTTTTGTATATTTCTCTCCCTTTTGGTGCCATTCAACAAATTTCCACTTGTTGCTGCTTCACTCCCTTCAACCTACTTCAACATTAGGGCCTGCTCTTGGGCCACGGCTTTTGGCTTTTGTATGCCCCACTGATGGGAATAACGACAACGACGACGTCAATGACAGCACCACTCAAAGTGATTGACTGTTCTTTCTATGTAGCCGTGGCTCGGCCCTGGCCCTGGCCCGGGCTGTCTAGCCGACCAGGCTCATTGATTTGCTGCTAGTTCCCATTGCCATGGCCATTTCCACTGTCATTCCCATAGTCATAGCCAGAGAGCTGTCGTTCTCAAGTGTCCGTTCAATTCCCATTCAAATTTCTGCAACAATTTACCACACGTGTTAGAAGGTTAACGTATCAATTTAACCCTGCACTTCATTTTGCACTATTTAGAAGATCGACTTGAAGCTTACCCTACTAACAAAAGTTTTAAATCTAAATACAATAAATTTAAAATGATAATAGATCTTTCTTCTGTATTTGAGCCATCTGCATATTTTAATCTTTCATTAAATTGACTGAGAACCCTTTCAGGTATTCTAATAATCTCTTCAATTTCAAGAAATAACTATATTTAAACACTTCGTAAAGAATTTAAAACATTATTAAGACTTACAAGTATAAATTGCTCTACATTTTTATTTTATTTTTTATTAGATATTTTTAGGCATTATTTAAAATTTCAGAATATACTCTAAATTGTTTCAGGACTCCCTTATAATAATTCCCATTAAACCAAGCCATTAAAATTCATACACATATAAAATAAAAGAAAATGTTGTTAGATAAAACAAGACAAATAATAGTAATAATATCAAAAATTTTAGTAAATTACCTATTATTATTATTGACCTTTTGTTTATGCCACATCACAACATTAAATTAAAGTACAAGCATTGGCTTCAAGGCGGCCCAAAGGTCTCAGCCCGAATTAAAAAGCATTTCTATACTTCAGTCTTATTGATTGTATACTTCTTCATCCTTTGTTGACTTTTATTTTATCTGTTTCATATTCCCACTTTTTTTCCTTTCTATTTTCTTTGCAGAGTGAAAAACTTTTGCGGCTCGGCGGGCGAGAGCATTACGGCGGAGTCAAATATTCTCCACATGCGATTTTACGCCGAGCAAAATGCGATTAACTCCACATTCTCCATTCTATACACAGCGTTCCGTGACCGTGGAACGGGAAGTAAGTTCCACAATTCAAACTGCTAACAACTACCAACTTCAAACTCCAACCTCAGCGCACACTATGATGACATAGTCTGTGGTTTGCCCAAAAAAAAAACATAACAATAGAAACACAAATAAGAAAAACAGTTCTTGTCACAACGACAATTTAATACTCTTGCAGTTCACTTGATATTTAATTTCTTAAAATTCAGTCTATGAATTAAAGCTTTTCGAATTTGATAAAACTTGGTCAGGATATTGTGGCATAAACTTGTTCTGTAAATAACTAAAAACTCTCTCACAAAAATAACCAATTTTCAGAACCAAAATAATAAAATCTGGACTACTTACAAGCATAAATAAACATTTAAAAGTTTTGAGTAGATCTCTTTAAAATCCATTATAGTTATCATGATCTTATAAATGTCATAAAATCTATCAACAATGTAGTGTCCACTGCGAGAGTATTAAAACCGTTGTCAGTTGTGGCAAATCCTTCAAATTTGCCGCACGTGCGTTACGCGAACTTCTCAAAGGCAACAGAAGCAGCAGCAGCAGAAGCAAGGGCAGGAAAAGGAGAAGGACAATGGGTATGGGAAAAAGCCAGAGCAATCCTGTGCTAAGCTGAAATCCCAACTCGCCACACAAAACACCACAGTCCACAGTGCACAGTTCACAGTGTACAGTGAGGCAAAAGGAACCAATAGAGACGTGGTGGTCTGCGCTTTCTTTATTTTTTTGGTGATGGCTTTTTCGGCTGCCTTTTTAGCCTTATTCACTGTTGGCCGGCCATTTGAACAGGGCCTATGGCGGCGACAAACATCTTCGTTGTCGTTGTCGCTGTCGATTTCGTTGTCTCAACAACTGTCTGTGCCCGTTGTTGTCTAACCAACTATGTATCTGGTTTGGTTGGTTTTTGGCTATCCGTAAGCATCTAAGCGTCTAACAGTTTGTCTGCTTGTCGGTCGGTCTGTCTCTCTATCTGTTTGTCTGTCTGTCTGTCTGTCTGTCTGTTTGTCTGTTTGTATGTTTTTATGTTTGTCTGTTTTTCTGGTTGTCTGTAGACCAGTTTTGCGTGATTGCCGCCTGTTGCCAAAGGCTAAGCAGTCTTTTGTCATTCAACGATTGTCCTTTGTTCCTTTGCTCATTGTTAGCTTCGGCACTTTACAGTTTTTGGCCAAAAACTACCAGCCAGTCTCCAGACTAAGGCACAGACAAAGATACACAAAGAGAGACAGAGACTGTGTGGTTGTACTTTTCGTTGTCACTGTCCGTCCAGGCATTGCAATTATTGTTGCTCGAGGACGATTTATGTTTGAGATTATATGTGTATTTGTTTTCTGGCTCCTGCTGCTGATTGCCATTTTTTATTTGATCTCAAGATCCCAGTCTCTCTCTCTCTCTCTCTGTTTATTTTTAATTTTTGAGTTTCAGTTATATTTTGTTTATTGTTTATAATTTGCTTCAACAATTTGTAGAAAGTTCTAACTGTGAATCTTTTGTTATCCATACACACAGGTTGTACTGAGGATGAATACGATTGCGAGGATGCAACCTGCATAGACCATGAGCTAAAGTGTAATCATCGGGACAACTGCAAATTTCGATGGGATGAGGAGAAATGCAAATGGGTGAGTAAAAGGATAACTTCACAAACACCCAATGTCCTTGGCATCCTGAACACTGAACATTATGTAGGCCATACATGGTGCATGCATCTAATTATAGGCCACAAACTCTCCGACTATCATTATAAGTAAGCCTATGCCCAACACGTTCACACTCTAACACAGACACACACATACAAACATGCACAAACACACACCACACACACACATACATATGTAAATACGTGAGCACATACGCAAACAGAAAGTTGGCCGAAATAAGTTTTGTTGCCAAAGTTTGAGGTTTGTATTCCAGGCGTGCCCAGTCACAGTTTGTTCCCCTCTCTCTCTCGCTCTCTCTCTTTCTAACTCCCTCTTTCATTTTTGTTGTTTTTGTCTGTTTATTATTTGTTGTTGGCACAGCAATTGTGTTAGATCATTAGATTTGATAAAGACTTCTAAGCACAAACACCCGTCGACCGTCGACTTACTTATCAAGTTGTGTGTTGTACAGAGAGCTGCTCCTATTTTTATTTTTGTTGCCTTTCCGTCATAAAAGTGGCTTTCGGGTAGACCGCAAAAATAGTTTTGTATTGCTCTCAATTGTTGTCTGGCAAAAGCCAGTGTTGTAAATCTTCTTAAAATCGTAAAACTCAGCTAATTGTGCCAGTAAATCTAATAAATATAAAAGCGAAACAATCTTAAATCGCAAGTACTTAAAAACTCTATGGAAAAGCATTTGGCTTGAGTATTTTTTAAGTACCTAAAAACCAAAAACCCCTAAGCTTTTAACTGAAAAGAAGAATAATAATAAACTAATATTAGGTAACTTGCAAGTAATCTATATTTTATAAAGTAGATAAAACCTTCAATCTCTTTTACACATTTAAACAAATGAAACTTACTTTTAGGGACCAAGAAAATATAAGAAATACATATGATACGACTTTGGATATTAATCTAAAAGATAAATAAATGTCTTGCAAAAGTTAATTTTTCCAAGCTATATTTTAAAGGGACATCTTAACTTTGAAGGGACCTATTATTCCTTCCTGAAGAAAAGTTTAGCTTCCCTCAATGAAAAATGTTTTCAAATGAGAGTTCAAGTAAATAAATAAAATGCAGACCAAAATGTTGCTAGCCACTTTTAATAATGAGATAATTATGAGAACTTATTCGCATATTTAGCAAAACATTTTCTAAATTCATTTTATGGTTTATTGCGAAATATTTACCAAATGAAAATCAGTTATTATTATTATTATTTGCGTGCAACAATTTCCATTAGCAATGGAATATATTTTATTATACTTTGCAATTAAATGCTTTTGATTAGGGCATCGCTAATATGTATTTTGATTGAATTATGAAATAATTCTACAATTTTTGGCCACTTACTTTATAATTGGCCCAATGGGTCAATCATTAGCGCAATCATGTGCATACACAAATCATGTTTAATCAATTAGCTCGCATTACAATTTTTGCGCTAAATTATTTGTTAATTGTGAACAACGAATTATGTTTCCAATTTCAACGTTTTCTTTACAACCCACAATTTGAGAAGTAAGCAACGGTAATTGGACCGACTTAAAAATGAGAGATCTCATTAAAAATTTTCAACTTTAACCTGATTTGTTAATTAGCTTGTGACTCTGTGACTTTTTTACGTTGTCAACAACGACAACAAAAAAGATTAAATGCTATGTCTTCAGGCACTTGTTTCGAATGTTTTTATTAAGGGAAGTCCTTATTCATTTTGAAAATAATTTTATGGAAACATCTTTTATTATTTTAATACCTTTCAAAATACTTTGCAATCATTTTCAAATAATTTATGTATATTTTCACAATACTTTTATTACTTTATGAGTTTTACCTATTTATGGAACACACTTCTTAAGTTTTTACTTTGTGTAACTTGTTCATTTATACGTTATAAACTTTGAATAATAAATTGCATTTCCTTTGCAAGTTAATTCAATTAATATTTATAGTCAAGTGACATTTATTTCCAATATTTCGCAGGATGAAGTAAACAACCAATCGGAGCACGTGATCATCATTATCATCGTATTTGGTTTGATACTCGGCGGCATGGTAATCACATTTATTGTGAACTGCATAAGGAAGATAATACGTGATCAGAAGATAATACGCGTAAGTATCGTAATATATGCTTGATTGTTATTAGGAAACCTGTACGCCCCTAAAAACACCCTGCAATACCCTGTATCCATGTACCATCTCTGATTCTGCCTTAGCCTTTGCCTTAGTCCTAGCCTTAGTCATAGCATCTTTGCCTTGCTTTCCCACCCGGACACTGATACTCTCTATCTCTCTCTCTCTGTCACTCTCACTCTGTCTCTCGCTCTCTATTTCTCTTGTGCTTGTTCCCCTGAAACCCCTCTTGCCAACAAGCTGGCAATTTGAGCACAGCGTGCAGTTTAAACCAGTAAATGATTAAATTGCATTCAACGACTATCTGACATTTCTCTACTGTAATACACACACACATACACACAAGAATGCCATTATACACATACACACACACAAACACATAATCGCCAGCACATAAAAGCAAACATCAAAATTTAATGTATGTAATTATAAAAATGTTTAGTTATTCCAACTGAATAGATATGCAAAATGTAACCAAACATGTAACAAAATCCAGCTGCTTTTACAAAATTCTCTACGCGTAGTGCTGCTTCTCTCTCGCTCTCTCCCTCTCTCTTTCTCTCTCACACACACACACTCTGGCTTTCTCCATTTATCCGTTTCTCTGTCTGTGTGTGTAACATAATGAGCGCACAAAAATATGCTATGATTTTTGTGGTTGCCTTTTGTTTTTGCGTCCAGCTGACTAAAATAGCCAGAATTTAAAATTAGCAATATAAAAACAAACTAAAAAGTAAGCTTCTAAAATAGGTAGATACCCTTTTAAATTATTTCGAAATCTATTCTCTACCATTTTCTAATTGTAAGTATAAGGTGTGAAAATATATGTATGCCACTTCATTGCTTTTTATACTCGCATCAGTTTATGACCCACATTTATGAACATTCATTACACCCCACCGCATTGTCTACTCACTACGCCTACAGGGTATAATGAGGTATAATTACAAACATTAAAGAGATATTAGAAGCACTTTGAAGCAGCCAAAGCGCTAACATAGCCATCAAGTTGAACTCATTTGGCTTAAACAAATCCATAGCAATGCCAACTGAATTTGCTCGCATTTTTTCACCTTTCAATATGTCTCTTTCTGTGTATTTAAAATGGGTTTCTTTGATTTGAAATGTTGTTGAACCATACGAAAGCATTTCATAATTATGATTTCTTACAATTTTTTACAAATGACGTAATTTTTCTTCTGAATCTTAAATTGTTATTATTTATTTAACTTTAAAAACAGTTGTTGATCTCTTGCTATATTAATTTTTAAACATTTTTCGCTTTGATAAATCGAGATGCTTCAACTGTGACTCCAAGTACTTTTAAGGCGAAATAAAATAAATACATATATGTTATGTTATTCTTTTTATCTGGGAAGTGAGTAAAAGAGTGTGAAAACTCGAATGCAGGACACGACTTATTTTCATGGCTCATCGCACTTCAATTCTACTTATTGTGAGGGTACGGGAGGTGTTGATACCCACATTACGTATACGCAATATATATGGTGACACATGTACTGTCCACATTACTTGGTATATGAGAGTACTTGAGCCAGCAGCTTAAAAGCTGACCAAATGCTCCTTCAATTTGTCTGTACTGTCAATATTACTTATACGCCACGTGACCGGCGGAATAGTTGAATGAATGATAGCATCTTCTTGACCTTGACTCTGCAGCAGAGAGAGGACGAGAGAGCGAGAGAGCGAGAGAGAGAGAGAGAGAGATACAGAGAGATAGAGAGAGGGAGATTGTAATTACAATTTATGATGGCACTGAGCATAAGGAAGCAACAGCAAAGACTTGTCCCTGTTTGATTTCCCTTTTTTGGTAAGGAGAACTGAGACCTCTTTGGGGAACACTGTCTGACTGACCGATGTCCTCTGTTGTCTGTCCATTGCAGCTCCTTTTGCTTGCTATCTGGGGCAACATTTCATTAGCTGTCGATTTCAATACAACTCCTGGCTCTGCTCCTGACTCTGCTCCTGACTCTGACTCTGACTCTTAACGTTGACTCTCTTGGCTCTTGGCACTCAACAAGCTGCCCGCATGGCATCGCAAACCATTTTATTGTCCCATTGGTTCCCCTGGGGCATTACTCGCTGAGCCAGCTCAGAAAGAGACACTGACAGGGTGATACAGACTGAGTGAGCGAGCGAGTGAGTGAGTGAAAGATTGCGTTTGACTTTGACTTTTGCAATATTGACGACCAACATCGAGCAGAAACTGAAGCTTAAATTGAATATCATTGTGACTCTGCTTCAGCTCAGACATGGCCAAAAATATACATCTGCTTCATAGCAAGTTAATTAAGTATGTGAGGGTATGTGTGTGTGTGAGAGTCGCTCTGTGCGTGTGTGTGTGTTGGCCATATTTATAGAACGCGCAACCAGCTGCACAGATGGCGGCAGACCGCTTGATTAAACACACGCCTTCCAGCTTGGATTTGTGTATCTTGCTGTTTTCTATTTGCGTTTACCAAACAGCAAACAGACAGAGACAGAGCGACAGACAAACAGCCATACAACCAGTTAGAGAGAGCAATAGAGAAATAGATAGAGACAGAGAGAGGGAAAGAGGGAAAGGAAAAGCAGCAGCAGTTTGTGGAACACCTTTTAGCCAATTCCAGCTAACAAATTTCATTTGAGTTGACTAACTTTGGCACACGCTTCATCAATTGTGTGTGGGTGTGAGTGTGTGTGTGTGTGTGGGTGTGTGTGTGGGTTTGAGTGTGTGGTATGGTGTTGCTACCAACACCAGTCAAAGTCTATTTTACATTTCGAAATGTCACACGCCATTAGAATTACCAGACTGCCAACAGCAGACGACACCTACTCCAAAAGGATGCCATACTAGTCTTGCTTCTCCTTCTTCTCCTCTTCTTCTTGTCTACCTCTACTACATCCCTTCCTCTCCTCTTCCAGGATAACGACTCGACTCGGCGTGTCTATTAAATTCCTGCCTGTGAGTCAATAAAAGGCGTTCACAACCCGGTCACAAAGACGAGGCGACAAGATTCCTCACACGCAACGTAATATCTGTTTTACTAATGTATGACCCCTTCCCCTTGGCTCACCCTTCTTCTTTTCACCCCTCGCTCTCCATCCCCCTCAAGACTGATGCCACAGACAATGCTGCTGCAACTTCAAATAGCTCCACTTGTGCCACATTGCAATGTCTATGAGTTTTATCAGTTGAAGAGCTTCATCAGTGGGTAATTAGAATTCAATTTAATGGCATTTGATTTGTACCCTGTAACCTGATAAGATTTTCGAGGGTATTCCAGTAAATAATTTTTCAATATGTCGGTTCCTTAATCGAGACAGTTTCTCTATTCCATTTTAACGGGGCAGGCATTAAAGTTGTCTATAAATAATTATTATATTATAACCTTTCAAATGATAATCTTCATATAAATAAAAAGGTAATATAATAATATGATTTTTATAGAAACTTTGTCAAACATGAATTTAAGCTATGCTCGCCTAGGTTAGATATCCTTCTATCAATAAACTTTCAGTGGAATCAGATTTTGATCTGTTTTGTACAGAGAACCTATCAATTGAGCAAGTCCATCCAAAATTTGTCTAAATTGTGCCAATATTAAGTAGTTGGCGTCTTAAGGGCTTAAACACATGTACTAAATTTCAATTTCGATTAAGAGACCTTTAGAGCCAGTTCAACAATTCTATGGATACAATAATGAACCCGCGAACAGTTTGTGTTTTGTGGCTGTAACCCAATTTTGATTAGTTAATATTATTCCAATTCAATGGAATGATTAACACAATTGGATACAAAATTCAAAGACCATTTACCACACATTATTCTCTCTATGGATTCTGAATTCGTTAAGTTATTATGTACAATTCACAATTAATCAAATTTAAATCCACATCTAAATGTTTAGTTTAAATATTTGAAATAGCTCATATGTAAATCTTAATAAAAAATCATACATTAGACTTTCAAATTCAAGTTTGGTTTGGCAATAAAACATAAAACATAAAGTTTGTGAATAGCTTTTATGGCTGAAAATCATAAAAATGAATGTGAAAAATGAGAGCATTTAAAAGCCAATGCCATAAAAATATAAGTATCCAAAGTTATGATAATCCCAGAGATTTGCAAACTAAAGCCACCATTTAAAAGTTATCCCAAGGCAATGGGGAATAATCAGCTTTTTGATATCATACTTATATTACTTGATAAAAAAATTTATGATGGGTGGGTATTTAATATTGAATTGAAACTTTTCATCCAAATTGAATTACACAGAGTGCGCTGCAAGTATCGGTATATGTAATTAATTACATATAGTATATTTACCCGTATATGCCAAAGGCATTTGCTTGAATGAAGCGATGTGTTTCATTTGCATTGGCCATGCCCACAATCATGTCCACAATTAAATGGCAATCAACGGAAAAAGTTTTACGCATCAAATGGCAATCGGTAATCCTTAATCGTTAATCGTCAACGTGACGCAGTGAATTATAAACTTCTGATTAAATCATCTCAATCACACACACAAACACACACACACACACAAAAGTTCAACTTAATCCTCGAGCTAGGACACAACTTTAAACGGTTTTTTGGGTGGTTCGGTGGTTCCTTGGTGGATCGTTGAGATTGGAGGAAAGGTCTGTTATTGATGCCTACACGCCCCATTCCTGCAAGCCAGAGGGAGGGAGTCGGGGTCTGACATATCCAACCAAATTGTAAAACAGCCGCTGACTATGCACGTCGAACGGTTCAATAAACACACTCTGACACTCCAAAAAGGTCGACTGTGGTGGAAAAAAAGCCACCACACGTGCCTCCTTTAAGTGGGTCAGGGGGAAAGGTGGCAATCTGATTATCGCCTCGAGTGTTTGGCAGAGGTTCAAGAGGTGTACTATATATATGTATGTGTTCAGAGTATGGGACGACTGTGCGTGCCTCACCTTTTTTCTTCTTCTCTTCGTCTCTTTTTTTATTGTTTTTTTTTTTGACTTTTTGGGTGCCGCCTTCAAGCTGGCAAACTGCTGAACTGCTGGCTGGGACGTGGAAAATTATGGCATCAGGGAAATTGGTAAAGTCTGCAGAGCGACCACCACAGGAGGTGGTTTGAAAAAGTCAAAACTCTGGCATTCTTTTATTGCCGGGGTCGCATTTATGAAACTGCATCAAATAAATTTGCACAAAGCTCACATCGAATCAAATCAATTCGACGTCAGCGGGATTTGATAAAATCATTCAGCATTTTCGATCGATGTTCGTTCGTTGGATAAGCCTTAAGGCTTAGGGGTTCACCAGGGAGGTAGGTGGTCGTGGCTGGTAGCTGGTAGCTGGTGATTTCTCGCAGCCACTGTATCTTTCAGTCACCCACAAGGAAATTGCTTTGCGGCATCGCCATCATTGGCCACTTTAATATGCCGTTATGCCAACTAAATGACGGCAAAAACCATGCAAATAAAATGAACCAAGAACGCAGAAGGACGAAGACATCGAAGAGTAGAAACGGAATATGAAAAACAATAGAAAAATCAGGGAAGAAAAAGAAAAATATGCGCAGCAAAAAGATAAAGGATAAAATATTCACACATATTGTTTAGTATGTAACATACTTACATACCAATGTATAATAATAAAATAAACGTATGTATTTTGAGTATGTGTATTTCCATATGCGCCACAGTGCCACCGTTGAGTTGCATGCAACGGCCGTTGTCCGTTGAATGTTGAACGTTGTATGTTCGCTTGTCCCTTTCATATGCTGCTTTTTACTTTTTCTTTATGTCTTTAGTGTCTAGATTTTAGCATGTACTTGCAGATAAAAATATCTATATGCTGCTGCTGGGCTCCACTCGTCCGCATACTTGCCACATGCCACGCAATTTTGGCAGCGAGAGTCGCTTCAAGCGTCTGCCAACTGCCAAACAGAGTTCTTGCAACTTGGCAACAAACAGCATTCGTTTTATTTGTCTTTTTTTTTTGAAGGGGGGCAATCCTTGGTAAAGGTTCACTAGAAATGCCAAGTGCCTTTCACATTCCATAGTTGACATTGCTAACGTGTTAACTCTTAGCTCCTCTCACCAACTCTTGTCATATGCCAAATGACGACCATGACGGCCTTTCATTTCATACAATATTTAAATTACTTTCAACTGGTTATGGAGAAATTTTATATTCAGTCTGTTTTTAATCTTTTATAATAATAATATAGGTATCTTCTGAGATCTACCACTTAACCACTTTTGAGACTTTATTGAATCACTCATATACCATATATGTTATAATTTGGGTAACTCTTTAAACTCTATTTCAGTCGATCTCTATACCACAAAGTTACATGCTAAATTTAAGCACGATTACTTAATTATATCCTGAGATATGCTGAACCTTTTAGGAACAATGTTAGTATTACAAAATGTCCAGCATATGACATATTTTCAGTGGTTTTTCTATAGTTCTTTCTACTACAAAGCTGCATACCAAGTTTCACCATAGTAACGTTAAAATCTCATTAGATATGACCGTGAACCACTTTGGAACCACTTTTTGAACCGCTGCACATACTGTAAATTTAACCCAAAACATGAAATTTGTGCACTCAAAAATTTTATGTTTCATGTGTGTGTGTGTGTGTGTGTGTGTGCTGTTTAAGCCGCATGCAGATGGAATCGAATTGAGTTTCCTATTCGTTGTAGGATGCCACGAGACAGGATTATACTTAAGTTCAGCATAAAACGCACCTCTTTTGGTGGCAACGTCGTCGTCTTGTGCATATTGCTCTAGCCATAACTGCATCCAATTTGGTAACAACCACAATGCATATTTGAACTATCAATACACACACACACACATAGAGAGAGAGAGAGACACACACACACACAGCCAGACAAACAACTTAGCCTTGAGTGATATTTTAGTGTTGTCTGCTTGCAACGACAACGAGTTGTTTCTGCTCCTCCTGATGTGGCACTCGATGTGGCCAAAGATAACATAATGTAGGCAATGCACAGTGGGCGAAGTAAGTAATCTTAAAGCAGTTAATTTACATATTTAAAAAACATACTGCTCACTACTTAAAAAAAGGTTCTATTTTTTTATTCAAAACTAACAATTTTTTATTTTTATTAAAGTATTAATTAATTTTCTTAATCTTTTTATACAATTTGTGAATATTGTTTAGATAAAAGTATTGTATAAGTTGCTATGACCAGAAATTTTAATTTTTAATTATGTACAGCAAAAAGTTTAAGAATTATTTGATTAAATTAATTCGAAGTTTAATTATTAAAAAGTGACTGAAAATATGTTTTAAAAACCAGAACATGATATTTAATTATGACTTTAATTTGGAACTTACCGGTCCTTGAAATAGGAAATGGAAATGAATACAAATACTACCAATAAGCTCATTATAATAAGAGTGCTCTGGAGTTAAGGATTCATCTTTGACACAATTTGACATGTAGGAAATTTACCTAAGTAACTATTTTGAACACTGTGCAATGGAGGCACTGTGGTAACTCTGGTTAAAAGAGCAGGAGAATCATCTCATTGTGGTGCTATTTCGTGTTCTGGCGGCCGCCTTCAAGATAAACAGCTTAGGAGTAAACGCGACACATATGCGTATAAAGCACGAGTATCTTGATGAGGAGGAAGTGGCAACAAAGTGAGTGGGAGAAGAAGGGGTGGAAGAGAAAAGGGGAGTAGAGAGGAGGAGGTAAAGTAGCATGTTTGTTTGATAGTTTTATTATTTTAGCAATTTTGTTGTCAGGACACCATCTGAGAAATGCATTTTAGCTTAATTTGATAGCTTTCTCTCGCTGTTTTTTGCTTTTTGTTTTATGTTTTTTTCGAATGTTTGGTGCAAATGTCGCTTCCCCCATTTGTTGTTGTCGCTCCCCTTTTGCTGCAAAGCATTTCATATTTCATATAAATTAAGTAATACTTGACTGCCAGCAGAGGGGTGGTTATGAAGGGGATGAGACGCAGGGGGAAGGTTACATTCAGTCGGACACTTGAATCCTCAGTAGAGAATTCTCTGTGTGACGCATGGCAGCGTAATGGAAAAACTGCCATTTCCGCCAGCAGCATCCAATGTTGAGAGAGCTGTTTTGTTGGGTTGGAAAGATTTCGGTTTCAGTCCCGTTGGTGAATCTTCCTGGCTTACAAGTACTACACACTACACACATCGTACATGTATGTATCTAACAAGATACGAGTGCAAAACACGCTAGCCAGTTTCGACTCGGAGCCAAGTTGGGCCGTGTCGAGCCTGTCATGCATTTGGGAGTGCAATATTTTATTAGAAACTGAAATCGTACACAGATTCCGATGCGAAAAATGGGGCGGGCACAGTCCGAAGAGGAAAAGGGAGTGGAAATGGGAGAGTGGGAGTGGGAGGAATGAGAGTGGAAGTGGAAGTGGGATTCTCGGCATGTTCACGGACATTGGCTTAAGCAGCAAGTAATAACCAACTTATGTAGCTAACCGTATTTCTTCTCTCACATCAATTTCCCTCTTTCTGACTCTCCCTCACTTCCCTCGCGTTGCACTCAGTGAGCAAAATGAAATGAAATGAAATAAATCAAGCTGAAATGCAATTCGCAAAGAAACAGCGCCACGGCCATAAAATAATACATACACTTACATACAAGCAGGCAGAAAGGCAGGCAGACGTTGACCAAGACTGAGACTGAAACTGAAATTTGAGATGGTGATGGTGATGGAGACGAAGACTGAGAGGCTTCCGCCCACCCTCTCCCTCTCTCTCTCTCTCTCTCTCTTTCTCTTACTTTCTCCATGAAGGATGCCACTCGGCGACGTTTCACGAGATGAACAAAGTGAAAAGTGAATTGTGAAAAAAGGGAAAAGCTTTAGCTTAATGCGAATTGAAATGCTTGCACTTTAACTTAACACTTGGGTGTCGATACTTCTACCATTTATCCGTAAGATATTGACATTTAATGATAACTCCTACACCCACACCCTCACCCACACCACATCCACACCCACTCACAATCCCAATCATACTGTCAATCATTCAGTCAGACAGTCAGGCAGTTTGTCAGTCAATCAGTCATATTTTTCAATGATTGAAGGGATTTTCTGTTCTGTTTTAACTTCATTTGTGAAGGAAACTATCAAGTTTTTTCCATTTTATTTAAAATTCTATAAATCAAATTATTGTTAAAATCTAGTTCTTCATCCAATCGATTTTAAATTATTTGTAATGATCTTAATTAAAACCGACAGCTAAATAAAATTGATCAAAAGACATTTCATCATTTGACGCCTATGTTTGTAACTAATATTATTTATAACTAAAGAATTGTATGCGAGTTTCACAAATTAAGGTAATTAATTAATTTTCGTTAGAAAAAAATGAATTCATTCTTCAGTTGGGAGTTTCTTATTAATTATTTATGTATCAGTTCGAGCAGCTTTTTTTACTTTATTCATACATGCTTTTTGTTAAATAGATTCACATAATTCAATCAAATATTGAAGCTGAAGCAAATTACTTGTAGGATTAATGGAATAATCTGCAAGGCAATTCAGTATTCAGCATCATGAATACTATTGCTATTTATATGGTTAAACCGATTAATATTATATGCTAATATCCGCCCAGTTGTGCACATTTGAGCTGAGTACGCAGTTGTATTCAGTTGTATTCATACTTATGGTGAAGTACCCTTGAGTGATTTTATTTACGTGTACTCATAACACCTCTTATTTCAGTTGATTTTATTATCCGTATTCAGCTTTCATTGTGGTTACATAAATGCCAACACTTTGACGCTACAGAAAATGAACAATGAGTTAGCATTTCATGAGTAACACTCATATATTCATAAGTACTCAAATTTATTACACTTGACATTGTCATTGTCATTGTCATTTCCCCTTTCATTCATGCAATTCACTTTCTACATAAATCACAGAGACCGGAAACCAGAAACAATTTAAGGACTACTTACATATCTCAATTCAAATCAATTCTGATCTGATTTCTTTTCACATCAAATACACTCAATTTCTCATTCAATTGATTTAGTTAATTAACATGTCAATTTGTAAATGAATGAAGATTTGTTATAAAATTCAAACATAGTTTTCTATAATAAAGTCCAATTGAGTGAACTTTTAATAACTGATATTCGGATTTCCATTGAGCAATCAAATAAAGCTGCATATTCGAGTAGAAGCTGTTGTTGCTTAGCTTGCCACACATGGTTGCATGCAACTTATATGTATTGTATGTATGCTACTTTCAATTGGCATACGATTAACAGAAGCAGAAAGTTTATGCCAAGTTAATATTTCGAAATGCCCCAAAGCTTTTGCCACACCACAAAGCCACACTACCCTCTCCTTCTCTCCTCCTCTGCCCCTGCCCCTGCCCCGTTTGTCTTTCTGCCCTTATATTAGCCAAAGCCCTGCCCAACGCCACCGCACCTGTGCGAAATTCCAATTAAACAAATGCCAAACTTTTGCATGCAAAGCAAAATCAGTGATGCGTTGTTCCCAAAAACTTTTACATGTTCATAAAATACTTTCAACAAACACACATAAAAAACAACAAGCAAGAAGAAGCTGTAAAATTTGGAATAAAATTACAACAAATAATTGTTGAGAGCATAAAAATTAGAATATAAACTTCATTAAATATATTGCAAATATTTTAAATATTTCAAATGAACTCTACTATAATCAACAAATGGGGAACATAGATACACAGCAAGGGTACGTGCTCGACTACATGATACCCTCATCAATAGCTCATCTTTATTTTCTTTTTTAATTTAGAATACCCTTTTCACCAACTGGTGAAACAGTAAAACATTTTCTGGAAATTAAATAAATATTTCCACATTTTAAATAATCCCTCATACTTCCCTTTATCTACAGGGTATGCTAATAGAGCAAATGAAGCAATTTTAAACTGCAATTGTGACAAATCCAACAATTTACTTTTTATTAAATTCAAATATAAAATTCAAAATTCACAGTTCAATGATGGAGTTGTCAGGCAAAAATTCACAAGAGGTGCGAAATATTTATGAATTTTGCGCAGCAATTTTGTGGCCAATTAAAATTCGAATAAAAAAAATATGTTATGCATATGTGTGTGTGGAAAAAACAGTGCGAATGTGTGTGTGTGTGAGTATTTGTGCTTGTAATTTAGAAACCCAATAACATTTACATAGCAGGCTCAATTACCGCTGCGACAGCATTGACAATAATTGGAATTAAGCTCAGAGGAGTCAAAGCCAAACCAAAAAATCCAATTAATTGAATTCCAATTAAATTTAACAAAAATTTATTCACCCCCAAAAGTCGTCCCCTCAAGAGGTGTGAACATAATTCATTAATTCAGTCACCAACTTTGGTCTATTCACATTTTACTCTTCGTCTAACCTAAAAATTGCATTATGATTTCATAATGAACCCACTAGTTATTCACAATAGCAGATGAAGCAGCTTTTGTGGGTATATTGTGAATAATAGGGACATCTGAGTGGTTTGTTGTTCCAAACTTATCACTATGGGCAAAACATCAGGATTCGTGACGAATTTATTGTCTTCTTGGACTATATTTTATACTAGCACACACACATTGACAGAAACAACAGATTTTTAAATTGTTTTACGAATACGAATACGAATTTTTAAAGGCTACCTAATTGCATATATACAAAATAATCAAATATGAATGGCATACGGACAAGAACACAATTTAAGAAATTTTAAATTAACATTAAACATATTCTTTAAATTAATTTATCTTATATTTATATTTTGGCTTAAAAAGGGATAGAAAATAAGTGATCAGTGCCACAGAAATCTCTGGGATTTTGGCTGAAAAGTGGTTTCCAAATCTCTCAAACTAAACCGTAGGTTACACGAAAAATTTGGAGGTTTTATATTTTGGAGTCTCAAAAGCTGCCATAAAATAATTGAAATTCCAGAAAAATTACAAATTAATAATATTATTTATACAATAAAAACATCTATTTAAAATATACTTTATGTCTTGTTATTCATTTTAAGAATTCAATTTAATTTAGAATTTTATTTAATTTATCTATTTGAGCTTTGTGTCAGCTGAGCTGTTTTGTTTTTGGTTGGACTTCGGGTGGTTTACATTTCTGCAGAATCTCTGACTATATTTTTCTCTTGAATCGTGCATGAGTTGCCCTAGAAACTTTTGAAATGGCAGTGCTTTTTTCTCTAACCTAATGTAAAGTTCAAAAAAAAAAAGAAATAAACACTATGGGTCCCTTTATTAAATATAATCAACTGGAAAACAAATGCAGCTGTCAAAGGATAAAACTATGTTTTTTTCCAAGTTCATACAGGTTCCATGAAATCCCATTATTAGAATGTTTGAAAGGAATTTTGTCTTTATGAAAGTTGATGCGTTTATCTACAAATAAAAATTAAAATAAAAACTAGTGTGTGTGTTGAAAGAAATATTTCACTTAATTTCATATGCATAACATTTTAAACCAACTTGGAACTTAACTACTGAAAATCTGACTATCTAAATTTATTTTATTTGAATTGAACATTTTGGCCATTTCATTTCATTTAATTTCTGGTTCATGTTCATTTCTTTTATATATTCTTGATATTCACATAAGAGATAAGAATTGACTAAGCAAAAAAATGTTGGCAAATTTTAGATAGAAATAAATAGACTCTAATAAACAAATGTATTTCACTTGTAAACTTTAAGTCGAAAGCAATTGTCATTTTATTACTTAATTTATCTTAATTTATTAAATATATTTCTGTAACTTTAGAAAGTATTTATTGTATGTATTATTTATTAAATGTATTTGTATTATTAATGTGTAACATTATAAATAACGCATTTCCAAAGTAAATTACATTTTTTTTATCCTCATGGCCCCATTTAGTTTCTATATCTGCACGATTGTTTTATTTATGCATATTTGACAAGTTAGAGAACATTTTCAAGATTTAGTAAACAAATTTTATAACTGAAGGATAGCTTTTATTTCCTGCATATCTTTTCTACTGCTTTTTAATATTCTTGTAGCATTATTTAATATACAAGAAAACAGTTTGGCTTTATGTTACCATTTTTTAAAAAAAGAGTTATTAATTGAAAATTGGATTAGTTGCAAGTCGAAGCAAGTGCAAGTCCTTGGGAGCTAAGAAGATTACGGTCGTTCGTTATTAAGTTATGAATACCTTTTGAATGCCTGTCAGCAATGCAAAGGACATGCAAGAGTTGCAGAGCCAAGTGAATCAATAAATATCTCGCTAGCCTCAGTTGAGATTTAACTTGTGGACAGAGATATGCATATACAAATACACATACATATATTTACTTATGTGTATGTACGTAACGGACATTTTTGCTGGATCAAGTTGCCTTTTAGTCAATATTATATTATATTTATATATATATTGGTTTTTAGATATTCTTTTTATTAATTATTATAAAAAGTCAGGGAGCAGCTGAATATGTTTGTTTTCTCTCTCTCTTCTTCGTTTTATTATTGTTATCTTCTTCTTATGGTCTGTTGCATTACAACAAATTTTATATGCAATTTTCTTATATTTTCGCTGCTTTTATTCGTAAAATATGTTTCGACTCTTTAGACCCAGTACTTTAAAAAAGTACAAATGGGTCTAATACGTTTGTGCAAATGTGCGTAACAGGCAGAAGGAGGCGTGGCAGACCCCATAAAGTATATATATTCTTGATCAGCATCAACAGCCGAGTCGATATAGCCATGTCCGTCTGTCTGTCCGTCTGTCTGTCTGTCTGTCCGTCTGTCCGTCTGTCTGTCCCTTTTTGTGTCACCTAGATCTCAGAGACTATAAGAGCTAGAGACACCAAATTTGGCATGAAGGTTCATCTATATCTCAAGTTGAACGAGTTTGTTTTAGATTTTTGCCACGCCCACCTCCGCCCCCGCAAATTAAAATACAAAATTTCCAAGTCCAATTACAAGAGCACCTTTGATGCTAGCCCCTTAATTATCAGTACGTATAATACAGACCATGATCTAAACTTATCCTGCAAATTTTATCCAAATCGGATGATAAACGTCGAAGTTATTCAACTAACAATGTTACGGCACAAAATTAACTGATATCTTCGTAGTGGCGCATCTATGGAAATTTTTTGAGACTGAAACAAACTGAAGTGATCGCTTTGCACTCAAAAAGTACAGGGTCTTCTACTGTCGAGCTTGTCCACTGTAGCTTAATGCATTTTTTTTTCTGAAAAAGTAAAATTCCAACAAAATCGAAAAAATCGATTTTTGAAAAATAACTATCTTTAAATGTAGAACAATTTATAGATCAAATCATGACTAAATGACATTCCGCATAAAAGATTTGTAAGATTTGCCAAAGTTACGCGAGTTTGAAATCTGGTGTCTTGGGGACTGGAAACTTTACAAGTCAAATTTTTTGTCACTTTTGGCATGATTTTTTACAAAAAAAATGAAACTCCTCAGAATCAACTTTAAAGTGTTCTTTTATACTAATTTTGGTACCAGGAGTTGATTAAAAGTACAAAATCAAGATTTAAAATTTTGAAAATTTTTTTTTTCTGAAAAAGTAAAGGGGGTACCCTTACCTAAAATTCCAACAAAATCGAAAAAATCGATTTCTGAAAAATAACTATCTTTAAATGTAGAACAAATTTATAGATCAAATTATGACTAAAATGACATTCCGCATAAAAATCGTGTAAGATTTGCCAAAGTTACGCGAGTTTGAAATCTGGTGACCCTGGGGACTGGAAACTTTACAAGTCAAATTTTTTGTCACTTTTGGCATGAATTGTTACAAAAAAATTAAACTCCTCAGAATCAACTTTAAACTGTTCTTTTGTGATTGCTTTGCACTCAAAAAGTACCTGGGTCTCCTACTGTCGAGCTTGCTACACCGTAGCTTAATGCATTTTTATGTTGTGTAAACGGTTTGGTTAAATTTCATTGCATTTTATATCAGTTTTCTGGCAGTAAAGTTAAGGTTGAATTGAAGTGTCGTTATGGTTTGACATTTCACTGGAGGGATTTTGTGATTCTTTGTGATTATAAGAAAATACGCGTTTTAAGTTGTTGTTGTTGTTGTTTTGATTGTACTGGCTACAAGTCGTGTCATGCATGAAACTTAATCTAAGCTTTACTTGACTCTGTCTCCGTCTGTTTCTGTTGCATACAAAATAAGCATACGCACTGTTAGCCATAGACCATCTCGCTCTCACTTTGTGATTTCAATAGTGTTGTCTACATGTTGTCTCTCTCTCTCTCTATTTCTCTCTCTGTCTGTCTGTCTCTGCAACACCTTCTTTTCACACTCACTCTGTGTCTCTTTCTCTATTTCATACACAACAACTTCTCTACACACACACTCTTTGTCTTTCTCTCTCTCTATCTTTCTCCCTATCACTCTCTCTCTGTCTTTCTCTGTCTGTTCTTCTGTTCTTCTATATGTTCTATCCACAGGAAGTGCCAGCGTTGTGCGATAGCGTCTATCACATTGATTCCTAGGTTAGGCGCTCCAAAGAGCGCCATTTTCGTGGGATTACAAAACGATTTCATGTGCGATTTTGCATACAATCTCGAGAATGAGACACGAAAGCAACAGGAACAACATACAGATGCCACATGCACCGACGATGGAAGCAGCAGCAGCAACAGCAACAGCAGCAGGAGCAACAACAGCATTGTCAGTGTTGCGAACCGAAGCCAAAAGAACGAAAGAAACTTTGAGGCACAGCAGCAGCTGCAGCAACAGCAACAGCAACAGCAGCAGGTGTTTCCATTGAGAGATGATTACGATTGTGATTACGATTGCGATTACGATTACGATTGCGATAGCAACAATGGACAGACATATGACTGTCCCTATACCTATGACCATCAGCAGGTGCATCAGGAGGTGCAACAGATTGAGCCCGATTTGGATGAGGAACAGGAACTGCAACTGGAACGGGAACGGGAACAGGAACAGGAACAAGAGCAGCATGAGGATGATGAATATGACGATGGCATTGGATTTAGCTGTGACAGTGACAGTGTCACCATTGCCGAGGATGATGAATTTGTGCTAATCCCTGGACATGGACATGGACATGCCATCCCTGAGCATCACAACAACACCCCGTCTAGCAACTCCAACTCCTGTGGCAGCTCATTGCAATGCAGCACGCCCACAGGAACTGTTTGTTCATCCACTTCAACGGAAATGGATGCGATATTGCCAGAGTTAACACCACCGCCACCACCACCACCACCGCCTCCTCCATTAGCGCAGTTACAACTACAACGGGAGATGGAAATGGAGATGGAAATGGAGAGGGAAAGGGAAAGGGAACTGCTACAGTTGACCGTCAAGTCAAAGGCAAAGGCCAAAAAGGCTTTTAAATTTTTCAATAACATCATCTGAAGCGGATTTCAACTCATCCATCGTTGGCCTTTCACATTCGAAACTGTGGGCATATTTTATTGGCAATGGGCGTGGCGTGGTTGCATCATTAAATGCCAAAACTGTTGCACAAAAGATCATGCAATCAAAGCAGCACAAATACACACACACACACACACACACACTTGCACACGCACATCATTTGACCACATTGGGCATTGACATTCGCTTTCTCCCTCCCTCCTTGCCCCTGATTTGTTGTTGTTGTTGTTGTTGTTGTTGCTGGCGAGCCTGATACAAGTTGATGCCTCATTTATTCAGCTGCATCCCCACACAGCACCCTCTCTTCCTGATTTCCCATTCATTTCCAATCGAAATACATTACTGAACCTGTTAAGCATACGCAATGTTGGCTCAAACAAAAATGAAATGTAACGAATCAACAATGGACTCGCAATAATCAAATTTTGTGGCTCCAAAAGAGGCCACACAATAAAAGGAAATCATGTTATTGAACAATTATGAGAGATACAATACGTGTACGTAGAAATTCGCAAATTTCTGTTAAAAGTCCAAATTAAGGAGAATGAAAAACACATAAATTTACTTGCACATGTTTCGACATTCGATTACAATGCATATGCTTTGTTTAGCTCGATGAGAAGATATCCTGCAGACAACCCACTCACTTGTGTATTTCTTATCCGATTATTATTAAATTAACTATATTCAATATAGTTATTGATTATATATTTAAAATGACATAACAAAAGTCTGTCAAATTTCTATCTATAAAATTTTAATTGTAATTGGTAATTGAAAATTAATTACCAGTTAAAGGGGTCGCTAGAGCAGATGGAGTTTATTTCTACATTTCATATACATATAATTTAATAATTATCATACATCAAATGAGGCATGTTCTTCAATCTGTTACGCATATCTTACTTAAAATGTTCTCTTAAGAAATTAAATGCACATCAAGGACATGTTCAACAGCTGCATCAACATCTCTGACTACCTTGAACAAATCAACATCTACAAATTTACAATATCAAAAAATGTCTCTACATATGCCTTAAGCCTCATTCTAAACACAGATATCTGCTCGTAATCTCACTTTTTGTGGGTGTACATTTATTTAAAGAGACAACAAAATGCACAACAAATACTCAAATACACATGTTTCACTTGTCATCCCATTTCAATTCACTTGTTTCTCATGTCAAGAAAAATAGTTCAACTTTTCTTTTGTTTTTATTTTAAGCATGAGATTTAATAAGCATTAAAAGCTACAGCATATTGTATGTCTTAAAAAGTTAAACTGTAGATGATAATAACAAATAGATGAACAATTTATAAATATATGCTGCCAACAAAAAACAAATTTAACAAGATATATGTAAAAGAATAATTCCTTGATATTGCCAATGTGCAAATACCCTTGCAGAAAGCTTTTAAAATTGATACAAAATCTATTTTGATCAGAACTTATTTATAAAACTTTAAGAATCCATAAACTTTTGAGTTTGGCTTAAAATTCTAGATATTCTGGTTGGAAGATTATAAAGAAAGAATTGAATGGTTCTGTTTTAAATTCCAGTAATCATTCAGTTTGACCTTTCATAGATTTTACTCTCCGGGTTATGAATTCTTTCAATTGGAAATGTTATAAGGTTTTGTTTCAAATATTTAACTGAATTATCTTTCTGCACAATATACACAAGAAAAGCTTTTATTAAAATAATATCTTAAAATATGCGGCATTGAAAAGTACATTTATTTGATAGTATCAGAAAGACTCTGACTGCTGCTTGACCTCTGCAAGGTTATCAAAATGGGAAAACCTTTTAAGCAATTACGAATATAAGTATATATTTATACATATACTATACGAAAAATGGCTATTAGCAAAGCAAATTGAAAGAAGTAAAATCAATTACCCGAAAAACTAAATAAGCGCATAGAAATAATGGAGATAAAATTGGTTGCGATTTGCATAATGAAACCTCAGCATTATTGGCAGACATAATCAAAGGCAAAGGCAAGCAACCGCAACAGAAGCTTCATTATATACATATATATAAATCTTACTATATCTATATCTTTACCTATATCTACTTTTTTTTATATAGTATATATAAATATATAGTTGTAGTTGTAGTTATTCAAACTGCAGGCAGCTTAAAATGATGGAAAATGCAATGGAAGTGGAAAATGTATAATAAACAGAAAGAAAATGGAAGCAAAAAGCAAAAAAAAAAAAACAAAAATGTGCAGCAAATGTTTGGCTTGTATTTTATTATGAATGCAATTTGAGGTGCAGTCGAATAAGAGCCACAATGCGGCAATCTTGGCAAGGACTACGGTCGGAGGTCAACCGCCAACAGTCGTGACCCAATCGTTGCCCCCTTCCTACTGTCTTGTCCTATTCAGTTGAGTTGAGTTCAGCTCAGTTCAGTTCAGTTCAGTCCTTTGGTGTCCCGTTGTCCTATTGTCCTGTTGTCTTTTCCTGTCCTGTCCTGTCCTATCCTGGGCTGTCCTGGGCTGTCCTCTTGCCTTCATTATTATGTAGTATTTGCGTATTTACGCTTCCTTTTATGCACGCTCAAGTGCTGTTTGGCTCTATGGAGCACAATCGGCGTATTAATGACTTCGACTGGGGTCAACTGCAACTGGACGTGGGTCTCTGAGTCTCTGGGTCTCTGAGCCTCTGAGTCTGTTGTGAAGAATCAGGTGGCGAGCACTTAATTGCTGCCCCATAATCCAGCTGACAGTCGATGCCTTGGCGTGCGAGTGTTGAGAATTAATATTACGCATACGCCACGATGCACACAATGCGACACATCGAGCACCTCGTCTCCCTTGCCACCTCTTCCTCTTCCCCATCCCTGATTGAAATTAAGGCTTTATTTGCAGCTCCTGTGACTGCTTGATCGTACTCTCCCCCGTCTCTCCTCGTCTCTCCTCCTGTCCACCACGTTTTCATACGCCATAAGACCCGCAAAATTAATTGAAAATATTTATTATTATGCTTATTATGTATTGGGAATATATCGTTATCGCTTGCTCGTCTCTCATGCACATTATTGGTTTCTGTGGCCATTTCTCTGCCATATCTTGGTCTTTGCAGGAGCACATACGTGAGTCCAAGGAGAGTAAACTGGACGAGATGGGTCGCAATTCCAAGGCTCGTTCACGTGAAAACATATCAAGGTGAGTTAAGCTTAATCTTAGTCCAAATGCCACCAACCAACTTCATTCACCAACTTCTCCAAACTATACAAACTCATTAAGCTGCATTATGTCTGCTTCATTGCCAAACAAAGCGCAAATCAACTTTGGCTCTGCAGTGTTAACCACCAAGTGAGAAGTGGCAACAGGGGAAGTGTAGAAGTGTAGAAGTGTAGATGCCAAAATAAGTATTAGGGGAAGCATGACCCCCAAGTTTGGCTCAAGTTTGATTTGCAATGCAATGAAACAGATTTTGCTTCATTAGAGACCACTCGGCATAATAATCTGCAAATTTAAGAGTTGTTAGCAAATTTATTTAGGTTTAGATTTATACTTAGATTGGGCAAACTTACAAACATTTTCCTGAAAATTATAGAAATGGGAGAGGCAAGAATTTAAAATTTAGTCTTATTTGTAAAATGGTAGCATTGTTGAGTAACAAAATAATAGAGAAATAGTTAAGTCTAAAATGGATAGAATTTTTATAAAGATAAATTAAAGGTCCGACTTTAACCAATTTTGGTCAGAATGTTTTAGTCAGTACAAAATATATAATCTGTGAGCTTGGTTGAGATTTCTCAAAGAAAAAGGTTTTCCATACTAAAGGTTGATTTTAGACTGTATCTGGTAAGGGTCTGATAACTTTTTGATTCCAAAGTCACTGCTTTGTAAATATCATTATTATAATCACTGTTAGTAACATTATCATTAACCAGTCATGTCCCCTTCAAACGATAATTATTGACAATAAAGTTGTCATTAAAATTGTGATTATAAATGCATGCTTAATATCAATTATTTCTCACTGTAGGCAAAAGCATTCGCAGACCTCATTACAAATTCTTGATGATGTTTCGAATCGTTACTATCGCGAGGCTGTTCCTATATCGACACAGTCGAGCAAGGCTGACTTTAAGGAGAAGGAGCATAGCATTTTACGTCGCCATCCAGACATGACCCAAACAACACTCTGTGGAGGAGGCGATGATGGTGAATCCTCATCGACAACGACGGCAACCCATGAGATGATGACAAAAGCGGCGATTGCGACCGCACCGCCGGTTAATGCCTGTGATATGGGCTGTCAAACGAGGTGAGTGTTCTATCCTGTCCTATCCTGCGAGTAAGTAGTAGTGGGGTAAATAGTAGTGGGAAAGGGAGTCAGTCTGGTCATCATCATCATCATCAGCATATGTGCAATAAACTAGACGCGCCTCAACATTCCAACAAATTGCAAAGTCAACGTTCAGTAAACAGCAGAAACAATGACAATGTGTCCATGATGTGGCTCATAATGGAAAGGGGATAGAATGGAGAAGGAGCGGGAGCGGGAGGTGGAGGAGACGAGGAATTGGATTTGTAATGCGAAAGGATATCATAAGGGGCTGGAGACAAAACCCCGGAAACAGGGCCTGATGCTTGTATAACACAAATCGATGCAAATATTTGTATTTGCATGCGTCTTCATTGGGCCAGAACCAGATGTACATTGTACATCAGAGCACACAGCTGAGTCAGAGCCAGATCTATCGAGGGAAAGGTTTAAGGGAGGAAAGGGTGGAAACTGATTGTGAGAACGAGAGATGAGAAGGGGTGTCCCTACAATGGGAACAATCACAAACATGACGCAAGCACGCACAACAGAGATGAGTCAAATTCTGGATCTAAATTTAATATTTCATATATCCAGAACACTTAACTGTAGATTGATTTATCCAATTGTTGTTGGGGGAATATTCAAACAGTCTTGTTTAGAGGGAAAACAACAATATTGGTTACACATAGTAGGTTAAACAGTATTATATAAAGTTAAGCTTTAAAGGAACAATTGACAGCAACAAAAAAATATAATAATAATAATGTCAGTGCTCAATTAAATGGAAACAGGACATTATTAAAATGCCTTCATACTCAATGTCAGTTAAATAAGATCAGTAAATCAACTTTATATTGAAAACAGCATTAATGTGAATTTCAATTAAAGAAAGAGTCAAATAAAAATTTCACTAAATAGTTGCACTTTAGGAACAGCGACAGGGAACAGTGAGAGACACATTAACAGACACAGTAGTAACAGTTGATCTTACAGTGACAGTCAGATCAAAAGGAACAGTAAGCGAGAACAGTCACAGCAGTGTCTTTAAAACTAGTAACAGTCAGAGCAGTGAGAACAGGGAGAGGGAACAGTCAGAGAGACTTTAATTAGCAAAGACACCAACGCTTTAAGACTGATAAAAGTTGTTCTAACATTGACTGACAGTGAGTTAAAACACATAACAGTTGCCTCTGCAGTCAGTATGTCAGTATGGTTATTAGGAACACTAAGGGTAACAGGGAACAGTCAAAATAGACATATCTCATGGGATTTGCGAGAGGGAAGATGCGTGAGTCGTGTGCGAAGATGACAGTGACAGGTCACAGACTCGCATTCTCTGGCCTGACCTACTGCCAAAAAAGAAAAAAAGACAGACAGAGGGTGGCAATGTTTGGGGAGCGAGTTTACTTAACGAGTATGAAAGACAAATATTGAAATGTTTCACTTCTCTTTGCTTTGTTCACCTTCGCCCCACAGGGAATCGCTGTTTGCCAACAGTCCCAGCGCTGTTGCCACGCTAATGAGACAAAAGTCCAGCTCCTCATCATTGGGTGCTGGGAGTGCAGCGGGTGGTGGTGTGATGCCACCGCCACCACCGCGTTTCTTCTCAACATTTGGCTATGATTCGGGACTGGGACCGGGAGCGGGACTGGTTTCGGGAGCAGGCCTAACACTGCCAGCAGCAACACCGCCGCCACCATCACAGCAATTGCTTAGCACGTTGACAAGGCGCAGTCAAATGCACATGCAACATGCATCGTCGCCACATGAATCGCTTGAGCTTGAGGAGCGGCACAGTGGCGTCGGCAGCGGGCAACGTTCGCATTATGGAATAATAGTGGCATCTGCAGTCAAACCGCAGGAGATCTGCCATCATCATCATCAGCATCAACAGCAGCAGCAGCAGCAGCAACACCAGCAGCAACAACAGCAGCAACAATTGCAGCAACAACAGCGACAGCATCAACATCAGCATCAACATCAGCAGCAACAGCAGCAGCAACAGCAACTGCAACAGCAACATGCGCCCAGTGTTGCAACGCGACTGCCGCACATGATGTTGCAGAAGGGACACGCTCAAATGGCGAGTCAAACGATATTGCCGGGCAGCAAGGGAAGCGGCAATGTTGTTGGTGGTGGTGGCTCTGGCAAGCAGCTAAAGAATGAGGAATCCAAAGTGTTCATCGACATACGGAATTCAGCACCAGACGTGATTATCATGACGTCCCATTGACATTTAAGGATTGCCCGCCAATCACCAACAGCAACAGCAATGACCAACAACAGCAACAACAACAATAGCAACAACAGCAGCAACAGCAACAACAGCAACACAATGCCTGGCATATTAACCACAGCCACAACGGCGCCGATGACACGACACGGACATGAGCACGGACACGGACACGGACATGGACATGGACACGGATACGGAGAGGAAGAGCAAAACGAAGACGGACACAAACACGGACATGGACACGGACACAAACAGGGACACAAACACGGACACGGACACGGACACGGCGTGGCGCAATCAGGCAGACGACGAATACCAAACGCCAGTTTTCCGGCCGGAACACAGTGTCGCATTCAGATGCATTTTTTTCATCTTTATTTCTTTTATTTAAAGGGGCTTTAAGTCCAGGTAATTTCCACTCTTTCTTTTGATTTTCAGCTTTAAATGGTGCAATGTTATGTAATTGTGTTCAGCTTAAGCTCTGCCTCTGACAGTTATGTGTGCAACCTCTTTGTTGTTGTTGCAGCTTCCAAGTTACAGCTCGCTTGTTGCAAGTTGCAATTTCCTCCAGGGAACAACAACACGATTTCCGCTAAAAACAATAATTGCAGCCAAAGACACAGAGGCAAAGTCACAGGCAGAACTAAAGCTGAACAGCCAGATACACACACACACAAACACACATACACGCACACCCACACACAACCACAGTAGAGTCCCGCAAATTAGAACCATTTCAAGTCTTGAATCCTTAAATTTAGAATTTCTTTAAAAAGTGATAAAATAAAATAACTACTTAGATTAAGAGAAAACCAAAAACCAACTAAAAAGCCTTCATTTTTGAATAACTAAATAGACTTTGCCAATTTGATTTGAATGAAAACTACATTTTAAATATCATATTTATCTATTTATTTCATAATTACTGATAAATAGTATTCTCCTTCTTTTGCTTAGTAATATTTTGGGATTCGAATTTGTGATTATTGCGAGTTGCAATTTGTGAGTCTCTACTGTAGGTGAGTGCAGTTACATGTGCAGACACTAAGCAGACGCTTGACAACGTGGCGTATGAGCAACAGCAACATGCTGCACGCAAAGCGACAACGACAATTTTACTTGACCACGAACTGGACAACGTCTACTATCTCTGTTTCCTCTCCTCTCACACACCTATTCCCCTCTCCCTAAATGTTCTCCTCTTTCTTCTCCGCCACCTGTCTCTCTCTCTCTCTCTCCGCCTCTCTACTCACTCACTTACTTTACTTCTCGGCGCTTTCAAGCTCATATCAGGGACTTCTTCATTTACATGCATGAGGAACGTGCCGACGGCGTTGCCGTCGCGACAGGACCAAAGGGCTTTTGCTGTTTTGGCCAGAGAGTTGTGTCAGACAGTCCATCCATCACGTGCACGTGCAACCAGCAACCAGCAACCAGTTACCAGCAACCAGTAAAGGGGGAAAAGAAATCCCCCATTTCCCCCATCACATCGCAAAACTCCATGATACGTCCAAGCAGCAAAGCAATTTGCGTGAAAATAGTTTTTAAGTGATTTTCCTTGCATTCGTCACGCTCTTACGCTTTTCTCCATTTCCCTTCGAGATGTTTTAATCATTTAATTAAATTGTTTTTACCCCTCGTAATGCCGGACGCTAAGCAGACCGACAGACAGACAGACAGACAGACAGACAGACAAATGGACGTAGTTACAACATATTTTCAACGACAATTTGATTATCCGACTACGTTTTGAATTTATCATTTGACGCACATCATCATTGGCTTTGACTTTGCTTCATTTTACACCAGCTTTTCCATTCATTTTCATTTTCCCTTTTCCCATTTCCCTTTTACGAGTACGGTGTTCAAGTGTTTTTATTTCTTTTTTTCTCACTTCTCTCGTCTATCAGTTTTCCCCAACAATTGTCAGCTCGCAATTAGCACGGTCACCATATTGCGTGGGGCTTTTCCTCCCCTCTTCACCCTCCGCCAGACAATTTCCAAAAAAAAGTACTTACCATCCGCATTCCAGCATTCAATTTCGCATAAACATCGTTATGAGTAGTTACAACATGAAAGTGTTAATCAATCTTACTTACAAATGCATGTAATGTAATGCAATAGTATCGGGAAACTATCGTTTGCATATTTCGCAGCTATCAACAATAGTTTTAAAATTACTTGAACTAGAACATGACTTTAATTTTGAGTATAAAATAAATTTATGAATTAAAATATTAACTGCCTAGTAAAAAACAAAATAAATATCTAGATGGCTGTTCAGGAATTGAAATTACTATCGGTAAAACAGTTCCTTTAAAGTTTTGTTTAAAGGTGAAATTGAATGTTGGAACAGACCTAAATGACTGATGCCATAATAGAGAATGCGGGGGTACGTGTTTGTGGGAGGAGGGCGGGACTCAGTACTAAGCCAAAAACGCCAAGCAATTTGATTGATTGAATTGAATGAGCATCACTGCGGCATGAACAATGATGAGCATGAACGAATGAGAAAGGGATTGGGAATGGGAATGGGAATAGGAATAGGGATGAGGATGAGGAAACGAAGCTGCCATTGTGATGGGGGTAAATAGCGGATATGAAGGTGGAAGTTGATGGTGTTGGTTATGGTGATGGGGGAGTGGTAAGGGAAAAGGGAAGGAGGACAGAGGAAGGAAGGTACACGTAGTGCCAAAAACCACTCATTACTCATCACATGCGCTGCTGGGTCATGCAGTCTTGCAATTTGAAGCACAAAATCATTAGCAAGATTAAAGGATGGATTGTAAAGTGGCAACCGCAAGCCAAAGTCGTGGCCAAAGTCAAACTCAATGTCCAAAGATGAAGATGACACAACTCGAAGGACAATTTGTAGTCCCTTATCAAGAGAACGGAATATACAAAATATAAAAAACCAAAGGAAAGGTGTCGAGGAATATACCCAGCTCAAAAAAATAGAAAGTCTTGGACTTTGGACTTGCAACGTGGACAGCTTAAAATATGTTTTAAATGCCAGCCATAAAATGAATTTTCATTTAACCGCAAAACTCATTAAAAATATGAAATTGTTGAAAGTGGTCGAAAAGTTTTTGCCAAGAATATCCCAACCAACCACACACAAACACACACACACACATACACACAAACACGCACATTCACACACATACAAATACAGAAAGAAAGCAATGTCTGTGTGTGCGTGCTTTCTCTCTAATTTTATTTTTGATTTGATTTTATTTTATTTGATTTTATTTCGTTCGGTAAAATTACATTCATTATTTACTATATATGTGAATTGTTTTTAAATTATTTTCAGGGAAATCAGAATCCGAATGCTGACCAACTAAGTGGCGATAATTAAATTTAATTGATTACGCTTTTTACACTTTGTTGCTGGCGCTTTCATTCAAATAATTATTGTTATTATTTCTACATTACTACGAACTTACTTTATGCTAGCCATTAATTGTAGTACGAGTTGATTTTCTTTCCCACTTTATTTTTTCACTTTTTTTTTTATTATGGGTTACCTGGTTTCAGCAATTGTGCATTCAAATGTCTCAATATTTAATGAGTATACCCTGTACAGTGCACACATTGTGAAAAGGTATGATAATATGCTGATGCTGATTAGCATCGATGGTAACTAACAACTTTATTATCTTATTACTTATAAGTACTTTTACCAGAAGGTAATAAAGTTAAAGAGGTGACAGACCAGAGAATAACATCTTAGGGAAGTAGCAGCTTTCTCACATTTGGGTACAGGGTATCTGCCAGTCAAGTACTCTTGATTCAATTTCAATTTGAACACATATAGTATGTGAATTGATGTTTCCCCCTTTATTTTGGAATACAAATAACTGTACATAAAATCTATAGCTTTCACAGTCATACTGCGGGCTATCGATAAGCTTTTTATACTCCGATATACATACATACATATATATATAAATATGTATATTTATATATACATAAACTATCATAATTGTTAAATTACAGAATCAGATGGGGTGAGTGTTTTTTTTTTCTTTCTTTTCTTTGTAATTTTCTGTTTGTTAACAATTTTTGTAATACTCATAGCTAAATGTAATTTCAATAAAGTTCAACTTAAACTGAAATGAAAGCAAAGCTTCGGCTATAGAGGTAATACACGATATAAATAAATGTTTTATAACGTTTTTTTTTCTTTTCACTTCTTCTTAAACATATATAGTTTTTAAAATTTCGAATCTTAGTGAAATTGTGTAAATATATCTAAAGAAAAATAAAACTAACCAAGACGGGACAGAATGGAACCTGTCCGAGATTTAGCGATTTTACTACAATAATTAAATTGATTACAAGTATTGTACTCGTAATTGTCAACCTAGATAAGCCTAAGGATAAAAAACTATACAGTTTTTTTTGTAAACCAATTTTTTGTAAACGAGCAAACCATACTTCAAGTATATAAAAAATACTAAAAGAAACAACAAAACCATAGATAAAATAAAAAATAAAAAATACAAAATAAAGAACAAACGAAAAACTAATTTAATGAAAAATGAGAAAAGAACAAAAACAATTTTTACTAGATGTTACATACTTAAATACACAATATACATATAAACTCGTAAATATATATGTATTTTTTTTGAACTAGCATTAAAATCATAAAACTAACGACTGCAAGTATTGTATGTATTGATTGTAATGTAAATTGTCCCGATAAAAAGTTCAGAATGACGCATATTATGCATACATAAAATACAAATAAAATGAGAAAAAATATTATAAATTTAATTATTAACAAAAGAATTGTTTAAAACGTGAAATGTAATTTTTAAGCAAAAATGTGTGTGTGGCAAAATGTAAAAAAACAAAATCGAGTCGAGTCGAGTCGCGTGCGACTAAATAAATTTCATTGTGCAAAATGAGCAACATTGTGTTTTCATTGTATTTCATTTACAGCCGCCCTTGTGTTTTTCAAGCCCTACGATAATTAGGCTTATCGCTATGCAGGTGTGTGTGTATGTGTGTGCATATAGTAAGTACAAATTATCGCCCTGGGAATAATCACACTATTGAGTCAACCAAATATTCTCAAATGGGCTTCGATTGGGCGATTGGGCAGGCCAACGAGGATCTACCATCCTATTGATCCAATTCCATCTTCTGAAACCAATCCTTAACCACCTTCCCTGAATGTTTTGGATCGCTCTCATGCTGGAACCTCCATTGAAATGGTATTTCTTTATCAGCATATGGCAATGGAGTACAAACCAGACACCCAACATTTATTAAAATAGTCTTCTTAATTTAATCTAGTTTATTATTAAGATTGTGTTATTAATGGCAATCCTAACGCATTTAATTTGAATTATGCGTATTTGGATTAAATAGCTTCGAGCTTTTGTTATTTATAACTGGTTTATATATTGGCTAAGCGAAACAAAACCTTAATCCTGCACCTGAGCTTGTGCTTTATGTGAAGTTTACTTTGAACTATGTACTAAAAGTGGTAAAGGTATTAGTTAGCTGAAACGGTTAAAATAAAGCTTGTATTTTGACAATAACATTTTGTTAACAGTGCTAGGCGAGTTCCTATTATTTTTGGCAGCAGAGCAGAAGGAAGTTGGCTAAAATTTCCCTTGGACATCAAAGCGTGCAAGAATTGCAGTATAAGAGAAACATGATCCACTTTTAACCAAGGACCCATTAGGACATTAACTTAACGAAATGTGTTCCACTTTTAATAAAGGGCCCAACATCCTGCACAGTTAGCAAATTGTCTCGTATAACACATGTACTGTATCGGAAATGTTTATACCTTCACATTAAGTTAAAATTAAAACGTTTGTTTAATTCATTAAGTGGAACTAAAATTGGCATTACCAAAGGTTATCATTTTAATAAGTGTTTGATCTTCGTAACGCCAAATTGGATAAATGAATTCTAAATATATCATATAAAAAAATTAAAATCGGAGCAAAAAGAGTAAAAAATATGGTGCAAAATAGAAAAATAATCATTTATTGTAGTAGGATATTTTATTAAAATGCATCTTTTTGCATTATCACCCCATCTTTTGTCAGCTTCGCGAAATAGAAGTGCGCCACCTCTTGCCAATTTTCCGAAGCACCTTTGCTACCTTAGTTTCTCATAGAACGTCCCTGTCTTTTTTATGTTTGTGAGACCCTGGAATTGGTTAAATGCAACCCAACACTATTATTGTTATTTATTTATTATAATACTGTAACAATAATAATCCAACCAAAGAGTGTTTCAAATGGAAGCGACGGAGGACCAGCTTATACTAGCCACCGGTGGCTATGACCACACTATTAAAGTGTGGCAGGCACACACCGGCAACTGCATAAAAACCATGCGCTTTGTGGAGACATCGGTGAGAAGAAGCAGATGCAACTAAAGATTACGCCGGTTAATCAAATATATGCTAAATTGTATTCATTTGCATTCCAGCAAGTGAATGCGCTGGATCGCACGCCGGACAAAACACGCCTTGCAGCGTGTGGCTATCAATGCATCCGACTATACGACCTGGAGTCGAATTCCACAGGGCCAGTGATCAATTTTGATGGTGTTCAAAAGAATATAACACGATTGGGCTTCCAGGAAGAAGGAAAATGGATGTTTACCGCCGGTGAGGATCATCGTGTGCGTATTTGGGACATGATCTCAACGCCGCATTGTTCGCGAGTCTTTGATTGTCAGGCACCGGTTAATGCCGCCTGTCTGCATCCGAATCAGGTGGAGATTGCAATGGGATCACAGAATGGTGGCGTCTACCTGTGGGATGTCAAGTCAGAGGAGCATGAACAGCTGGTTCCCGAAATGGATGCATCCATACAGGATGTAGCCATATCCCCAGATGGTCATTACATGGCTGCAGCCAACAACAAAGGCAACTGTTACATTTGGCAACTAAGCATCAATACGAACCAGAAACTAAGTGTCATCTGTCCCAAGAAAAAGATTCAAGCTCATAGTCGATCTATACTCCGTTGTAAATTCAGTCCCGACTCTCGTCTGTTGGTCACAACATCTGGTGATGGTACCGCCTGCATTTGGAAGACAGAGGATTTCACCAAATGGCGCGAACTGTCCATTGAGAACTATTGGGTGTGGGATGCAGCGTTTAGTGCCGATTCCAAATGGTTATTCACAGCCTCATCCGATGGTGTTGCCCGCCTTTGGAAGCTCTATACCAAAACATTAGCACGCGATTATACGGGCCATAGCAAGGCAATTACGGCGCTATCCTTCAAGGACGAGATTGTCGCCGATTAGCGTAAGATTAAGCGTTAGCATTTAGCTATTAATCTATACACAATTTAAATATATGTGGTACATAGGTAAGTCATTTGCATTATCCACACTGGCTGACAGAAAGAAAACAAAGCAAACAATTGCTGAATACCGAATTCCCTAGTCACATTCAATTAAAAAGATTTAAAAACAAATAGGACCTTTGGCAGCCCGTAAGGATGTTGAAAATGATACAAATGCTGATAGCGATGGCAGGTGAGGAGACAGTTTCAGGTCCGAGTTGGATTAAGCAAAGAAATACAGAACTGAGCTGAGTTCTACCTCTGAAAATGCGCATATTGCTTTTGTAGCGACATTTTTCATACATTTTTATAATAATATATACTATTATACGATTTGTGTGTTTTGTGGATATATGAGGGAATGCGATTTAATAAAACCTTATAGGCATATAATAATAAACATAAGTACATATATAAATACAAAATACTTTATCATTTCTCGAATAGGTGCGACGGAGATACAAAATAAACAATATTTGCTGGATCGCTCATTTTTGGTATAAACAAAAGAGGGTATATAGTATGTATAAGACAAAAACATAAACAATTTCCAAAATTGACATTTAAACTGGGAAGCGAAAGCTAATCGACATAGGCAATGCCTTTAGCGACAATTGACTCCTTGATGGGATCGGGATCGTCGCCCAACTTGTATCCGACAATGCAGGTGACATCAACCGGATGTCCTGTAGGATTCAGCAGCAGCATCACCTGATTGATTGGTACAGCTGGCCGGAATGGCTTATGTGCCGCCATGGTAACATCCGTGGGCGGCAGAAGACGCACCTTGCATGGCTGCAAAAGATTAAGACGGATAATTAACTGGAATTTGAATCAAGTGAAATGTGGACACACAAACCTTTTTCACGCTCGCTTCGAACTGAAAGTCTTTGACTAGCTGACGGCTTTTGTTTTGGGCCGATATCACAATGACAGACACATGGCAACTGGGACGCTCTTCAGTAAAGTTCAGGCTCAAATGCATATCATCATCATCGAGCACCACACGCTCCTCTCCTGTTGCCTGAATATTGTCCAATTCGATGTTAATCTCGCTCAGATGTTTCGCTTTTTTAGTAACTGGAACGGGAGTTGGATCGGGTGTTGGTGTCGCTACTGCTGCTGCTGCTACTGCAGCTGCTGGTACCTCCTCAGACTTCTCCTCTTTCTTTTCCCTTGGAGGTGGCTCAGGCACGGGTTGTGCGCTCAACATCGTGACATCGTCCAGTGGCTTTACCTGCATGCGTTCACGGGCCAAATCGTTGAGTGTCAACTTTTCAGGATCTCGCTTGAAGCTTGCCATGCGATCCTGTGCAGGAAGAATCTGTTGGAAGAGCTCCTCACTCAACATATCAATCTCGGGCATTTTGCGAGTGCTAATGCCCATCTTGGCATCACCACCATTGGAGTTGCCATTGGCCAGGCCATCACTAGAGCTGTTGCTGTCTTTTTTGGGACTCAGCACTTGAGGTTCCAGTAGCTCACTGCTCTGAAATTTTTCCGCGCTTTGTTGCTGCCCTTTCTCTTTGTCCTCACTCTCGGCCAGAGCGCTGCTAAAGATGTCGCTTAGGTCAGCCAGAACATTGGGTTTTGGAGTGTTAACTGGATTGCTGGATGGAGATGGAGACGGAGCAGTGACGCTACTTTCCCCAATCAGTAGATCACCCAACAGCTCGTTGAGCAGGGCAGCATTCTTGCTAGAAGATGTTGTAGTAGTTGCTGATGTTGCAGCAACTGCAGATGTTGTTTTGGTGGGCGAAGGCACCAGTTGCTTGTATCGCGTCATTGTGGCCACCAGCTCACCATTTGTCTCCAGTGTGTCCTCTGGAAAAGTGCAGCAGATAATGAAACCCCCACGCAATGAATCGCCAAGGATTTCCCAACTTACCAATTAGCTGAGAATCGGATTCGCCCAGCAGCTCGGGAAGATGCTGGAAAATTGGCTTGTGTTTCTTACAACTCTTGTAGAGCTCGTGGATGGTCTCATTGACATCGTGATCACTGGGATTGTAGCTGTCCAGCATTTGATTGAGCAATTGCATTGTTTCCTGCACCTCTTGCAACACAATCCGATGCTGTGCAAGGAGATCATTACGTCGCGCCTCCTGCGCCATCCGATATTGCAGCAGAAGATTGGCGCGCTTAAAGTTTTCCGGATCCTTGCTCTTAATCAGCTTGGCAAACATTGCCTCATCTATGGTACTAAGGACACTCTCACGCTTTGCCAACGCAGCAGCCGTCTGGACATGATCAATATCACCCTCTTTCCGCAACATTTCGTAGGCGTCTCGTATCTTCTGCCGCTGTGGGAATTCCGTCGTCCACAGTAGCAGGCATTCCATAATCCGTTGCTTGACCACATGCGGTGTCTCCGCACCCAAGTATTTCTTGGACACCAAACGTATCAGTTCGTTGAGAAATCGAAACTTGGCTGCTTCATCCTGAAACTCATCGCCGCATTGCATCATACATTCCTCCAGCAGCTAAATGGAGTTTAATACAGATGACAAAGAAAACTAACTTTTAGTTGACGATGCAACCGCAAAATGAGTAGCTGTGTGTAAGGGTGTGTATGTGTATGGGAGTGTGCATATATGGGTATATGCATCATTGTTGCGAGAACTCGGCAGTAAGAGTAAGTTAAGTTCGTCGTCTTCCCTTTTTTCTGCAGATGTAATAACATCAGTTCTTTGTAAGCCGCTATAGGGCGAGTTTCGTAAAATGTTGTGGTTATTCTACCAGTAATCGCAGGCTAGATCTAGCCTTTATGTGAATATGCTGAACTGTCAACACTGACATGGGAGTGTGTGTGCATATGTGTGAGTGTGCGTGAGGCTTTTTAGACTTACCGCAATTGCTCGAGTCGCTTCGGTTACGTTGCTGGAACGCACTTTGGCCACAATCATTTCCTGGGCTTTGTGCACCAAATGGTTATTGCTGCGCACGACAATGCAAAACATTTGCACACCCAGTTCGTCGACCCGTTCCTTAGCCGGATTCGTCGCACGATCTGTGCAATAAATGGTGTACAATTATGAAGATGCAATTTGCAACAAGGGAGAATGAGTTGCAATTTGCAAATGTATGTAGAACCAGCTGAAACTCACCAAGCATTTCCGTCATAATACTTTCATCGGTTGTCATTTTCACATTAAATGCTTTTCAATTCCTTTACTAACAAACACAAATGACAATTAAGGAACATACGCTTTCCGGTAAATTTTAACAACAATCATTGTTTTTGTTGCCTTTATTGTGAAAGTATCGATAGCAATTATATTGCGATTATAAAGTGTGACCATTTACTAAGTATTTTCAGTACTGAAAAGAAAACAAATTATTAAAAATACCATCTTCTTATCGATAACACATAATATGCAACCTGATATCGACAAAAAACAGATGTTTGGTGTTTACTAATAAGCGGCAGTTTTAAACTATTTTATACTATTGGTATTCAATTAATTTCAAATAATTCATTATTTTTGACACCAATAAGCGATATTCGCTATATGCTTAATAGTATGCTAATAAAATATTTACACCGTGAATAAGGAAAGCTGTCATTCAAAATCGCTAAGGATAAAGATAATATTTCTATTGATTTTAAATTTTATAATGTCGAAAGTATTTATAGTATCGAGTATTTGAAGCCAAAAAAAACAATGATATACGTCAAATCAAAATATCTGCAGCTAAAACTTCGATGCAGTGGCCTAATTGATTATAACATAGTATTAAAACAGTATTTTTTAAGTGTTGAAATATTCGATAGCCTACACTGGGCAGTGTTTCGTTGCAGCCCTACACGAAAAATACAACCATGTATCTTGGCCGGAAATAAATTTTTGTGGCATTGCCGCACACTGCCTCAACATGTTCTTTTTCAGGCGTACGTCTTTGCGCATACATCGTACACCGATTTCTTCCGTGAAAAATGTAAGATTTTTTTGTAAAAATAAAAGTGAATAAACATAAAAGTATAAGCAAATGTATTGTAAACGCAGCGGCCATCAATAACAACTAATAGTTTTGTGAATTGCATGACAGAAATCACGAAAATGCATTGATTTCGTTTAACCACGCACAATGAGGTTAAATACGGTGTCCGCTTTTATTTTATTTTTTGTTGTTTGTGTATGTGATATGTGCGCTGGCTGCTGTGTTCACACGTGTTTGCATTAAATTGCAGCTTACTTTTTTTTTGTATTTTTTTTTATTAAACGTTTCAAGTCCATAACTAAAACCGCAACTGTGGGATAAACGCTGTTGTGGTATTCAAATGGACCACATTAGACACCATGTTTTACTATTCCTCTTAAGGGTATCGGATTGAAGATATTAGCCTTAATAAAGTTCAAAATCAACAATATATAACAAATTACTATAATGCTGGGTTCTCATTGGTTTGACACTGTTACTTGTGACGCTTTGTGCTACAAAAATAATGTGACCAAATGAAATTGGTGTTTACATTAAAGAGTCACATTTGTGCGGCACAAATTTCTATGAGATTGAGAACACAGCATAACTTACGATGTTTGTACATTTCAATTGGTAACTAACCTGACTTTGTTCGCATTGCAGCATGGCCGAAGTAGCTGAGAACGTTGTGGAGAACTTCGAGGAGCCGGCACCTCTGGAAACTGAGGCTGCTGAGGCTGTGCTCGATACAAATGTGGTTGCCACCACCGAACTGCCAGAGATCAAGCTGTTCGGTCGCTGGTCCTGCGATGATGTGACTGTCAACGATATTTCGCTGCAGGATTACATTTCCGTTAAGGAGAAGTTTGCACGCTATCTGCCCCATTCGGCTGGTCGCTATGCCGCCAAGCGTTTCCGCAAGGCCCAGTGCCCCATTGTGGAGCGTCTGACCTGCTCCCTGATGATGAAGGGACGCAACAACGGCAAGAAACTGATGGCCTGCCGCATCGTCAAGCACTCCTTCGAGATCATCCACTTGCTCACTGGCGAGAACCCACTGCAGGTAAATATCACCTCTTTATATTATATATCTCTCCATTCCACTCCCATCACCGTGCCATGCTAAACTGTGCCCATGATCAAAAACTATCCACATGGACAACAGGTAGAATGTGCACGCAGATCAATATATGTTTCAATATCCTAGTGTTTGAAGCTAAACTCTCTTCATACTCTCTTGGAACTTGAAACTACAACTGCATTCATAAGGAACAAGCTTCAGTCTACCTCAATGCCAGGCATCTTTAATCTCTGACTGCACTGAGCATCATTTATAAATAGACTGAAAGCAAAGATTGTTTTAATATCCTAGTGCCTAAAGATTAGCCCTCTATTTGCTCTCTTGGAACTTAAAACTACAACTATATACTTTGTATTACACATTTCCCAAGAATTCTTGAGACTATTTCTCTACAACATTAATAGTAAATCGGTTTGTAGTCCTCCTCAATGCCAGACAGTTTTATATTCAGACTTACTGAGCATATTTTTCAAATGGACTGATAGAAAATGTCGTTTTAATATCCTAGTGCCTGAAGAATATAGACCTCTTCTTGCTCTCTTGGAACTTAAAACTACACTATAACTTATGTACAAAGATTTTCATTATGTCCAAAACTAAAACCGCATCAGTGAATCTCACGCTGGTTTGGTATTCAATTGGTCTACAACAAAACCCATGATATACTATTCCTCTTAAGGGCATCGGCTTAAAGAAGTGATCCTTAATAAAGTCAAAAATCAACAATATAATAATTAAAATTAGAAACTGAATTTTCAGTCCTCCTCAATGCCAGACAGTTCAATTTCCAGACTGGAACTGAGCATCTATTTAAATGGACTAATATTAAAGATAGTTTTAATATCCTAGTGCCTGAAGATTATAGACCTCTTCTTGCTCTCTTGGAACTTAAAACTACATTCAAAACAATTATATTAGAGAGACTTCGATTATGTCCAAAACTAAAACCGCATCAGTGAATCTCACGCTGGTTTGGTATTCAATTGGACTACAACAAAACCCATGATATACTATTCCTCTTAAGGGCATCGGCTTAAAGATGTGATCCTTAATAAAGTCAAAAATCAACAACTGCATTCAGTTAATACAATTAAAGCTTTAAACGATTAGTTTGTAGTCCTCCTCAATGCCAGACAGTTTAATTTCCAGACTGGAACTGAGCATCTATTTAAATGGACTCATATTAAAGATAGTTTTAATATCCTAGTGCCTGAAGATTATAGACCTCTTCCCGCTCTCTTGGAACTTAAAACCACACTTGATTTTATTACTTTGATCAATCTTGTTATATTATGTGCAATTTATTAATCTATAGTTTCTTTCTTTTGTAGATCTTGGTCAGCGCCATCATCAACTCTGGACCCCGTGAGGACTCCACCCGTATTGGTCGTGCCGGTACCGTCCGTCGCCAGGCTGTGGATGTGTCTCCCTTGCGTCGTGTCAACCAGGTAGGTGTCCACAGTGTTTGATCACTTGCCAACAACGATGGCGCGTAGTTCGAACAGCGACTGCGTTCTTATAACACTGGCTACATTGAATATCTATCTTATCCGTAGCGTCACAATGTGTAATTAGCCGACATTTGGCGTATGAACTGAAGAAACATTACCTATAAAATATATATTAACTGAAGAGTTATTTAAATGATTTTGTTTTTCTATTTTATAGGCTATCTGGCTGCTCTGCACTGGTGCCCGCGAGGCTGCCTTCAGGAACATCAAGACCATTGCCGAGTGCTTGGCCGATGAGCTGATCAACGCTGCTAAGGTGAGCATATATATTCTGTAATTTGTAATAAAGTGTGTCTACTCTAATGCCACGCATTGTATTACCAAAGTGTGTAGCCTCGCTTGTAGACAAGATCAGAAGCTACTGTTTGGCGTTTGTTTTCAATTGAATAAAACAGGCGATAGTTTAATTCCCTGTTAAGTGTATCATTCGTTACATTCAAATTCATCTATTTTGTAAATTATACATATGTCCAATCTAATTCTACGTCATGTCACTAGGATATTGTCGCAGACTCGCTTTTGGACGATAGCAAATAAATATCTTTTATTATCCTTGTGCTTGTGGCAGCTCTCAGCTCAATGCACACGAGAAACGTAAATGAACAATAAGCATTATAATTTAGTATACACATAATACATAATTAAAGTATAGATACTTATATGTCCAGTCTAATTCTACGTCATGTCACTTGGATATTGTCGCAGACTCGCTTTTGGACGATAGCAACTAAATATCTTTTATTATCCTTGTGCTTGTGGCAGCTCTCAGCTCAATGCACACGAGAAACGTAAAAGAACAATCAAAATAATTAACTATACAAACTCTAGGTAAAACTAACTATAGAAACTTATTTTAATTTGATTTCTCTTTAATCTCTTACAGGGCTCATCCAACTCGTACGCCATCAAGAAGAAAGACGAATTGGAGCGTGTTGCCAAGTCTAACCGTTAAGGAGATAATATAAAACATCAACAACACAATAATAACAAATTCCGTTTGTTTAATGTCCGATTAAAATTTGATACTTTACGTTTGGTGTACATTTATATATAACAAAAGCGTTTCTATCAATTTTAAGCGCGCATTGAGTGAACTGATGGGGTAGCGAGGAGCTAAATTTGCACATGAAATGTTCAACAAATAAATCTGTGTGAAAACAAAATATTATAGGACACAAAGCTTTTTTTTAATAGCTGTAGCTTTTATTAATATAAATAAATTTTATAATGCTGTACGTTTTCATACGTCATGTAGCCATTTCTTACGCTCGCCGACTTTTGAACGGTACACGTTGAAGCGAAATTCCAAAGCGAATTCGCATGCGTTTTTGCGAAACACTCGATAACGATTTCGACTACCATTGCAATCGTTGCGTACAACCCTGGTGGTGGCAGCACTGGTCAACTTCATAGGGCTGCCACACTTTAGTGATTTTGCAACAAGTAGTCGATTTGAATTTGCGCATTTCATTTAGAATTTGTGTAAATTGTTAGCTATTGTCATTAATTTGTGTAAAATGTTCAATGTGGATATTGGTATCAGTACTCTAGGCACAGATTCAAGCAGTAGCACTGTAAGTTCAAGCAGAAATTCAAGAGTAAGCAGACCTGCACCTGTACAGCACAGTCAGTAAGTAATGAGAAATAAATCTTGTGCTCCAACAAATAATATTGCCTAAAATTTAGATTTCACGAGCAAAAGTTAATTGAAAAGTATTGCCGAGAGACGGAACTTTTTAAAATAATTGAAGACACCGTTGCAAACTTTACGAGTAATTATAATCTTACGCGTAAATCGGAGGACGCACTTGCTCCATTGGTGATCCGCTTGGATTTTCAATATACGGATCTAGTTAAGCACAGCCAGCAGCTGCTCTATCTGGTCCTACGGGAGCCCCTGCAATTTAGTGAAGCGGTAAAATACTCTGTGTACGCGCAAATCCGCGATCTCCTCAAAGCCAACGCCAACGGACCCAAAGCGATCGACGTTGCCCAACTTCACACTCAGTGGAGACTTTTGGATCTACCGCAACAGGAGAGTCTATTGTTCAAGCCAACAAACATCAATTGTCCACTAGGCATAGCCCAAGTCCCAGGCATTTTGTCCGCTTACACGCCTCCAGAAATATTGGTGTAAGTTGTGTGGCTGCTTTTAAATTTATTATCTTGACCAGTATCAATAATAATAGACGAATCAATTTAGTCCTGTCCGTCTGTATGAATGTGTGGTCATAGAAACTATTAGATCTACAGACCGTATTATATTAAGTTTGTTAAAAAGTAAAAATATGTAACAGGCAGAATGGGGCGTGTCAGTCCCTATAAAGTATATGCGGGACAATCTCAACAACTTGAAGAGCAAGAGACTCTTAATTTGGTTAATAGGCTCCTGAATATATACGACGTATAATATACGTAGACTATTCTCTTATCTTGTAGCCAAGAAGTTCTAAATTGTTTATTTAGTAATTGGCTAATTCTTCTGTCCACAGCCTGCAATCAATTTGGTATTGTGGCGGCGGTTGTATGCGAAACGCAATTCAAATCAGCTCTACAGAAGGTAAATATAATAGCAACAAATTTTAAGATATATTATGGTATATTATTTTCGCTTTTTAATCGTAGAGCTCTGTACATTTTGCGTTTTAAGTTGTATACATTTCAAATGTTTCGTTTTCATTCAGTAACAATATATCTTGGCACTTGTATTATTCTCAGTTTTCAATTTGAAGTCTAACAACATTATATTTATATTAAATTTGTATTACCGGATTGTGAGTAGCGCCTTTGTGTCCCAACTGCTCCCGGTCTATGAGTGAATACCAAAAGTTACGGGTTACCGAAAGTTATCGCATTATTGCCATATTACCAAGCGTCTGTATAGAGAATCCACGACAGGTGAATCGCATCTATAGGCCGACTTTAATACGTTTACGAGGTAAGCATGAATTCATTTGAATGGATACAGAATAAGATACATTGTATTCCTTCAATTGCAGCTCATATTTACGACGGTGATTTGAAATTAGGTGGTAGTTATCTAGTCACTGGTTACTATAGTAGTACATCTACTAGTTATACATTTGAATCATGTCATATAAAAAGAATACCACGAATATGAAGGAACCTAACAACAAATCAGATAGTTTCAATAGCGACAGGAACTGGCGAACTCGCCGTATGCCTGTTAAGCTGGCTGATTTTTTTGTGCCCGATAGGGACAGCGATTCAGCCATGTAAGTAACGTCGCTTGTTGATACCCTATATAATTAATTGTACCATATTACACACACTTCTATTTATAGATCAAACGTCACTCCTGTAATAAGCGGCAGCAGCAACACACAACAAAATCCAATCCAACCAAAAAACCCATGCTTTGCACCAACCACTGAAGATTTTCCTGCTGTTGGCACCAAACGCAACAAGAAAATAAAGGAAACTCCAACTAAAGTTGCTGACAATGTTCAGCCGCCTTCATCAAAAGAAGCAGCACCTGCACAGGTGACATCGGACAAATATTACAACAACCAGAAGGTTGTCCATAAATGGCTTCAATTGGTTCAACCGCCAGAGGTGCAGTCACAGCAGGTGCCACCGCCTGTGCCTCCATTAGTGTCGCATCATGCTTCATCTAGCGCTCCACCTGTTGCTCCTGCTGTTGATGCTGCAGTTCAACAAATTCAAGAATCACAGAGGCATCTGTCATTCACACCAACAGCTCCAGGTGGCATAATAAGGCCAACACAACGGATGCCTGTGAATCGACGGTTCACACCCTCTGAAAACGTAATGAGGCCAACACAAATGATCTGTGCGAATCCAGCACCGCCTCGTATGCCCAGAGTTGTGTATAGTGCACCAGTTAATCCAAGTGTGCCTGGTCGTCCCATTATGCGCACCCTATCGAGCTTCAACTACAATGCTCCGAAAACTGCCACGTCTAATCGAAAAGAAATTGTTAATTTGCCGGATTCTGGTACCATAAGGCGTCTCCACGAACGCCGCATGCGACGCGAACAATTGTCACATCTGCCTGATGAACTAATGATGCTACACGATGCTCCAAACAGTGGCATTGATGAGGATGCCTCATTTGTGCGGGAACTGCAGCAGGCAGTGGCTACAAACAATCCATCAACATTGCAGTCGCAATCGAAATCGCAATGTAATTCCTTGGACATTGCCTCACAGAGCACCCTTAACTGGAATGCAGTCGAATTTCAACCAAGGCATCAGTCCCTCAATTCCAATGAGAGTCAACCAAGGCCACAAGGCATAGTTCAGTCTACAAGTCGGATGAACATGTTAGCTGTAAGTCTTTCAAATTCTTTTGCTTGACAAACATCATTTTAACTAATCGTTTTGTACTTCAAAGAAGCGTCGTCGGCGACAGCGTTTCAATCGTACTCTCAAGCCGGACGCACTATTTGAGCTTGTGCCCTCAGAGAAAGTAACAATGTTAGAGTCATTTGGTGAAAGTCAAGAGACGCCATCAACAATCTCTGTTCCCCCAAGAGGCAGCAACATGCTATCTCCTATTCAAAATACGAATAACGATGTTAGCCAGTCGGTTTTTCGGCTCAGCAGCCTCCCCGTTACAGGCGTAGGGACAGAGATGCCCAACAATACGCTGTCAACAATATGCAGCCCCAGCGATTGTCCAATGGACCAATCTGGGGAAACGTTCGATCTACAGCAGGAGGACTGTCCTATTGCCCAATCGGCGGAAACGTTTGATCTACAGCAAGAGGACACTCCAATGGAGTCATCTGGGGAAACGTTCGATCTACAGCAGGAGGACAGTCCAATGGAGCCATCTGGGGACACATTGGACTTTCAGCTTGAAGACAGTCCCACAGTCCAATCAGGGGAAAACTTGGACCCACAACAAGAGGCCAGTCGGCCGCTCTTGGACATGGATCCATCCACACAACAAACCGATGCGTCTCTTTTTCTGCCACCCAGGGACGTTGACACAAACTATAATAGAGCAACTCAGCCACGTCACATGCTGTTTCTAAGAGACAACGCCGAGCGTCATAATGTACAAGTTGATTTAAATTTTATGCCGCAAAGTGTCAAGAAATTGTATCGTTTAATCTGTGGCAAATTCTCGGACTATGCTTTTGTCTATACGCTTAGTGCACAGCTAAGTCCGGAGTGTGTGCCCATGGAGTGCTATGTATATCTGAAGATGGCACTATTGATTAGCTTGACCAGCATTGAACCAGACGAACTTCGAGCACCGATTTCACTATGCGTCATTTGTACCGACAGTTGTGTGGCCCATCGGTTGCTCAATAGCATTGGCCAGTTGGCACCTCGTTTTATTGGTCCCCATGAGGGTGGACAGCAGCCAAGCTTTTCAGGATTGCCAACGCGTTTCAATTGGATTCAAGCCAGCCCACTAATGATGGCACAGCAGGGAGTTTACTACGCTGGGGACTGGAATCGCCTATCCCGTGACCAAACCGATGAGCTAGAGAAAGCCATTGAGAATAACAGCTTGCCAATTCCGCAGCTGCAGAGTGCACAGCCTTTGGAAGCTGCCATTTGGACATATTGGCAACCGGAAAATGCGACTAATCAAGCTACAGCCTTTGCCAAACTTTGCCCGTATGCTAAACCAAACTATTCCCAATTCTTTTTCCACTTTATAATGTATTTTCTTCTAGCACCTTTGGATTGCCCGTGTATATGGATGATCCGGAGAATGAAGTGATGTGGGACTTTGTGCTCCGCCAGCATACTCGAGATTCCGATAAAACTGCAAAGGATGTGTTTCACATTCCCATTGATGATATGCGAACAATGTTGGAATTAATCCAACAACGCGAGGTGATTTTTACGCAGCCAGCAGACCATTTACTAAAAAAGTATTATATGATTTCTCACGCCAAAGAGCCCAGTGAGTATATCTTCCCTTTCACTCATATTCATGTAACATGCTTATAAGTATCTCTTTCTCTGTTTACAGCCGCATTTAGCAGCAAGACCTATGTCGTGTTGAAACAATTTGCGGAATCACTTGCCAAGCTGGCAATGCGTCTGGACGTTCTTGAATCAGATGTTGTAGTTGCCATTTTCCATTGCGAACATTTTGTGCGAAAAATTTTCGGAGCCGGAGAACTTCCTCCTCCAGTTGTGTCTAATATAAATGTCATTTCCCGTCTTGATCCGTACATGAATATCTTTCGCGTTGGTTATTTCAATACATGGATCGTTACGAGGACAAAGTCTTTTGAGAATGACTAGATTATATTTACTTGAGCCTCTCCTTAATTCACCATCAAGAAAAGTGTTTAAAAATGTACAAAACAATTTATAAAAAACCTTGCTGTTAGCTCATTTTATTTGAAGTAGAAAAAAAGCACCTCAAATCAGTTTCTTGATACTAGAGTATAATAAATTGTTATCAGAAATACACAGTATCAATAATTTTTTTTTATTAAAATAAATTTCTCGTGATAATCAATTGTTGTAAACACATATTATACTTAAGTACGCTTTGTAAAAAAATAATAATACTCAGTATTTTCTCACATTAACTTTGTAATTAATAATTACGGTAAGCTAAGTAAACTGTTTTCAGATATTTATATTACTTATACATATGTATAAATTGTTAATACCTTGTAGAGGGTTGTTTTGTTACGAAGTTTTTAACGCATTGAAGGAGGTCTCACAGACCCCATAAAGTATATATATTCTTGATCAGCATCAACAGCCGAATCGATATAGTCATGTCCGTATGTCCTTTTTTTGAGATCCTAAATCTCATTCATCTTGCATTGAACGTGTTTGTTTTAGATTTTAACAACACCCCCTTTCGCCTACGGAAGTTAAAATAACAAAAGCGTCTTTAGGGCTTGCGCCTTAATTTTTGGTATGAGCCGAACCTACCCTGCAAATTTCATACATATCGGATGGTAATCGCAGAAGTTATTCAATTGACAAAGTTAAGGGACAAAGTTAAGGGCATTTTTTGGAATTGAAACAGTATATAGTGACCGCTTTGCTCTCAAAAAGCACAGGGTACAAAGAATAAAGTTAAAACCTAACTTTTCTAATGATAATCTGCTATTCAATTGTTACAGCTTCTTTGACACGTTCCTGCCAAAGAATAGCAATTGGATTTACAATTGGCCGAGCTCAAACCCAAGCTGAAGTCAACATTTGCCTCGTTGAGGAATCTCAAGGAAATGGGTCTCCGCTGCAAGTGTGGTCTCATAG
>JBAMBI010000067.1:0-130040 GCA_037043535.1 Drosophila putrida | reverse complement strand
ATGAGGCTTTTGCACAATGAAAAATAAGCGAACAAAAGCGCAAGAGGATGCGCCCTCAAAACTATGCAATAAAAAATTATTCATAAAAAATATGTATGTTTGTATTTCTGTGCCAAAACAAGGAACTCCCTCTAAAATGGAAACGAACCGCGACAGCGTCATGCAGCATGCCAACTATTTAAACATTTATGAGCAGAAACAGCAACGGGACTTCAGGATGCACAAAACAATGCACCAAAGCACATACACACACAGAGGAGGCAAGAGAGAGAGAGAGAGAGAGAAGGAGAGAGAGACAAAAGGAAAGTCGCCGTTGTTGTCGCCTCGCTGACTTTCGTTTGGTTTGGCATCATCTTTGTGCAGCTCGTTGCACAGCGGGAGACATCACACAAAAAAAAAAGAAAACATTGGTGCAACAACGGCAAAAGCGCATATCCTGGCGCATGAATTTTATGCATGCACCACGAAGGACACCGGCTACATTGACCCATTAGGTTCTGTATCGCACATTGCATCCTTCGGCCCCATAAAAAGCAATGCATGTTTTAGCACTTGATGATGAGCCGAGTTGCATATGGCAAGTGGCAAGTGGCAAATGTGTCCTGTGACCAGTGATCACCTTTGTGCATGGGCGTGGTAACCTTCGACGGGGGCATTCAATAAGTAATTTGCCATTTCGGCCATAAACGTTGTTCATTTGATTGATTTCCACTCGTCACAGAAAACAGGTTGCCAGCGATGACTCCTGGGAAATCATTCATAGCCCAACCTGAAGACTTCAAGAGAATACTTAGCAGGCAACAAGATAAATGTTGGCGCTTTTCAAGATTGACGCATATGAAATGACAGCAACACGCATATTCACACACATTTGGACAAATATGACATATAAAGTCAAAAGCAAAATTCATAGAACATGAACTGCATGTGTGAAGGAATATTGCCAATATTATATGCGCCATAAAATGACAAGTTGGTAGATATCCTTGCGTTATCCTCTCATAAATAAAAAATGGCTTCTCAGTCAGCTCAGAAGAATTTATGCTTCAATCAAACTAAGGGTGGGATGTCCTTTTGCATCCTCTCCTCTTAGCTCCTTCCCCACTGCCCACAAAGCAGCTACTGCTCTGACCTGTGCCATAACAAAAAACCAAACCTGCGGCTGCTGTTGTTGCTGCTCCTGTTTGTGTTTGATTTCCGGGCTATTGTTGTTGTGCTACTCACCGATATGTTGGCACCGGATGTCCTTGAGCAATGCACGGCAACGTTGTTTGGCCATTAAGGACGACATGCCGCATCGAATGCTTCTCTACATTAATACGCGGCTGTACCATGCCCTTGGGCTCGGTTACAATAATGCGGCCGGGATATGTCGAAATTTGTATTTCACCTGAAAAAAATGTGAATAAAAAAGATGAGAAAAGAAGGAGTAAAGGTTAACATATGTGTGGCAGCAATTTACAGCTACCAAAAATGTGCAGGTGAAAACTAGCAACTGCCAACTGTCAATTTCGCAACGCGACTTTTACCATTTTAGTTAGATTCAAGACTTCGAGTCCATGTCTTAATTTATTGCAAATATATGTACATAGTTCTATAAATAAGTATATATATAAGTATGTATGCGTTCGTATATCTGTATAAATTTACGTTTTTAAATAACTAAAATTAAATTAAAGCAATCAAGTTGATTGCACGGGTTACCATTGGAGATCATCTTATAACAAAGACCTCCTGATGCCTTTACCACACACACTTGATTATACAAAGGACATTCTAATATTGTTATACAAATAAGACAAGAGTTGTCTATGCAGCTTATAAGATTCCTCTTACTTGTCCCTTGTCCTTATTTGTCTTATACTACAACTTTAATTAAATAGGCAGTACTGTAATGCTTACAGAAAGGGCATTGACTATTCGACTAATTAAAGTTAACTCTGCCTATTTATTACCATTAATATTTATTTGTATTTTCAGTTCGACCTTCGTTTTACTGCTGCCTGCGGCGTGAGCTTTGTTCTAGTGTGTTATTTACTCTTATTTGGCTTTAATGACAACTGCTTTAAATCATGTCGTCGCATCCATTTCTATTATTTCTGTTAACACAACATGACATCTAATCCAGGAGTGTGTTAAGTGGGCCACTCGGTCAACGAAATCTGTTTCAAATGTCCCCTGCTCTTAGTTGCACCATCTCTTTCTTTCTTTCTCTATACGCTTTCCCTCTCTTTCAAATTGTCCGTCCGTATGTCTGTATGTGCCCTGGCAATTTAATTTATAATTTTGCAAGAACATCATTATCATCAGCAGCAGCATTTACCTTTCCCTCTTCTCTTTCTCTTTTCCTCTTCTCTTTCTATCTCACTCTAGCGCTCTCCCTCTCTCTATCTGTCTTTGTCTCTCAGTGCTTGCCCTAACATTGCTCTATTGTGCATTAGCAGTCGTATTATTGTTAGCCGCCATTGTTGTTCCCGTTATTGTGCAAAATAAATGGATTTTTGGTTTAAATTGTAATTATGCGCTGCCTGCCAACCAGACACGCCCATCCGCCCACCACCATAGGCAGGCATAGCTTAAATTAAGCGTATAAGTCTATACGAGAATGTGAGTGTGTTTGTGTGTGTGTGTATGGAGCTGACATTGTATGTGTGTGTTTGCTAAATGAATTAGTTATGACCAACTCTATACCTGGCGACCAAAGCAGCTTCATGTTACACTTTTAATGAGAGCACTCTAAGCCATTTTTAATGTGGGTGTGTGTATGTGTTGACCACTTGAATTGACATTGTTTTAGTTCGTTATGTGCAAAGTGCACTGGTAATTAATATGCGGCGTCGCTCACACGAGTCTGGTAACAGCCAATTTGGTTTATGCTCTTGTGGTTTATGGTCAAAACTTGAGGCCAAAAACCAATTTGATTAAACAAAATGTATTACAATTTTTGGCCTGGAAAAAAATCGTTAAGCAATTTAATTTAAGTTGCGGCGCCAAACGGAAAAGCAAATTAAACTTTCAAGAAGTACATTGCGAAAGAAGGAATGTAAAAGAGAATGAGAGAGAGATCAAGACAAAGTCTGAGTGAGAGAGAAAGGAAGCTGCATAAACTTTTATCGTATTGATTGATGATGTGAAATTTGTGCACAAAAGGTAATAGAAATTCAGCTTAAGCACATTTTCACACACAATAAACTTCAAATAAGCAGCACATAATATCTACAAAAGATCTCACGTATTGACTTGAGTCCTTCCACACCACTATGTCTATGTCTGGGTGTGTGTGTGTGTGCGTCCAGCTTGTGTGGCAAGTTGGAATTTCCCTTGGCGCATTGCCCTTTTGCTTGGCGATTGAATGTCACGCATCATAAATTATGCACAACGCACAATGTTGACTTGGGGCAAAAACTAGCATAAACTACATGATTTTACTTATGACTTCAGCAACAACAATATCAACATCAACATCAACAACAACAACGACCCTAACAACTACAGCCACAAATGCTAAGTATATAATTTGATGTTTCTTCAGTTTGCTGCTGTTTGCAGCCAATTAAACAAGACACAATCAACTATTATTATGCGAATATATAAATATATTTATACATTGATAATAACAAAAGGCATATTTTGGAAAAATTTAATCGGATGTTTTGGTCCTTAATAACCATGTGCTGATATTGAATTTTGAATTAGTGATAGATTTTACAGTAAATTCGATGCTAAAAATTATAATGTCAAATAAAAGTTTGTGTAGCGAATTTGCTTTAATTAAAAAAAAATACTTCCTATTCTCTAATCCATTTTAAATTGATTTCCACTAATTTTCAAATACTTTATGTTTTTCAGATCAATTATTACACAAATTTCTCAGTTTAAACAGAGGGCACCTAAAGGCTTAGCAGAATAATATTAAACAGCGCGCTGCAGCGTTTCAATTGTCGCAAGCTTTTAAAGCGAACAAAAACTTTAAGATTAAAGTTTGCTACACATTTGTTAAAAAATGGTACAAGTAAAGTATGAAAGTGTTAACTCAATAATGAAATTAAAATCTATATTGCATTCAGTTGAAGTTGTGTTATTAGTGCACTTATAACCCAAGGACAACTTTCACATTGCAATCCCTGGAGCTGTGAATTAATTATTCAACTTAATTATATGCCAACAGTTGTTGCCACAACAGGACAGCTCTGTCCCTGTCCCTGTCTCTCTCTATTTCTCTCCCTCTCTCTCGCTCTCTCTCTCTCCCTCTTCAGTGCGAGGTAGAATGAAAGGGGGATAAAGAGATGGGGGAGAGATGCACTGAGGCATTGCTGACTGGACGATTAAGCTGAAAATGTGATTATCACGTACCTGTCAGTCTATTTACAGTGCGGCATGTGTAGCTTTTGTACGCATCATTGGGCCCCGCATTATTTATGTACAATTCGCCATTCGATAGGACCGTGTACTTGCCACCGATGTCCGTGTTTGGATACAGATGCATGCCCGTGTCCTGAACCCAAGCGGTGACCATTACAAATTCCGACATGTAGCTCGGCACCTGTCAATCGAAAGAGATGGTAAGATAAGGAAAGAGAGAGAGTGGGAGCGAGACGGCAATGGGTAAAGATAAGCATATTTAAAAAACATTTTTTAGAGTCGAAATTTAATTTAAGTATTAAGTGAATTTTGTGGCAAGTGCAAGTGCAAGCTAACCATTTCGCCTTTCGCTTTCAATTCGGGAGTGGGTATTTGGAGCTAAGCTTACCTGGCATTTCAGAACCGCCGTGTTGCCCGTCATCACGTATTCGTCGTGCACCTGGACCGTGTACTTTTGGTTGACAACTGAATCGAATGTTATATGCAAATTATACAAACATTGCGCATACGCAGCGTCCGCCGCAGCTGTCACAATACCGCAACAACGGCAGCATAAACAATAACAAAAGCAAAAATATATCAACAAAAATGTCAAAGTTCAAGGCTATAAAAGTAAAGCAAACAATTATGTTGTGTGTGTTTTTATTAGCCGCTAAAAAACCCCCTTTTGGTTAATTTTTATTGTTATTTGTCCATTTTATTTTGCAGGATGGTTACATAAATCCTTTTTGACCTGACCTAAAGCGCTGCCCTTTGGCTTGACAGTCAAAATATGCTGCACATTAAACACGCTTCCTCCTTTTGTCTTCCCTTGTCAGTCGTCGCCCATACAAAACATGCCCAGCATCACTGTGACACTTAACAAAAGTGTGACCGTTTGTCAGCCAGACGACGGCAACGGCGACGACAGGCCCGTTAAAAACTGGATGTCCCAATTTGAGCTAAAGATGTTTTATTTTAGTCTTCCCGTGTCAACAAAGCACAGAGCACAAAATTAAGAATGACAAGGATTCTAAAACAGAGCTCACTGCACACTGAAACGTAAGTACACATAAGTACATGCACCTAAAATAATAAAATACTTAATCGTTAAAGCTCTGGCATGAAAATAATTTCGAACTTCCATTATGAAATAGTTAAGGCACTCAAATGTATAATTTTAAATGTTAATAAGAATTGCAGACCTGTTGGTTTTATTACAATGTTTTTTAGATGAAGCACACTTTACAATTTCTTAGAATATTATTTCAGTAATTTGTAATTAATTTAAGCTTTGGCAAGTGAAGATAATATTGAAATAATTTCAATAACATTTCCATCTGCTTTTAGCACACTGTGCAACTTGGCTAATGTTCTCAACATTGGTACTAACAACCCCTAACTTAACTTGCTGAAACCATAGCCTTACCCCCTTTCCACCCCTCAGTGGGACATCCGCATCCATGTCGTTGGCAGTTGCAAATTAATTAAGATGGACAAAGGCAATTTTCCGCACGCGTCACTTGAAAAGTGTTTGGAAAATACGTTCCGCTATCCATCTGCGATTCGTTTAATCTTCTTATGCGTGGGCATGTTAGTTCTAGAACTCTATTATATGTATGTACGAAGTACACGCTGTTTTTGAATGCGACTCACGAATCGGGTTTCCCATTTGGTAAAAACTTTAATATGCAAAAATTGGATAAAGTTTAATTTGAAAAGTTGTTGTTATTGTTTGGAGGGGCTTATTTTATTTTCATCATTTTTGGTTTTACAATTTTTATTTTTATTTTCTATGCTGCAGTAACAGCAACAATAACAAATGAAAAACTGAAAAACTTTGTGACAACATTTTATTATAATTCCTCTGACCGTCGGGGGAGTGAAAATCGGGAAGCGGCTGCTGTTTTCAGTTTGAGTTTAGTGCAATTTTGTTTTTGTATCTTCATTATTTGTATTGCTGCCAGGACACAGCCAGTCCCAGCTCCTTTTTTGTGTTGGTGCATAGTTTTGTATTTTGAGCAACGACAAAGTTTTTTTTCGCTTTCATGTTGCATTTTTCAAGAAGAGTTTTCAACATTGTGTTGCATAGAAGGACAGGACAGGACAGGACAGCAACAGGACAGCTGCCCAGGAAAGTAAATATGAAAGCTAAGTTTATAGTCGACTCACAAAGTAACTGAGTACGGTGAGAAAGAGGCAGATAGGAAGATGGAGAGAGCGCAAATGGGCTGCTCTTGGATATTATGCTGCTGCGGAAATTCATTTCCGTTTTGTATTGTATAGGCTGAGAGTGTGTGTGTGTGGGTTGCGGCAAACTTTTTGTTGCACAAATTTATGTTTATGATGTGCGCCGGCGGAAAGATGCTTTTGGTTGCGGCAGTCTTTGCCTGATTTGCAGTTATTGTGCCCAAAGAGCGAGAGAGTGAGAGGGAAAGACTATTAAATTATGACTAAGGCAGCGTGCATTGCAATTTGCATACAAAAAGGAGCTGCGGTGAAAAGAGGAAGTGCGGTGGATCAGAGGGCAAACTGACAATGTGCACCCAACTAATTACGAACAAATTACACAGGTTTCATACACAACGATAACGGCAGGTGAAGCCTGTGCACAAACTTTTTGGCTCAATCAAAAAGTTTTACCAAAGACTGACTGCGTTGCATTCTGTAGATCTCATGTGTGTGTGTGTGTGTGAGTGCGTTGCACAAGTCACAACTTTGTGGCAACATCATTCATCAGCCTTGGCCTGTGGCCTGTGGCCTCTGACAACAAGCAAAAGATCTTTCTCTCTCCCTCTCCCTCTTATTGTCTGCTGCTGTATAGTGAAAATTTGTCAAGAGTTTTTGCCACAACTTTTTGCTAATTACGCGCACTTAGCCCAAAGCCAAGTCAAGGATACGCTGTATCCTGCGAACTGCGAACTAAGCACTGGCAATTAAATAACGCAACTAAGCTAAGTCGACCAAGTCGCCAAGGCGCCATATCCAGAGTCAACTGCACACATTAGCTGAGAAATTAGGGAGAGAAGGGAGGTGATTCAGGCTCATCCCTTAGCAACTTTTGCAAATTAGGCAAAACGCTTTACGCCAAATCTACGCCCTGTCAAATTGTTCAAGCGTAAAGCGATGTGGCCAAAAGGAAAAAAGCAAGTAGGAACGCTAATGCCTAGTACTCGACTATGAGACACCCGTTACTTAATTAAGTTATATAATAATTGAATCTATAAGTTTTTATTTTGGCTTTTTGTACTTTCAGTACTTTTTAAATCATGGGGTTCATAAAGGTTTATTTGTCAAATTTGGTTGCTCTTCTTCTCATGGTCTCTTTGGGTTTATATAGACGGACGGAAATTACATGGTAAGATCAACTCGGCTGTTGTTGTTGTAACGGTTAAAGTACACTCATATACTCCGCAAAAATGACGGGTATAAAACACACAAGCAAACACAGAAATAGAAAAGCATATAGAAAAACGAACAAAAAGAGTCAGCAAATAAAATAAGCTAGCGACATGACGTATACGTAACGTTGCGTTGAGCTGCTGAAAAATAACCAGTAGACGTTGAAGTTTTGCATGTTGTCCAGCTATATATCTATGCGTGTCTGTCTTTGTCTCTTTGTGTAGTGCTAGCATTTGGGAAAGAGGAGGGGAGTGTTTATGCTATCTAAGATCTTTTGCGGTGGCGACTTCACTGTTTGTTTGCTTTCAACTGTTTCTCTTTCGGACTGTGCTTGTTAATTAAACGCATGGAGCAAACCAAAAGTCAAGTGGTGCCTTTGACCATTTTATATATGTATATATGTACTATATGTAGGGTATTCATATCTTTTTTATGCCCAGCACTAATTGTTGTATTTGTTACAAACATTTATGTATCCTCGGACTTGCTCAATGAGCCGGAAAATCTTTGTGACATGCGAAGCCAATCAAAGTGATTGGATCGAGAGCTCGCTCGACAATCTATCAGACTGCCCAATGGCTGTTCATTAATGCTCTTTAATAAAGTCCTCCTATCTCTACTCTTTCTCTTTGCGTTTGCGGGTCTAATGAAGGCGAAACTTTTTGCTACTTGAAAATGGCCAAACATAAGAAGTTTAAGTTTCTCTGCTCTCTCAAAGTGACTAGTTGATAAAGTTGTCAGTTGAAAGGTCGCTTTGAATTTTAAGCTAATTTTAGCAGCAGCTGACAAATATTGTTGAAGAATATTTGGTATTTTAATTAAAAAGAACTGTTTCCAAATTTTGTTTTGTTATAAAAGCCGCTATGAGCGACTGATAAAGCAGAGAGAAAATAAAGCAAGAAATTTGTCTGAAAAATGCTTTAAAGCCTAGTTATCCTCTAAGCCATAATACTCGCTGGCTGGTGAGAGCAACTAACCGAAAGTCAGAGTCAATTCTCGCGCTTGGGCGCCAAATTAGCGGCGACTTTTTGGTGAGATGCCCCAACAACATTTGGCAGCAGTAATTAAAACTTGCGTTGCCTGCTTTCCAAAAAGTTTCCAATCAAGCCAAAGTTTTGATGGGACGCAAAGCGGAATCGTAGTCGTAGCAAGTTAGATGGAGACTCAGCTAAGTTAACGCAAATCAACTTTGCATGCGAAAATAAAATTGTTGTAAATTAATTAAAAAACTGTTATACTTACCGCCGCGCACATGAACTTCCCGGCTGAGTACGGTGCCGACCATATTGCGTAGCTTGCATCTGCCCCAAAAAAATAGACAGAGAATGTTTAACACAAATTTAAGCAGATATTAAGTATACGTAATGCGCACTCACCTGTAGACGGTAGCATGCACCTCGTGTCGATATTTCTCCGCGGTGAAGGGATAAAACATCATGCTGCCATTCGACAGCTGAAATACCATATCCTGCTGCGGCGGAATGGGCGTCCATTCCACCTAGAGAGCATTATGACAGGGGAAAATATGTAGGAGGAGTTGAAAGAGTATTAGTTTTTCATCCTCAAATATATATATTTTTTTTGGTAAGGAGTACGGACAGTCAATTAACTTGGAAACGAGTGCGGACTGCACGGTATGCATAATTAAATGGCGAAAAACAAGAGAAAGAAAAGAAAATAAGAAGCTCTCTTATACGTCCAAATTTACCTCGGGCGGTGGGCTGCCATGACCAGAGCATTCTATCAATCCGCCCGAATTGTTTGAGAACTCAACGCGATGCGGCGGTTCATGTAGAAATATCGGTCCCTGCAGATCCAAACCATTAACTATATAGCTTGTCTCAGCTGAAAAAAGAGAAAGAGAGAGTTAGAGAGAGAGATGGCGAAAGCTATTTGGATTTGAATTGAGCAGCTGAGTTTCCAGGAAATTTGTCGGTCGTGACGCGTTTTGCACGAGCTTCAAAAGTTAATTTCAATTTCTACTCAGTCACAAAAAGAGCGGTACAGCCATAGCGCAGCCCCATACGCCAACCCCTACTCCACCCCCAAATTAAGTGGTAGCAACGTGAAAGTTCTTGTTAAATTTCGCTGTTGTTCTTGTTGCCAGCGGCTTGGCCTAAATTTTAATGAGCATTGTGGACCACAACAAAGGCACGCACAAAGCGAAAAGACAACTGCTTTTTACCTGTGGCCATCGTTGTGGCTTTTTCTCCCCCTCTCCCCCTTTTTAGTCATCCTGCCACTCATCCTAGGCCCCTGTGTCTTCTAATTGCTGTAACGCTGCTGCCGTTGGGCAAGTATTGCAAAATTTTAGCCGTGTTTTAAAGACGCTTTTGTTTCGGCTTTAATGCCTTATTTATTATTCACTCGGTAGTCAAGGCAGCCCACAGACAACGACCACACATACTGGTGTGGGTGTGACTTCTATGTGTGTGTGTGTGTGTCAAGTTATACTTGCATTGCGGTTGCTTGACAACTTGAGGCGTTTGCCTGACAGTGCAGTGACCTGTTTTTGTGCCACAAAAATTCGTGTTGCAAACATATACTATACTTTTATTTTTTACCCCTCCTTAAAAGCATGAATAACTTAATGATTTCCACAAAAATGAATAAAGTTCGCCAGGAAAAATCAGTATTTCATCGTTGTATTTAATTCGTCAATATAATAATAAAAATTATAGTGCTTTTCCATACTTTGGGTAACTTAAAGATCGTGGAATCTATTGAAATTCAGTTTGTAGTACTCAAATGTCCTTTTGTCGCTTATTCTGTCACTTAACTTTTGCACTTTAGTCTATTTTATAGATGAAAAATTGTAATAAAAAGTTATTAAAATCCCTTTCGCAACAAATTCGCTAACTCCATCATGCTAAAATTAATTAAAACTCTCACATTGCCCCACAGTTTTTTGACCGAATTTTACATAATATTGAATTTTAAATTTTGTGAATTAATAGCGTTATGGTAACTGAGAACAGTGGCTGTTCATAAAGTCTGTCTGACAACTGCCTAAATTTGTAAGCAATTTTCAGGCCGCAGCAATAAAATGAAAAATTGTGTTGTCCAAAAGGCATTGGCCAGAAGATAACGTTAAAATGGCCCCTAAAACCTCCCGGAAAGTGTTGCAAACTTTGTGTGCCACTTTCGATGCGGTTCTTCTAGCGAGAGTGTGTGTGTGTGTGCTGGGCATTCGGGCAAACACGCTGTCAACTGCAATGCCCAAAGGAAATGCGCCGAAAAGGCAAAAATGTTTTCTCTGAAAAAAGTAAAAAGTGTTTGCCGCAAGTTGATGCCACAACGGGGCAGCACATTAAATTTGCAGTTTTTAGTTTTAAGTCACTTAAGATAAAGTTTTGACTCTTTCCTTTTTTGCAACTTTTACTTCTACCTCTTCAAAAGTTTGAACAAAATGCTGCAACCAGAGATTTGCGAGACGACGCAGTCTAATGAAAATTAAATTTGCCAAAGTTTCAAGGGAACAAATGAGTGCGAAGAAGGCGTAGCAGAAGGTAAGGGATATGCTTTGCCAGGATGCCACAGCAAACATTGAGCTTAGGCTGCAAAGCTCCCAGCTAATTGGAGTCGCAGCGAAGAAAACCTGGTTAAAAATATGGCAGCGAGTCGGACATTTATCAGGACAAACAAAGGCGCGACTGGCGAACAATAGAGATGCCGAGAACGACGTCAACTCTGATGCTATCAAAATGTGGCATAACAACGTGCCCCATATTTGTTAGGAGCAAGGAAAATTGTGGCAGGGTGTGTTTACATGCGTGTGTGTGTGTGAGAATGATGATGAAGGTAATATACGAGGTGGTAGCAACAGCAGGCAGCTGTGGCACTGACAATGCCATGTCTAAACGAAATACAATGACCGCCTGATAAACTCGATAAGGTTGCCCCTCGTTGTCTCCGTTGCACGTTTGTTGGCCTTTGTTGCTACCACTTCTCACATAATTGAATACACGCCGCTCCATTTGTCAGCGTTGTCAATCAAACTCTGCCAGGCAAAGGACACCAATGGCAACGCCATCTACGCCTACATTTACAGCCAAAATCAATTACGCCCCACTGGTCCCAGAGAAGAGGGAGAACGAAAGAGAGAGAGAGTGAGGGAGAAAGAGCTAGCTAAAGAAGAGAGAGTGAGAAAATTGTTCTTCTAAGCAATGCCAACGGCAGTTTGCATCATTATCACGGATCATTAAAATGGCGCTGGCCGGAAATGACTAGCAAGAAGAAGCAGCAGCAGTTAAAGTAGAAGAAGAAGAAGAAGGAAGGCATCAATCGCCTAGTAAACAAAATGCAAATGAGCAACTGTCGCTTCTCCTAGCCACAGTTGCCCATTCTTAGCACAGGATTGTCCTTTGTTTTGTGTCCTTTTTCCAGCATTGCAGCTGTAATAAATGGCAGTCGAGGGGCTGCAAAAGCAAAGTCCTCGTCGCGTAATTACGGCGGAAAATCTGTGAAAGAAAAGCAGCCAACGGGTGAGAAGTCGACATGTCTTTAATTTCCCTTGCACTATATTTTGCAGTGAAATACAAATATACTGTCTACTGTATAACAGATATATCATCATAAAATTTCTTTTACTTTCTTTTTTTTTAATATGTGATCGTTATAAAATTCTAGGATTAGATAAAAAGTAGGTAAAATGTGAGTAAATTAAAGATCGAGGTTTGATTGTTACCAACAGTTGCGCAAAACTATGATACTTTTCTTATTTCACCTTCGGTGTAGCAGGGTATGTGGCAAAAACTGTAAATAATGACGAGAAGTCAACTTCAAAGCGTACACTAAATCAAAAACGCTTAAAAGCCAAACTTAAGGGGAGGCTATAAAAAGCAGCAGCTAGCAAGTAAGTTGGCTAAGAGCTGACAAAGTTTTCCGTGCGGCATTTAAATGAAAACGCAATTTCCCTTCCAAAAATAAAGCGAATAGAAACAACAAGAAGAGGAATAAGAAAAAGAACACGTTAAAGCTCATTTGCATATGGAACGTGAGTGAAAGATATTCAGAGAGCTTCAAAGCTTTTGTCTGCCAGCCAGAGAGAGGCGGGATATAAATAAAGGGGCGTGGCAGTCGAGTAAGAGCTTGACAAATGTAGACAGCAGAAGATGAGATGAGAAAAGCGTCGCAATTTTATTGAAGCATTGACAGTGCCCCAAAGAGTAGGCAATGTTTTGGGTTTAAAGCATGCTTCAGGTCTCTCCTGAAACCTCCCTTCGATGACGCCCCTAATCGTCATTCCGCCCCCTGCTCGGCTCAAGTGCACGCATTTTTCTGCTTAAAAGCCTCGACTAACGCGAGGCGTGCCACCTGACGCCTGCCCTTCCCCACTGACCGAAGCATCTGTTTGTGCGCAACAGAGCATAACGGTATTTCTCTGTCTGTGTGTTTACGAGTATATATGTATGTAGATGTGTTTTGGTATGCGCAAAGTGTATTTGCTTAGGATATATCACGCACCATACTACTTGGTCCCATTGACTTCATTCAGCTGTTGCCGCTTCGACATGCGAAAACATGTGTGTAAAGTCGAAAAGCTGCTGGTCTTAAGGATACTCTGCAGGCAATTCTATATTTTGAAATCAAAAACTTTGGTTTGATATGATGCATAGGCGTCTGCTATTTGTCAGTAATGGGTAAGTTAAATAAACTTTAAAAATACAGGCTATATAAAGGCATTTTGGGGCAAAAGACGTAATTGGGAGGCTCTTAAATATACCCTGCACATATTAACTAGCTACATTTAAAAAATTGACTGATTCAAGCGATTGTAATTGCTGGCTCTTTTGTTGCTGTAATTGCTGCTGCAGTTGTAACTATTGCTGGTTATATTTATTTGCTTTGCCCACAAAGTATGCAATTAAATTTCAACTGAACGGGAGAGTCGAGAAAAAGACACAAAAAGAGGGGGAGAGGACCAAAAGTGAAAAGCATTTCAATTAATGTTGCAGACTTTGTTGCAGTTGCAGTTGCAGCTACTGCTGCTGACGTTGTTGCAGCTTCGTTAATGAGCGCCAACTTTAAAAGTCACAACGCCAACTGAAAGACAAAGGCGCTGCGTCACGTTGAGTTTGTGTCGAGTTGCGTTGAGTTTTTGTGCCATAAAACTGAATTATTGAAAAGCACACGTTTCACTTTTGTTTGTGTTGTTGCAGCTCAAAGAAACGAAGTCAACAGCAGCAACAGCAACAGCAGCAGAAACAACAAGGACAATGGCAAAAGTTTGCATGCCCCGAAAGCGACGGCGTTATTTACAAGGAAACTCATAAAACTTTCTGCCACTGGCGTGCACCAACACTTCAGGGCTCAAAGCAGCAACAACTGCAACAGCAACAACGTCAGCAACAACATCAGCAACAACAACAACTGCAGGCGGGATCAAATGTTAATTGCAGTTTTTGAGCAGACGCAAGACATAATTAGAGATGCTCATTGTCTAATGCATCATGGCATTTAGCAACTGAATATGCCCAGCTGCAAAAGCTCGCTGCAGCAATGTGGCAACATCGCATCAAGTTCAACAACACGCCCTCGAAATGTGAATGACCTCAAATGTCACGTTGCAGAGGCTACTGCGAGTTGGATGCTGAGCATGTGGGCGTGGCAATTCGTCACAGCAGGCTGGCCAAGATTATTCAGACGACTGCCAAACAGACCGACAAACAGACAGAGGGAATGTGAAACAAAAAGCTGCTGAGGCCAGTAAACAGACAGTTGCAGCTGCAAGTAGCAGTGGCAGCATGCAGCGCATAATCAGCCTCATCATCAGCAACATGCACCAACAACAGCAACAAGCAGCAGAAACAGCAGTCAGAAAAAAGGACTCCACTGTCACAGTCAGCAACATCAGCCTTTGACTTTAGCTTTGGCTAAAGTGAAAGAAACAAAGCGCCTGTGGCTGCCACACAAGGAGGCAGCTAGCTCCATGTACATAGTGGCACTGTCGTTGATCTTTTGCTGATAACTTTGGCTTTTTGAGTTGCACAAAAAAAACTGAAGCTGAGGAGCCAACGTCACGGCCCAACAACGTAGCTTGTTAGTTGCAAAGTGGACAAAAGTGCTGCCATTGCCACCGGGAAATGGCACTGCCTGTAGCATGGTATTGGGGTTGTGGAAGGAACAGCCTTGTTTTGCAGGCGATAGCGCACAAAAGACATGTCAAAAGAAACAACTCAAAAAACTCTAGGGAAACGCAGCTTAATTATTTCTGTGGCCAGGCACAAAAACTTGGTGCATAGGATTTGTAAAAAATGTTATTGCATGTTGCATGTTGTACTCGCACATGCAGCAAATACCTTGAATGCCAGAGAAGCAATTAGTAAATTGCACAAGTGACAATTTTTTATTTTCGTGTTTAACTGCGTCTTTAATCCTTAGTTTTTTGTGTAAAGTCGTGGTGAAAGTAATTGACAGTTAATGGTATAATAAAATGAATTTGAAAAGAAGTGTATTATACATCGTAGGGTAACTCAATTCTATTTGCATTTGGTTTTTATAATTTAATTTAAAATTTCTTAAATTTTTGTAAATATATGTAGATAAGATTGAAATTATTTTTTCTCAAATTTTAAAAACATTTAAAGATATTTGTTGTTGTTTACGAAGTAGATAAAATGTGAATAGGTTTTTTGTATACAATGCTGCATATTGGATTGACATTATTGGGACAGGAAATTGGAGACAGGGGTCGGTATCAGGGGTTATCTGTTCTGTGACTCACCTCGTATGATGTACAGGATCAGGAAAGCCTTAAAAAGGCTGTGTAAATCCATTTTTTATAAGCACTAATGCTTTCCATTACATTTTTTATGTCTGTATTTTAAACGCCGAATTTCGCAGAGTTTTTTGTTGTTATTATTGTTTTTGTTTTGTTTGTTGTTTCTGTGGTTCTTGCTTGTTTTTCCTTATTTGTTTGTTTGTTTGCGAGTTTTTTGGTTACGTTGTTTCTGATTTGTTTTTTGCACGATTCGCCCACGGATTTGCTACTGTGATTGCAACTTTTAACGGTGCTGATTTTGTTATTGTAATTGTTTTTGTTATTTATATAATAAATGCATTACTTGCTTGCCAAAGACATTAACAATTTTAAAAGCTAAAGCTGAAATAATTGTCAAAATATAAATACACTGACGATTTTTACTTTGGCCTCAACTGAAGCATTGGCTGCGTGATATTAATGCAGAAATTGCGTGACGCAATAAATGAAAAAAATTCACGTATTTATAAATTTTGTTTAAAGCCAAGTTAATGTCTTTGGCAACGCTTTTGATTTCACTTGACGACAGTCAGTCAACTACGATTCTCATGTCAGCGGGGATATTATTCATGTCAAGCCACGCCACACACACATACACACACACACATACTTATATGCACAACCACTTGTACATACACGCACACACACACACACACACACACACACATAAAGAGTCGCTGAGTTGTAGAAAAGATAAACGAGGCAAAAGCAGCGTCCCCTAAAGCCCATGCAATATACTCGTATGTTTGTACGAGTATATATTTTCCATTTTCTTTTTCCTTTTCCTGCTTCGCTTTGCGCCCCTTTGAGCGCATTTTTATGCGCGCCGGCAAAATTATGCATCAGCGCGAAATTGGAGCGCCATAAGTTGAGCTCAAGTGAAGTGATATCAGGCTCCTTCGCCTATTCCCCTATACCATTCCCAGCCCTCCCTCTTTTAACAACAACAAGCAAAACTTTTGCCGAAGCATATCTGAATATGATGAAAATATTACAAAGCACGTAAGAGACGTTCTCTGTCATTCACTCTCACCGTCCCTATCACCTAGATCTGAGTTTCTCAGTTGAAAATCGCTTGACATGACATTAACTTGCCCTGTGACCAGTCCCCAAAAAGTGTGGAAGAAACCCCTGAGGTAACGTCTTTGCGTACTGTAAAACTAAAGCAAAAATGCGGCACGACACGAAACTATGCAAAAGGGACACTCGCTTGATAAGAAGCAACAGCAAAAAACAGGAAAAGAAAAACACAAAAAAAAAGAGAAAGGCAGCAGTAAAACTGTCAATAACGATAAAGTGAAGTCAGTGAGTGGAAATTGAGGGAAGTAAAGGAAAAGATGGGCTGAGCTTTGGGGAACTGGGAACTGTTAACTGGCATTGAGAGCCCGAAAATCGTTGCATAAAAAAACAACAACAAAATTCCGTTTAAGCAACATGAAAATTATGCTCAGTGCGAATATCAGCAGCAAACTGTGTGTGTGAAATTCTTGATGCTCTTTATTTCTCTTTCTCTTTTATTTTTTTATTATACTTTTTGGTGTGTAAAAAATCATGACTTGGCAATTATGCGGCAAATGTGCGCACTGGGCAGGCACAGCAGCAAACAAAAGTCAGCCTATAGAGCGAATGAGACAACTACAGAGAGAGAGAGAGAGAGACAAAAAGAGCGAGACCGAGTGTAGAGCATAAATATAACGCATACGCCGCATAGCACTGTCAACGTTTGCTAAATTGCTGGCAATTAGTTTAAAGTGCGACAACAACAACAACAGCAATAAAAGAAAATATAGCTCAGTGAAAAGATAGAAAATTGCATGCCTAAGCAGCTTTGTCAATGCAATTTGAACCAAGCAAGGCGTAAAATGTATAGAACAACTGACGGCAACGGTGGCGTTCCCAAAAGAGGTAAAAGTGCGTAAAACTGCTAATCAAATATCATTTTTCATATGAATAGTGCCGCAGCTTGATAAATGTGAGATAGAGAGATAAACATCACCAGGGCTCGTTCTAAAATGAGTTGAAAATCTACATATAAACATAAAAATATATAAAAAGATAATGACTTTAATACATAAGTACATATTTTAAAAACAATTACAACTCTTTTATTTAAATTGGAGAAGATCAGAGAATATGTGAACTTTCAAACCTTTTCCTTTGGCATAAGAAGCATACAAAACCAAATTCGCCATAATTTCGTCAATTTCCACATTTACCCTTGTCTTGGAATGTCAACAGAATGTCTACAAAAGTAACTTGACCCTAGGCTGTCTAGCGAAGCTATTGATATTGAGTTCTTTGACGGATCACTAGCCTGTAAAGTGGTTAGTTCTTCGGCTTCTGCTTCCACTTCAACTTCTACTCAAATTTCGCCTTTGTAAGCGGCGTTTCTTATGTCGAATTCACTTAGTTTTTTGCTCGCTGCTCGTTTGTCAAGGCCCTCGAATGGGCTTAAACACTTGACGTCAGATTCTATATATTTAGTTTACACTTAACGTTGGCTCTGTCGACAAAGAAGGGGGTGTGGCTTGTCAGCAGCAATTTGTGCCGAATGCCAAAAAGGAAATTTTCCAAAAGCAAGGATTGCTCCTTTGCTTCTTTCGCTCGACTAGACAGACACACACACACACTCACACAGCACACAGACAGATTGCAATTTATAGACTTCAACACTCACGAGTTGCTTCTGCCTCTGCTTCTTTTATCTGCCAGCTCCTGCCAAATACGTGATTTATTTTAATAGATAATCATTACGCCATCGATTTGGATCATGTCTGGAAAGTGAAGTTACTTCTACTGCTGTCTTAGCTTGTTGCATGTGGCAAGCGTGCGCTGCTCGTACGTGCGTCAATAAATCAAAAGCAAATGGCATTTAGTTTATTGTTTTTGCGTGGGCAAATAGAGAATAGTAGCCAATGGCACATTGCGCATACGCCGCGTAGACGCCAGCACCTTTTGAAAACTAAAACCTGCCGCATGCCGTTGCACGCTGCACGGTTCATTCACATGGCAACCGTTGCGCGTACTCGTATTTAAATTGTGCCATTATGCACTCCAGGACCGCGACCAGCAGTACGGGGATGATGTGGGGAGTACCCTCTCACACTAATGACTTTTTATGGCGTCTCTCTGGGCGGCTGCTGTGAAAGGGTTGCCCGCAAGAAAATCAATACAATACACGGCCACTGAGCCTGCATAGCCTGTAACCGGGCTAAAAACAAAGTCCACAAAAGCAGGGAGGAGACACATAGAGGGTGACAACGGAATGTGCTGGAATTGTGGGTGGGTGAGGCTGTCTGTTGCATTGTAACACTGGCCGACCGAGACCGGCCGGCTGAATGTCTGCTTGGCCACAAACAAATGCAAACAAAAGACAAAACACTAAAAAAGAAAATCAATAGGCCAAAACAACAACAACAGAAACAACTGCAGCAACAACAGCAGCAACAAATGAGTGCAAAAGCGAGAAATTTACTGAAACTGTGAACTAAGACAAACCAAAACCAAAACAACAACAATACTAAAGAAATAATATGCATGGCGAATTTACGAAGAGGGAGTTGCAAAATATACCCTGTTAAATAACTTTTGGGAAAACTTAAGTGTTCACCAAGCATTTAACAGCTTAGTTATTTAAGATACTAAGCTAAATTTATACTAAAAGTCAAAGACGTAGCTATAAACTTGAATTAAGGTGTAGCAGAACACATAAATATAATTTTTATGTTTACCAAATAATGAATTATTAAAAAATATATAAAATAAGATAAGACTTTGAAGTGGTAAGAATCAGAGTATTAGGTTTAAAATTGTCAAAGAAATTTACAAAGTATAAAAAGGATCGTACACAAGGGGAGTCATCTCCTTAAGACCCTCACAGTTGACAGATACTTTAACTCTACGCTGACTTAATGCCTTACTTTATGCTAACCTTTACTATCATTTTTATGCTTACAGGGTATGAAAATATGCACAAACTGGAAACAGACGAGACTTTGGGGTCTTTCTGTTGCTGTTGCTTAAAGTGCACATAAAAATCATTTAAAAACAGCAGCGACGCCTGCGTCGCAGTCAGATACCAGCAGGAGAAGCAGGAAGAGGAGCAGGTTGAGGCACAGGACGAGTACAACGAGGACAGGCAACTGCAGCTGGCGCAGTCCAAAGGTAAGCTTCTGTTGTTCTTGTTGTTTTTGTTGTTGTGGTTGTTGTTGCTGTTTTTTCTGCTGCTGTTGTTGTTGTTACCGTGATTCTTACCGTGATTCGTTGGGGGAAAAAATGAGTTCAGCGTCTCCGCCGCACAACACACAAAATGGGTCTAAAGTCATAAACTTTTTGCACATAGCAGCTGATGCCATCGTTGAGTAGTTGTTGGTGTTGTTTTTGCTATCGTTGCTGCTGTTGCTCAGTGATTTTTGCTAGCTTTTGGCTTTTACCACGCCTCACTCTGTTGGGCTTTTGTTTTCTAGTTTTTTATGACTAACGAGCAAAATATTGGGTTAAGTCAAAAAGGGTAAGAGTGAGAAGAAGGGGAACTCTATTGCCAAATATGTAAGACAGGGGGGCAACGAGTAAAAGTGCCTTTGTGGGGCTATATGCTAGAAATCAGACAATAGAAAATGTGTTGGAAAGTTGAGAGATCTCTATAGGAGGATTAGCTTTATATTTTCAACTTTCTGTGGTGAAAATTTGACTAAAATGGCATAAACTGAAAAACGTAAATGGAATCTATTAATTTAGATATCACCGAAATATCCGTAACATTAAGAAGTCTGATAAATATTTATTGCGAAACAACATTTCAAAACAACTCCGACGGCATAACATAACATTCGCACCTTCAAATGTGTTTTCCTCTATCATCAATTACGCCATTTTAACGCCTTCAGTCTGCTGCCAAAACAAACGTCCTTCACTTAAGACCTTTACTGAAATTTAACAAACAACAAGACCTCCGTCCCTTTTCACTTTACAGCCCGAGGGCACACATCAATCTTGTCCTTAGACAGACATAAACATAAATGCGAAACACACTGCAGTAAATTTGAAATGCGAGACTCGCGAGGCTTTTGTGAACTGAAAATGTCAGACGCCAATCACAAAATGTTTGCCAACTGTGCTCAGGTCGTTACGAGCACTAAATATTAGCGCTGTATACATATTTGAATGTATATACCATGTTGCACTCATATTTATGAGAGGAAATTTATTTATTTTTTTAAAAGCATGTTCTACAAATTTCAATTTATTTTAATTTGAATATAATAAAATTTGAAAAAAATTGTTGACGCCGAAATTTAATTCAGAAAACTAATTGAGGAAATCACTTCAAAAAAACTACTTTTCATGCTAAAGTTTTCTAAGACAATTAATGTTATTAGTCTTCAATTTAAAAAAATTAATGGCAGCCGAGTCTTTAGTGTTATAGAACATTCCTTGAATTGGTTAGTTCAGGAAAATGTTAAAACTTATGCCACACGCGTTAAGTATTTGTTTTGCTAAACACATTTTTTTTGCCTTTGAAAGCAAGTAGGAAATGGTTAGGGGAGTGTAGGGTAGAAGAAACCGCAAAAGCTTGCAGCATACTTTTCCCGACGTTTCCCGGTCGCATATTTTGCCGACGGGGTGAAAGTGATTTCTTAATTTGTTACAACTAACTTGGCAGTCAGGGAATGTCTCCACTCTCTCAGCCCCAACCCCACCTCAGTCCTTTTCTCGAAACTGCTTGCCTTCCCTGCACTTGTGATTGTGTATGTTAGTTGCACGAACTTTCTTCCGAGTGGAAGTTTCCTTTTCAAGCGCAGCCTGACGTACGTGACTTTTGTGGCAAACGATGGATTAGGGTCGCTTACGAAAAAAGTGAAACTTGCTGTTAAGTCGAGCTGCAGAAGCAGCTAATTAATGACAAGACAAACGCAATTCCTGCCAACTTCACATACAGGCTTGAAAATTGCGCATACGCAACGTAAAACACACACACGAGTACACATATTGCGTATACGCAATGTCCGCCGCTGCAGCTGTTGCCGAAACTCGTATGCAGCTTGCTACAGCATATAACGGTACATAAGCCCGGCACGAGCAAAAATTTAAATAAACCAATCCATTTATCGTTCGTTGCCGGCTGTTGTTGAAGTTGTTGTTGTTACTATTACTACTACAGCAACTATAACAATAACAACGAAAAATACGCACATGGGCAGCCATTTTGGTGTGTGTATGTATGTATGTGTGTGTGTGGGTGTGTGTGTGTACGTGCATGGTCACTTCCGCATGAAATACGAGCGATTTTTACTATACATCAGCAACAGCAGCCGCCTGATGCCTCATGCGACACATGTCCGAGTGTCCAGACGGTCGGAGAGTATGTGTATGCGGCAATCGATAAATTTTGTGTGTGCAGCATCGTGTGCATCAGAAGCAACAACAACAATAACTACTCTATAGTGCATACGTTTGTGAGTATATGCCGGCAGACAGATTTATAGTTTGTCATGGCGGCAACGTCCAAAATAGTTGCATATACTTCTCGACACGAAGCTGCAGCTGAAACTCGTTCATAAAATCAATAGGCAATTCTCTTCCTACATTCCCTCTCTTTTCTTCTCTCTCACTCTTTCTCTCTCTCTCTCATTCTTCTGATAGCCGGTTTAAGCATTATTTATGAGCCGACTTAGACTGCAGCTCTTCTCCTACGATAAGCTTAATCCTTAAAATCCAAAATGAAATTCAAAAACAATGCTCAGGTGAAACTTCTGCTAATTGCAGTAAATAAGTCCCTTACCAACTGAAGTCGTGACATCTACTTAATTGCTTGGAAAAGTCGGCAAAAACGAATGAAAATTTCAAATTCTATGCAACATTTCAAGTTATTGTATAAAGAAATAAAATGAGAGCTGCAAATGTTGAACGTTCAACACAAAAATGTCAAACAATTAAGCGGCAATTACAAAAAGGTTGCCCCAGCAAAAGGTGTGCAAGCTGTAATAAACGGGGCAAGGGGCATGTGGCATGTGGCGTGGGACACGGAGCACTTTGACGTCTGCTAAAGCTACGTGAAAGCGTTGCGTTTCAACGTGTCTTCCAATTTGCTCTGAACTCTGAAAAGGGATGGAACAAGGCACTTAATGGGCAACATACTCTCAACGTTGGGGCGGTTTAACAATAAAGATTTCAGATTACATATGCTAGAAGTCCCCCACACACATACACATCCTACACACACGCCCTAGTGCTGCACATGCTTTATTGATGAGCACAACTTGAGAAGAGAAGCAGAAGTACCTTAAGCAAAGCCTAGCATAAATGTTTATTTAAAGCATTTCTAATGCTTGGGTATTCATGAAGAATAGCGCAACGTATTAAAACTTTGAAGGTTGAACAAATTTAAGTAGTAAAAAGTTTTATAGAGCTGCAGATTTATAGCAAAAGCTGTTCAGACATGTCAAATACTTTTAGAGTTAAATTAAAAGGCAAATAGCTATCATACGATGTAGCAATTCTACATATGTACATGATAAATGCTTGTACTTCATTGAATATCTATATTATTCGAACATTTTCCCATAAAATTTAGCGAAATTAACTTTAAGCTGATCTGAACGGCCACTTTATATAAGAGGAAAATTTTGCAATAAGTCATACTATTACAAATAAAGGCAAAATATAATAATGAAATTAAATCCAAATTCACATCAACTTGTGCTAAATTGTTTCAAGCCCAAGCCCTATTTTTTTTTATTTTAATTATGCCCCATTTAACTTTAATTTTATAAAACTTTACTGATATCACTTCCTTTGACAAACCACAATGTCATAGTATTATCTTAAAAACTTTAAAAAAAAAAAGCTGAGATAGTCATTAGCAAGCTCACACACACACTCACACACACGCACAGCTAAGTATAAGAGTATATTTAGTATGTATTGGAGTTCATTTTAAAAGTATTTCTTTATACTTGCCATTAACTAAACAGATTTGCAGGATATTTAGTTAAAGCACTTGTCGCGAGAAAGAGAAGGAAACATAAAAATCTTGGAAAGAGCGAGCAACAGAGTTGTTGCTGTTGTTCTTGTGCTGTAGGATCGACTTGGCATGATTTTTGCACGCTGTTGCAATTCAATTTATTTTCAATTTGCGCGCATGCAACGCGGCATGTGGAACAGAAGGGAGTGGAGTAAAAGGAGATGGAAGAACAGGTGGAGTAAAGGTCTAGCACCTTTCATTAGACTCAACTTTATCAGCGAAATTTGCGCGTCGAGTATTGCATACTTGGAGGATGTTGTTTTTGTCTTGTTGCCGGGCGCACGTTGTTTTGCACTGCAGTTTTTCGTAGTATAGTATCTACAACGCGCACACACACATACATATATAAATATGCCAGAGCACCATGTACTTGGATACAACTCTGTTATTTACACAGCGCGCACGTTGCCGCTGCCGCTTTTGTTGTTATTGGTATTGTATATACATAGTTACTGTTGTAGTTGCAGTCTACTCGCTATTGCACTTTGCCGCCTTGCATGCTCTTTCGTACACAACACCAACACATCGGCGCCGGCGCGTTCTCTTTTTAGTAAATAGCATGGCTCTCTTTCACACACACACATACATACCAGCAAACACTACCGTTTTTTGACTGCGGGGGAGGAAGAAAGAGTCTCAACTCCCGCTCAGTGTGAACAGTGCAGGACCAGGCACAACCGCACGCGAGGAACGTCAAACAGCAACTGAATTCACATTGCGCTGGCCAAAGCTGAGATGCCTCGCAGTTCAAAGCCTGATGCTTTGTGGATGCTGTAATCGATTGCGCAGAAGCCACGTGTGGGATGCGTTTGTAGTAGTGAAATTATAATATTTGAATGCTATTTGAATTTCATTCATGAGATGCTGTTTGGATACATTATTTTTTGTATAACTTCCTGATCTGATCTGGCAGCCTTCAATGTGTTGTAATTCTCTAACACTAAACGCTTTATCGTTATCGAATTTTTACTTTCACGTGCTGTCAAGAAAAATGGGACTTTTAAATTTTGTGAACACTTTCGAACAATTGGCTTCCAATTTCATTGGGAACCAGGAGCAACATCATCGCTTTGAGATCGATGCCCAGCAGATTGTCGATACTATAGTTGCGAAACTAAAGAAGAATGATTCCGTATTTCAGGGATTTCTGGGACAGCTGCGCAACTCAGGTAAGAGAACAACTCTCCATAAATTTGACATTTAATCAATTTGAAATTGCAGCCTCTTTTGTTAGCCAAATTGAATTGGATTTGCCACTGACCTTTGAAATATTTCTGCCAATACGTTTGCCCTTTGCATTGAAAACGCATTTCAATAAAACCGAGCGCAGCGTGCAGTTTAGCAACAGCAAAAAGTCAACGTCAACAAAGTGGCAATCGTTTTTACGTCATGACAATTTGGTGGATTCTGAGTGCATGAATATGATATTGCAAAGGGATCTAAAAAGGGCTATAAACCAGCTCGAGTGCATTTTTGGCTGTAATGGTGTCAAATATGATGTCAAGTACGCCGCACTTAGTTACAATGGATCTCCTTTTGTCCATCAGGTGTATGCCAAGGAACGCGGCAGGATTGATCGTGGCATCCACTTTGACTTCATTCTGGCCCTGGAGTTTGATAGCGCTGCGGTATCGCTGCCTTCCTACTATAATGCTCCCGCTAGCTACAGGTGGCTAGCATATGGTCTGGTGTCTGTCAATGATATAGACAAATCGGTTGATTGGGGTGTCGTCCTTCCCAGGTGGCGCACTGCCGATTCGGCTACTCGTCTACGTAGCCTTAACTTGCTGCTGCTGCTTTATCGCTTATTGTATACACAACGTTGTTATTGCTTGGCTATGCCCTTCCTGGTCAAGCTCTGTTTTATTATGACGACTGTAGATCTCGGTGAAAGCTACAAGAACATGGAAACTGCAAAGTTGATGATTACAGTAAGTTCCATTTCAATCTATCCAATTCTTTTACATACAGCATCTTTGATATAACAAAACATTCTGAAAGCTTTCTGTAAAATTATCATGTACAATTGACCACATTATACTGTGTTCGATCTGTTTACCAATTGTTTTCTCAATTTGTGTTCTTTGCAGACTCTCGGCCATCAAGTTTTTCGCAATTTCTGTGAACTCATTGTGAGCTCTACCGTGGGAGCTAACTCCAACATTGCCCAAACAAGGACACTGCGCGAACAGCAAGTACGCGCCAAGGGCATCTTTGCTATGTTGTCCAAGGGTCTAGAACTGAATGTGATAAGCAGTGAATTTATTGAGGAATTCTTTAAAATCGATTACAAGCGACCACATGAGAGGGCAGAGAAAAAAGAACCGAGAAGAGAAAAGAATCCGGATCAGGATTTAATTCAGGCATCATCCAGCCGCAAGCGACGTACATTTTCAAAAACACAATTTTAAGTTAAATTGTGCATAAATTGCCCCTTTTTTTGCTAGCCAATTGTTGTTGCATGCCACATCAAGAAATTTGAGTCAACTGTAAATTGGCTAGTGTCGTTTATGAGGGACAACAAAGTTTCCCCAAATCTTGGTAATAGCCCAACTTTTATATCTAAAAATAAGTGTAACTGTCTATACAAATACACACACTATCCTAACACACACATGCAAAGCGAATCTCAGTACACACACACACACACACACTCGCACACTTGGAAAGACAAAAGTTAATAAAAGCCAACTAAAAACTAAAGCTCTGTTAGACTACGTGTCCTTGTTTTCCTGGCCCATCCTTTAGCATTATTTTAGTGTCTGTCTGTGTGTGGAAAAAGTTAAATTGCAAATAGCTTGGGTTGATCCCTTCTCACCCCTCTTTGAGCCCCATGGCAAGGGGCATCCTGAAATTTTAAAAAAATTTGCTGTTATTGTTGGCAAAACAAAAAACGGCAAAAGGAGCAAAAAAAACTGTAGCAGGAAGTGGGTGTGGTCGTGCACGTGGGCGCATTAAATACAGTCAGACATAAAAAGGGGTTAGAGCTGCCACCTGTACTTCTTTTGCTCTACCGAGTCACGGTTTCATTGTTAATAACTTTGAACTCATTTTTCTTAGTTTATTTAAAATGTATTTACTTTTAAATGCAAATGTGGAAAATACTCTTTGTATTAAATAGTTTATTATGAAAATTATTAACTGAAAATTATTTTTTTAAACAACTAGTCAGTTGTATTTTAATTTTGAATGACATCTTTAGCGATTTAATAAATTCAATTAATGTATCCCTATTCTCCTGTTCATACCTCTGATTTAAAACCTGTCCAAACGCCTCTAATTGCATTTGCGAAGTGTTATATAATATTGAAACATGATAACAAAGTAGACGTGTTGATTTGTGCGGCCAGTTTTATAACCAATTAAAAAATCAAAAAAGCAAAAACTACATTTAGCTATACTTTTAAATACAATTCGATTTTTAATTTTATTTGTTATTTTATTAATAATATTAAATATATCTGGACAGACGTTCAATTTATCAAACTTTACAATTGCATTTCTATGGTTGTACCTTATATTTATTAATATTTTTTAAATATTGTGTTAATAAATTTAGAAAATATTGGCAAGAAAAAAGAAGTAGAAATAATTTTAAGTGTACCATCTTAGAGATATTTTAAGAGTATTTTCTAGGCGAACACTCACAGAGTACTATTAAGACAGCATAACATCGCCTAATTGCCTTTAAAAATAAAAAGGTAAGAGCACAAAATGTTCATCCGTTGGCTCTAGCCACGGGTTACGATATTCCCCAACGACCTCAAAGATTTTCAAAATTGACTCATTTCGTGTTTGTTGCCAGTTTTGTCGACTGTTACGCGAGATATATACATTTTTTGGAGGAAATGTGCTTCTAAATAGCACTCGAATGATGTCCAGAGGAGCTTCTCCATGGTGAACAGCAGCAGCATCTTTAATCAAAAAATAATTATGAGCGTCGTGGGAATTTTAGGTGGCAGTGAAATTACGTTTGAATTATGATGAAATGTGGGCGGTGGGCGGATAGAAAGTGGTAAATGGAAACCATTTCTCCTCGACAAGTTGTGCAGCAAATGAGCTAAGCGAAAGCGAAGTGAAATTTGAGTGAGATGAAAGGCAACGAAAGATAGAGCAAATAAAAGACAACAACTAAATAAACAACAACGACAATAACAACAACAGTTGCGGCAATTTACGCAACAAACAGAGCGCTGAAAATTGCAGAGACACAACCACAAGGACGAAAAAGTTTAAGCGAAAAAACAGACAATTAATTTGTTTTGCGAGGACAGACAGATTCAGAGAGAGAGAGAGAGAGAGAGAGGATACAGGACAGAGGACATAGGAGCAGACAAACAATTTCGTGCTTGTTGGCAAAGAAAATTTACGTGCCAAAGACAAGTCGCTGGACAAACAAAGAGAAAGCTGGAACTGTAGCCAGGGAAATGGTCAAACATTTTACGCTTTCTGTTTAATTAAAATAGCAACAGGACCAGCTAGAGTACGAGGAATAGAAGGTTCTTAAACCAAACAGAACTCAGGACCCAAGACCTTTTGCGTGCTCAGCGCTTTTTCAATTAGCTTGCATTGCATTTAATAAAAACGAAAAACATTTGTTTTGCAGCGTCTTATCTGACACAGCCCAAGACCGAAAGCGGAAATGGAAATTGTTGGCACCGTTGCAGTTAACTTTTACAAATTAGAAATTGTTCAACTATTTGACAACAATAAGTGGTGTGAAAGAATCATGTTCTGGCTGCGTTTTACCTGTCAACTGCATTTCCATGCTCAGTCGACTTAAAGGAATGTTGTTCATATTAAAATAGTAGAGGAAACGTGACAGGATACTTATCCACCGCCAGCTGGGTGTCTGTGTGCGTCGAGTTAGTGTATCACGTCCGTGTCATTTGGTGAATGCCACTTCATAATTCAATAAAACAATAAAAAGCGAAATCCTAACAAATTACAACAATCACATCAAATAAGTATACGTAATATACTACAATGTAGACTGGGAGCGTGTCCAACATATTTTCATAAATTGCTCACAATTTGCTATGCATGGCATAAACACAAAAGCCCACGACACACAGACACTCCCACAAGTGGGCGACGAACGGCCAGTTGGGACAGACAGGATATAAGCACAAAATGCTCGCGCGACATGACAGCAAAAATGGCCAAAATTATGGCACAAAGGATAATTGCCATAAACTGAGATGGGAGAGAGTAGAGAAGGACTGAAGGATGAACATGCAACGCAGTTACACTCACATAGAGACTTGTCTAAGGACACCGCGTGCGACGTGCTCGGTTTTATGCCCGGAAGCAACAACAAAACCACGTCCACGGCCATGTCCATATTCATGTCCATGACTCGAAAAGGCGCCACAAAGCTATTTTGCCTTTATACAATGCTTTATTCGGGTTACAGTTACAGTTGCACGTATACATCTTTATGTATAAAATATCCAAGTTATATACCAGCTAATTCAGGACAGAGAGACGATCGTTTTATGCACATTTCTATCCGAAGAGGAGACAGAACTAAACATTAACGATGTGACGCCGCTGTTATATCGAGTCAAGTCCTTAACGTAATTATGCTTCCCTTCATTTTGTTGACTGCAAATTGGCTTATATTTTATAGATTGCATTCACATTTGGTCCAGGCTGTACCATAGCATCCTTGTGCACCTGATATTGCAACTTTACCTCGGTCAGTTGCAGCAGCTGCTTCATTTTCTGACCAATGGCCAGAATTGCGTTTTCATTGCGAGAGTCCTTGGTCCACAAAGCTATAGAGAATTTGGTAAATATATTTAATAAGATAACAGAGAGAGATACTTGCATATTTTGCTAGCCTTGTTGCGCACATTAATGACTGCGCCACAGATTTGATCCGAAAACTCAAAGCACTCGCCAATTGTGCACAAGAGCTGAAAAGAAAATGATTTCAAAGAGAGCTTAGAAAATCACAACGAATTATGTTTTATAAAAGTTAAAATATATAATAAAAAAAGTAAGGGTTAATAAAAGTGCAACATATTAACCAAATCATGCCAAAGCTTGTCGATCAACTCCTTAGAGTCCTTATCCAAAAACATAACCCAGCGTCCGCCTTCCTTGTTCACATCATCTTCCCACATGGGACTGTAAGACATTAAATCCACCCAATAAATATTTATCTTAAATTTAAATTTAAAAATATAATAAAATAGAAACTCAAAACTGACCGTATTCCTTGCTTAAAAACCATGTAATCGTTGAAAACTTTAAGATCCGATGGCGGCTTTATGAAGTAATATACACTAAAAATAAAGAAATTGAGGAGCTTTGCTAATATATTCTAAGGATGCCCACCTGAAAAAATCCTCGACCGTGTTAAAGCTTGTCACATCGCTAAGCATATCGGACCACGATTTGGTGCGATCGTTCTCCCAATGCCACAAAGTCCAGGTGTGCTCCAAGGGATGCTTGAATAACAAATCGTAGTCAATCGAACTTAAAACACGATTAAGAGACGGTTGTAATTCAGAAGCGGCTGCGGCATTAGCAGTAAGTTCATCACCATTCTCTGCATTGCCATAAATATCCTGTCCCTGCTCGACGATCTCGGTGCCATTGTAACTATCGTATCCCATTGTCCGACAAGTTATCTTTAAATACTTTTGCAAAATCACACCTATTTCGGTTTATTTTTTTCTTTTTGTTACACTCTTAAAACTTTTTACGAAAATATCGTTTGAGTATAAAGAATGTAAACCTGTTCTTATGTTGCCCGAACGAATTCAAGAGAATAATGAGGAGCGTCGGATTATGCAAACCATTAAAGTCCCTATCAAATGACAAATATTTAGCAAAGCCTACTAAAGTTTCATCGCTGCAGTGTTGCCAGATCTTTTGATTTCATTCATGGCGTTGATGACGTTGCCAGTAAATTAATTCTACGTTTATGCAGACTATTTCATATATTTCTTATTTCACACAAAAAATTCACGAAATGATTTCGTTTACATCTATAATATACATTTTATCCTAATTTTGTAATATACATTTAATTAGAATAGAAAATCAAAGAATTAGTTTGCTTCCGGATCTGTCTCAATAGTAACCAAAGGCATGGTCTGGGTCGCAACACTTACAAGACCTGTAAGGCTCAAAAACGAAAGATCTTCCAATTCTAAATAATGTTGATCCTCTTCCTTAAAAGTCTCCTGAGACAATGAGTCTGTTGGCGGTTCTGTCTCCAAAGTAATCAAAGGCATGGTCTGGGTCGCGACACTTTCAAGACCTGTAAGGTCCGAAAACGAAAGATCGTCAAGGAAATCCAGGTTTAAATAATGTTGTTCCTCTTCTATAAAAGTCTCCTGAGCCAATAAGTCTGTTGGCGGTTCTGTCTCCATAGTAACCAAAGGCATGGTCTGGGTCGCGACGCTTACAAGACCTGCAAGGTTCGAAAACGAAAGATCGTCCAATTCTAAATAACGTTGTTCCTCTTCCTTAAAGGTCTCCTGAGACAATGAGTCTGTTAGGGGTTCTGTCTCCATAGTAACCAAAGGCATAGTCTGGGTCGCGACACTTATAAGACCTGTAAGGTCCGAAAACGAAAGATCGTCAAGGAAATCCAGATTTAAATAATATTGTTCCTCTTCTTTAAAAGTCTCCTGAGCCAATGAGTCTGTTGGCGGCTCCTCTTCTTTAAAGATCTTCGGGGACAATGAGTCTGTTAGCGGTTTTCTCTCCATTGTAATTTTCGGAAAATTGTGCAAACGTAGCAAATAAACAAAATACAAGAAGCTCCTAAAAACTATCGAAATCAATAAGACGTTGTTTATCGATATCAATTTAGTGTTGATAAAACGATACAAGCTTTGATGGATAAAGAATAGATTTAAATGTGGTACTAAATACATTTGTATTTTCAATCCTAACCACGTTAGTTATTGTAACAAAATGCAGAGTTTAAAGCCAATGCACCAGAAGCCTTGGATGTACTCGCTCGTGGCCACAAGGGTCTATCAATTGAGATGTCACGCTAATAAAATAAAATGCCAGCAAGAATACGATAAATGCACGAAAATAATAAAATGTGACTCAAATGAGCGAACGCGACAGGCAAAGCCAAAGCACTTGGCTGTCTGCCTGACTTGACTTAAGGAGCTGCTCCACTTGCCAACACTCTTTTTCTCTGCCACATGCTTGTCCACCCTACTCTCTCTCTTTTCTCTCTCTCTCTCTTTCTCTCTATGCGTGTGTGTGTTTGTGTCTGTGCAACAGTTTGCTTGCAGTCAATAATCGAAATCGACTTGGGCTTGTGGCAATAAAAATTTGTCTTCGCCGCTTAAGTATTGCGCCTTGTTGCACAGTCAGACCGACAGACAGACTGCGAAGTATGCCACCCTGCTACACGTTGCACCCTTTTGCGCTTCTGCTGATAATAAAATATGTGAGTTCTTGCCACGCTAGCTGTCTTGGTAAGTAGCTTTGGGCCCTTGTAATGTGCACCATTTGTTGCCGCTAGTACGGTGTAAAAAGTGCCACCAAAGCCACTGTGCGGCTTTTTCTACAACCAACCCACCCCCTTCTTGCTCTTTGGCTCGTGAGTTATGCTAGCCAAGTTACTACAAAAGTGTGGACTGCCGGTCTTTTGGCCACGGTCGCTGCTGTGGCTGCTTGACTTACTCGCAGTTGGGCAAATAAGTTTTCCAGCTTCAATTTACTTAAAAATTATATTTATTTTAGGTCTTAAACAGCAGTGGCCCCAGTTGAACATGAAAGATATTCCTTTTACCATTCATACATCTCTTTTGAGACCCTGTAATTTAAAAAAAGTTCAAGTGTTACGGGCTAAAGGAAGAAAAAGAAACGCAAGTGGTCTTTGTGCTTACCAACTGATCCATAGTGAACGCTTTGCACTCAAAAAGTATAGGGTCTCCTACTGTCGAGCTTGCTCCATATTTTTTGATATCAAATCGCATGCCTTTTAAGACAGCTTCGGGTGAGTTTATTTGCACTTGATTAACGCAATTGAACACTTCCAAAGAGATGGCCGAAAGTCACGAGCCAATTGGCCGGCTTTAAATATATTATTTTGAATTATTTTCAAGGTATTTGTTAAAAATGTTTCTTTTGTTTTTACCTGTGTGATCCAAACAAATGTTTACCTTAGCGCCACAAATATTCGACTTTTGTTTCCAGTGGCGTGACTCTCGCTGCGTATACGTAATATTTTTACAACGCTTTGCACTTTGCAGTTACAGCTGCAGCTATTGCTGCATAACATGGGTCAGTAAATCTTTTAAGATATCGTTGTGTTACTTGCATCAGAGTGCCTCGAAGAGGGACGCCAGCAAAAAGTAAGAAAGCTAAGGACAAGAGCACAATGGAAGGAAAGAGGAGTGTCAGTTAGCACCAGCTTAAGCGCTTTGAGAGTTGTGTAGTAAAAACGCCCACGGAATGTTAACAAAGAGCGTAAGAAGACAGAATGAACTGCAATTTCTTGAGGAGCTCAACGAAAACTAGAAGCGACTTGGCAGGAAATGAAAATGATTTGAGGTATTAGGCTAGCCCCTTGCTCCTGCTCCAGTTATATACAGTTGTTATACATAATGGTACTCCTGCTGCTTCCCTATCTGTTCCTGCTTCCTGCCTCTGATTCTGTTTCTCTTGATCTCAGTCTTTCCCTTCTGTATATACACGTATGTATCTCTCCATGCTTATATTAAAAGATTTGAGCGTTGAAAGTGCCAAGGAAGTGATGATGTACGATATCATGGACCTCGTCTATTCTGCACCTAAATGTTAGATCAGCTGCAGGCGATGACCTGGGGGCGAGGGGAAGGGATGGGGTACTACCTAAAACAATAAGAAGCCAAGGTACTGAAGAAGCAAAGCTAAAAATAAACGAGCCGCCAAGCAACACATGAAGATTGTGGTTGTTGCCGACAAAACCAAACAACGACATATCCTGCAAAAGCCAGTGGTCGCCTTGAGCCTTAAGGCCAAATAACAAAGACAAAAGCAACAGCTTCCTGCCACCTGCCACCTGCTACCTGGCAACTGCCGCTAGTCGGCTGTCAGCAACTTATCTTGGCAAAAATATTGTGCTAAATGCTTTTGTGTTTGGCTCGACGAGACGACAACAACGAAGCTCACAAGGATAAGGCTGAGATGGAGATGGAAACTGGAGACTGAAGACTGTCGGCGTCTGCTTGGCTAAAATCAAAAGGCCAGGTGAAAGTCATTTCACGCTGTTGTAGCGCAAAAGATTAAAATAATAGCAGCGCGTAAATTAAACAGCCAGCCAAAGACACCGCAACCACCACATTCACCTTACCACCAAAGACGCACCAATCTCACAGACTCTTCGCTCACAGAATGACATTTCTCATTCTTTTGTCTTCTCTTTGTGTGTGTGTATGTGTGTGTGTGTGGTCTGGCTCTAAGTCCATAAGAAGCTTAGCTGCTAGCAGACATGGGCAATACTTACGCCATTCGCACCATCTGACGTGCCACCGGCAGCAGCAGCAACCGTAGCGCCAACATCGCGTTGTCAGCACTTCATTTTGAGCCAACATGCTGCGTGCTTTACTTAATGCGACTGACAAGGAAGGGTTTTCTGTGGAAGGGGGCTGAGCGGCTTGCAGTTGCATTTCTTTATGGGTATTATAATTGGCAGGCGGCAAAAGTTAGCATAAAGAGATCTGAACTAAAATAAAGAAGTACTTGCAAAGAAAAATTGAACGTTTCGCATATTAAATTCGCCAGTTTAATCGCATTAAATATAGCCGAACACATATATTAATTTTTTTTAATATCTGAGCTTAGCTTAAACCCAAATTACCTTACGCACTTATTAGAAGAACGCATTTTGGAAATTTCAATTCTAATTTCTTTCTTGAGGCAAGTCAGCAACTTCCATAACTTCTCATTTCCCACACTGCAATAGACAAACTTGTCACCTGTACCATTGCACACACCATCGGCGCACATATACCAACATACATACACAGAAGTAGGTATTATTTGGTGTGAGAGTATGTTGCAGCAGAGGGTTGCTGTTGGAGGGTTTTGGCTACGCGCTGATTCGTTAAGCCGCCACAGAGCCAAGCTACCTCTTACCCCATGCCACACGGCAACCTCTTGTGGCTTGTCTTTTTTCGACTTGTTCATCTGCTGCTTCTTCTCCGTTTCGTGTGCGCTTAATGCTTTATGTTTTGCCAGCTTTTAGCTGCTTTGTTGCTGCTGATGCTGCTGCTGCTGTTGATGTTGCAAGGTACTTTGCTTTTGTTCGATGAAACGTAAAAATAGCAACAAGCAACGAAAACTCATTTTTAGACAATGCCACATAATTCCAACGGATGCGGATAACGTACACAGCAACTGTCTTCTTGTGTTGCTGTTGGTGTTGTAATGAGGTTGCTGTCAGTTGTTGCTGCTCATGTTTACCATTTCAATGCGTTCTTTTTATTTTGTGCTCTTCAAAGCAACCGCAGGAAGTTGCTTACGCGCTGTCAGATTTTATAATGAATCTTGGGTTGCTTTCTCGTCCCACTTATATTTCCAATCCTTAAAGCTCAACTCCCGATAACATGCGGCCGTCGACAACATCTGCTTGGCTCTTGCTGGGGCTTAGTTTCTCGACAAAAATTTGCGTATTTTGTGCAACTCAACAGGAGGCGTCACACGCTCACCCATAACTTTTGAGCACCCGCACCCGCACTCACACATACACATATGTTAGCCAGTTGAAGCAGTTTGAATGAGGGCGTGAGTGTGTGTGGGAGTTGTTGCTGGTCATTTACGCCCATTTAGCCACATTTAACAAAGTCAACAATAAGTCAAAAAGTTCATTCGGGACGTTCGAGTTGAGCTCTTCGTCGAAGCTGATGTTTGGGACTGACGATAATTGCCAAAAGTTTTCCCTTTCACACTTCCCCAGCCTCTGTCTAGCCATCCCCAGTTGTGCAACATCTCCTTCTCTTGTCTGTGGATACTTGAATTTGATGATGAGGCAACTTGAGCCGCTTAGAAAGATCTCGTACACCATTAAATCATTATTCGCATTTGGCTGTAGAAGCTGTTGACGCATTTGGGTTTCAGGCCTCATTAGCGCCAACAACAACTTCTGTTACAACAACAAAAACCCCAACAGGAGCAGGTGTCAATTTTAATTTAGTGTCTGTGCAAGGATATTGTCTCCGATATCTGTTTGCTGGTTTGTGGTCTTTGTCATCAAGTGTCTGTAGACTCTGAACTTCAATTAAGTCAACATTTAGCCAAGAGGACAATCAATTAGTAAATATCTTAAACTAAACATTAGTTTTGTGTATAATATTGAATATGAGATATTAATTGATAATCAGAAATCAAAGACTGGATAGAAAATTCTTTAAAAATATGTCGATTTCTTCACATCTCGCGGACTAGAGGTCTATGCGGCAATCATGATCAGCAGATACATTATAGTAGTATATCAGATAGCTCAGAAACGTGTAGGCATACAGGCAACCGATTCTTAATTGGTATGCGTAGCGTCAATTGACTCAACTCGGAATCATTATGGTATTTAGCTGAAATGGTTTAAAAGACGTTAATAAAGCGCCTGAAATATTTGCGCGAACAATTGCTGTGAATGCCAAACATGCCAAAAAGATAGTGATGTATCAGTTTAACAAAAAGTCTATAATTTCAAAAAGTACAGTGTACAGTCTGTTCATTTCAAATGGTAAATGAATGAATCCCCAAATTGTAGGTTTTAGATTTGTTTTGTAATAAAATAAAATGAAATGCTAATCGAAAATGTTCAGTGAAACTTAAACTTTTATTTTATTTCGTTAACAAAATCACAAGTAGGGTAAATTGGAAATATATGCCAAACCATGGTCCTTAGACATGGGGCACTATTCCCTTGGATTTCTCAGATCCCCATTTACTTCTTCAACAGCAGAGGGGCGGCAGCATAGGGGCGTGCCACGTAGGGAGCGGCAAAAGGTGCGCTGTAGGCCAGTGGAGCTGCAGCAGCATAGCGAGTGTAGGCAGCGGCAATGGGCGAGGTGTAAGCAGCGGCAAATGGTGCGGTGTAGGCAGCGGCAACTGGAGCGGTGTAAGCGGCGGTGGCAATAGGTGCGGTATAGGCGGCGGTGTAGGCAGCGGGGAAGGCAGCGCTGTGGGCGACCTGGTGAGCAGAGTAGCTGGAGGCATAGGGTGCCACATAGGCAGCGCTACCGACCACAGCAGGTGCCGTGTAGGCCAAAGGAGCGGCGGCCAAAATGCCCGGCTTGGCCGAAGCCACAGCCACAACAGCGAAGAAGCAGACGGCGATCTATGAAAAAGAGATTCAAAATTATTTTTAGTTGGAGGTGGATGTGGAGGTGGATGAATGTGGATATAATCCTTGGACTACTTACGAATTTGAACATATTGAGTGTTGGTTTTTTTGTGAGATTTGCAGTTGTCAGCTAGTGAATGACCAGTTGATTTGTGATGCCAAACTGGTGACGGACCAGAGCTTTTATAGCTATGGCCAACACTTGCACTTTTTTGATTTTAGCCCTCTCGATCTTCGGCAAAGCGGGAGCGGGAGTTTAACCACTTGATTATGCGCATCACGTGCGCGACGGATACCAAGTCAACGACTGGGGACAGAGACAGAGACAAAGACAATGCTGTCCATGTTGCGCATGCGCAATTCTTGGCCAGAAAATTCGACTGGCCTGGCTTAATGTCTTAGCCAAGTGCGTGCCTGGCGTCCGTTACTTTTGCCTCGATTTTTGTGCGTTTGCCATCGCCATTTGTCCATGACCTTGAGTTGTAGCTTAAATGGGATATCTGTGTTTGGGTTATAACCGCTCCAAAACGGTGGCTCATTAAACCCCTGATTAACACTTTCAAGTTTCAAGCCAATCGAATCAAAATTTTTTATTAATATGATCTATAAACGTGGTCAACGAATTTCATAAGAATGTGATAAATCTTTTGTAAAATAATTCAAGATTTCTGCAATGATTTATTGCGGCATGTTACTTTTTTTTAAAAAAGGAACCCTAAATCTAGTTACCCTGATTAAACATTCTGGAATTCATTTTGAAGAATTAGTTTTAATTTTGAGAATGAACTTACAGATACAGAATACGTATGTTTTATGTACTTATACTTATAAATAATAAAAGTATTCTAAAATATTAATTAAAGTTCATATTTTTCTCCTGATTAGCAATTTCTATTCATTTTGTAATAATAGCAATATTTTGTGAAATTTATGTTATGGCAATAATAAATAAGCTTTGTTTAATACTTGTTGCTTTATGTTATAAGATTTCCCACTTATATATTTTATATTGCATAAGATTCTAGTAATTCCTCACTATTATATAATTTTTGCTTTCATTTCGATTGATGAACATTTTGCTCCATATGCTCAAAATGCGTGCGTAATAACCACTTCTTCTTCTTCCCCACTTACCCATCCCTTTTCTTCTTTGCTCCCTCTCTCCCGCTTAAAACTGCTAATTCCTTTTCCCCTTTCTTTGTCCCGTCCTTGTCGCTGTCAACTATACAGCTGTGCTTGAAATCTTATTGATAAACAGTTCACCCAACCACAATTCAATGGAAAATTAATTAACAAATGTCATAAATGGGTTGAAAAAAGAGTTCAACACTTGGATAATGACGAGCTGAAGTGGGAGGGAGTGAAGATGTGGGTGGAGTAGGAAAATGCAGCGCTTAAATCTCACTAATTAGAAGTATCGAGTGTGCGCTTGTTCAGGGGGCATATCAAGGTGTTTACAATGCCAAACAGCCCAACACATACATACCCAAACACACAAACACATACACTCGCTCTCAGTGGCATATACACACACTCCAAAAAGTGTTGAAGCGTGAATTTTGCTTAAAAATGCCAATTACGCGATTTTGCAAAGCAGCGGACAGGGCGAAAGAGAGAGATAGGGAGAGAGAGAAAGATAGGGTGGGAGGGTCGTAAGATAAGGGAGTGAGGGTGGATTTAAAGGATGGTGTAATTGGGGGCCTTTAACAGGCAAACGAACAAAGTTGTACGAATATATCAGCTGTTGTTGCTGTCGCTGTTGATGATGTTGTCGCTGAAGGATTTGCCTAGCTTCCCTTCCATCTCTCTGCGTTTCTTCTCTGTCCCTTTATTTCTCTCCTTTCTTCAAGTGTTTGCCTTGTGACTGTGCATACGCAAAATGGGGGAAATAAGTCTGAGCATTAGTAGGCGTGGCAGTTGACTACTAAATGCACAATCATGATGCACACCAATTGAAATTACCAACCAGCAACAGGAGATGCAACAACAGCTTCGACAACAGCAACATATATATATTTTTTTTCCCTTACTTAAGGCTGTCCTTAACCGTGTGTGTCAATGTGGCAGTTGCAATGTTGCAGCGATTTCATTGTCAAGTTTGTGTCATGTTGCAAGTAAGTGAGTGATTCAACATATTGGTTAATCCTTGTAAAATATTTGACGCAACATCCTTGAATACAACAAAAAAGAGCGCACTCGCAATTCTCAAGTGACCCTCGCTTTGGCAACATATCAAAGGAGTCCCTGCTTAAACTTCCCTAGCTCCACCTCCTTGATTGTTGTTGCTGCTGGTGGGGCATGGCTAAGTGGCAGCGAGTAATTAAAAAGAAATGTGCACAAAAAATTGCGCAAAGAAATATGTGCGCCCGTTTGCCTGCCACCTCCACACCCACTGCCCTATCTTTATATTCTTCCCTGCCTGGTGGCAATCCCTCTGCCAATCGTTGGCGTATCCAAGCTAGGAACTGTGTAGACTGTGAACTGGGAAAAAGCTGCGTAAAATATGCGCCACTTTAGCCTTACGAACTGAGTTTATTGCCATAATAAAGGCGTCTCGCAATGGGCGTGGCAGCAGCTGTGCGCGCGCGTTAATGCGTCGTTCAAGTGCCGTAAAACGTGAGCGACACTCGCACACCCATACACCATATATATATATATACATATATTGGAGCTGCCCTCTAGACTCCTGGCAGATCCTTGAAGCAAGTCTATTATAAATTTTGTTTTGAATTTGTCTAGAAATGCGTGCGACATTTGACGGCGGCTGCTGCCTTTAAGTGGTTTCAACAAATTATTCATGACAAAGTGCCACCAAATCCTCACAGGCTAAACTTGCCTCCACAAAGGGAAGGAGGAAGGAGAGTAGCCCTAGAGGGTTGCATGATTGCCAATCACTACGTGGAGCTATCGAAATCAGGGCTGCGAAGCTTAAGATTATTATCATATTAATTGAAATTAAGTTCAAAATAACTTTAAATATTTCAGTGGAAAATTTAAATATATAATTTACTGATATACATGATTTAATATGATAGTTCTAGAACAAATCAAAAATTTTCGACAGGTTTTCAAATATTATATTATATATAACATATTTTCAAGGTATTGAGATAGTTAATTATAATGAAATTTACAAAGTTTTTCAGATTTCAATAATTTTAAAGCTTTCATCATACAAATAGGTTCGTTCAATCAACTTTCACCTAGAGATATCGGCTTACGCAGCTTTATAGAGAAAATTAACTAATACTTATGAGAATTCTTAGAATTGAATTTCTTTAAAAATTTCCACAATATTTTAATTCAAGCAGTTTTTCATCCCTGCAACAATTCCTCTGTGTTTGTGTGGGAGGGTGTGGGAGTGTATGTGTGTGTTGTGTGTATATGTATTGCAAAGTTTTGTATTTTATAATTGGTTTATGGCTTTTGTTGAGCGACTCGGGAAGCCGCATTTCAATTGGTTTTTGCACAAAAACCTAATCAAATTACCCGAAAAGGCCGAAGCACGTGTCAAATGCGTTTTACATGCGACTACTGAAATAAATAAAATAAGACAAAATAAAATAGGAAAATACAAAAAAAATAACCATTGCCATTCAACGACAACTGTCAAGACGCCAAAGCGTCAAAAGCCAACAGCGTCAACTACTAACGGCGATGTTCGCTGCATTTGTAAGCGCGGCCTTCAGCTGGAGGCCCTTGGGATGCGTCATGACTCTTTCAACGTTTACTTTTACGGTATAAAAGCTCGCCAGTTGCCCAAACTCAACATCAAACAACGCTCCAAGCTTCAAGTGTATACACACAAATCACAAACCCAAAACAACCAAACTCAACATGAAATTCGTAAGTGGCCAAAATAGCTGAAGCTCCTTCCCCTGCTCACTCTTCTGTGCTCCATCTCCGATGCTTGTTTCAACTGTTAACGTCTCCATTTGTGTATCCACAGTTCGCCGTCTGCTTCTTTGCTGTTGTGGCTGTGGCTTCGGCCAAGCCGGGCATTTTGGCCGCCGCTCCTTTGGCCTACACCGCACCTGCTGTGGTCGGCAGCGCTGCCTATGTGGCACCCTATGCCTCCAGCTACTCTGCTCACCAAGTCGCCCACAGCGCCGCATTCCCCGCTGCCTACACCACCGCCTACACCGCACCCATTGCCACCGCCGCCTACACCGCTCCAGTTGCCGCTGCCTACACCGCACCAATTGCTGCTCCCGTTGCCGCTGCATACACCTCTCCCATTGCCGCTGCCTACACCTCCCCCATTGCTGGTGCCTACACCCGCTATGCTGCTGCAGCTCCCCTAGCCTACAGCACACCCCTAGCCGCACCCTTGGCAGCTGCTCCCCTGCTGTTGAAGAAGTAAATCGCAAATATGTGACCATGCATTGAGAACCTGTGTAAATAAAGATTTCTAGATATGCTCAAAAAGAAAAAAAGTTAAAAAAAAAAATCCAACCGCAGTAAATTAGTTGAAGCAAAATATACTCGCAATGGAGTGAACCTTTAAGTTAATACCTGGCTGGTCTGTTGGCTTAACGCTCCACTGTACTTTGCATGGCAACAATTTGTGGCAGCGGGCAGTTTCAAGAGTTTTGACCTTATCGAAATTCAAGCATCTGCGGGCAGTCACCATGGCAGCCCAACTGCCGTGCACCTGGTGCAAGTTGTTTTTCTTTTGCTTGGAATCAACTTTCTATTTAAAAAAGGATTTCTTTTATATGAAATATGCTTTCTTTCAACGCATCCTGGCCCTGCGGTAGTCAAGTTTTCTGCTTGACTTTGTCTACTTGCCTCAGTGCGCGTTGAAAGCGATGAGTGCAGCCCAGAGAAGCCCAGAGGAGGATTTGAGGAGCTGCTTATCATAACTTTGGCATCGTTCCGTCCGCCTCCCGTTCAGGTAGTAAACGCCAAGTAGTTGTAAACTTTTGCAACGTAAGCGGAAAAGTCTTGTTAAAAAAGAGAAAAAACTTAAGTGCGCCACGGTGGCCCAAGTCTTCCGCCGGGGATTCATTGCAGAGTGACTGCACCATTTTCACAACTTCTCGCAACAGATAGCGTCCAAATTTAATGACCTTTTATTCAATAAAACTGCGTCAAGCTCAAAACTTTCCAACAAGCTGCATTGTAATGCGTTTGTGCACTTTGCTAGCTAGCTAAAATACTCGACACAAAAGGGGAAAGTATAAATAGCATAGAAGACGACTAAAGTTATTAATATATCATTTAAATTTATTTTTATAAGAGTCGTATATATTATAGCCTCATTTTTGCTCCACATAAATGCGCATTATGAGCTTGGCAATCAATCAGTAAAGTTGTAAAAAGGGTAAAAATATTAAGTTAATATGGCATCAAAGTCAAAAATGAACTGAAAACTATTTTACCGTAATGAGAAATACGAACAAATGTTTGTCTGGCTAAACTGGCAAAAAGCAATAAATTTGTGTAAATAAAATTGGTATTCAATTTATATAATTTTAAAGATTTTTCAAATCAAACTGGCGCAAACACACGCACAAAGACTTAGACACACACACATATGAGTGAAAAGATTCGGTTTGGAAATAAACACAATCATGTGCAAACGTGTTTTCAAATGGATTACATGAATAAAAGATTTATACACGTTGGGTAAATCAGTAGCGGGTTACCAAGAAACACATACAAGACAGACACAACCTGAAAGACATCTTGTAAGCCCTCTCTTTACTCTCTCTCTCTCTCTCTCTCTCTTCTACTTCGCTTTGTCTTTGTCCTTTGCCAGTACTAAGACGTGCAGGTGAAAATATGCGCACATGTAAGCAAATTTCAAAGGACCAAATGAAAATCCCACTGCCGAGACTCTCAGATATAAGATACAAACACACAGTATAAGATACATACATAGTTACAAGCACAGACACAGTTGCCTTTGACTTTTTTATTGATTTGTTTATAATTCAATGTGTTTTTTGATTTCATAAATGTTTTTATTTACAACCGAGTCCACAAATCGTATAAACGTAAAAACAGCGTAAAATATGAGATTTTCACACGAAGAGCGTTTAGATTTAATCAATTCATTGGAAGACACATAATCAGCATAAGTAATTTTATTAGCAACAGCAGCAGCAATATGCGAATCCTTGCCTACATATTCATCTCAGCGTCTCAGATATGTGTAATAGGGATACGTGGCGTATGAGCCATAATAGACCGGCGTGTACGTATACGCCGCATAGGTTGGATAATAAACAGCTCCCAGAGATGCCACAGGCGTTGTTGCAGATGTAAGCCAGGCGCCACCGGTTGTTGCATAGCTCACAGGCGTTGTGGCTAACAAATGAGGTTTACCCATGCTTCCAGCACAAAGCAAAGATAACCAGAGTGTGATTGTGAGCTGGCAAAGATTATGATACGATTGAACTCATGCAGACAGACACATATTGATTAGATGTTGCCTCACCAGCAGCACTTTGAGCATCGTTTTTGATCTGATCCCTGTGTTCAAATGTAGTCCGTATTGTGTTTTCTATGGTATCCAAAATTTGATTGACAAACTGTTCGGCCATGTCAATCATATTTATAGCCTTCGTCTTGGACACAGCTGACGTCAGTTGGGAGAGCGTGAGAGAGTCATTAATATGTCTCTGTTGCTGTGCTGAGCGCAATAAAGCGAATAAATTATATTGTAATGCTATTTCAAATTGTTGTTAAAGAATAAGTACAGCAAAGGCAAAAGTCACAAAAGAATTATGGCTATATGTTAATTTCGCATTACTCTAACAGACACTTAAATGACGGACAATAAAAGGCAGACAACAAATGGTTGGGATTTTTAGGTTAAAGTTGTACCAAATACCCTCCTTTCTATCAATAATTTTGACACATTTCTAATATGCATCACCCAAATTAAAAGTAAAACTACTTTATTATCAAGCAGCTAACGCTTGAAATGCTTGTGATATTTGTTTTACAACTTTCATTATGTTGATATTTTATTACCGATTGTTTGGGCTTTTATAAGACAATAGTGGAAATAATAATTCATTTCTTTTATTTGAATATCTTCCAAATAAGCTAGAAAATCATGGTACCTTATACACTATCTGCTAGAGTTCGTAGTCAATGTACATATATGTTTTTTTTTATCGGTTACCTTCTTTGGACTGTCATTTATTACAGACAACCTCTGCTCCTCACTGTAGGCTCCTCTCTTTGCTACAGCCCAGGCAATTCCTGCTCGTCGGTTGCCTTTACGCATAAGATATTTAGACGTTGTAAAAATTATAATTATGTGTGCGTGCATCCCATACACAATTTTTGTTATAAGTGCTAAGAACAGACAAAACTTAAAAGCGGACCATATTTTGCGATCATTTCTATAAAGTAAACACTGAGGGTGACGCCTTAAGGCGTCATATTCGCAAAATTGAACAAACCATGTGATGATGATGTTAGCTGTAAATGCAGACAGTGATGGTGGAGAATAAGAAGAAAATAGACAGAGAGAAAGGAGATAAAGACCGATGTACAAAGAGGATATGACACAGTTGAGCAACATGTTTCACAAGCCATAAATAATTAATTTATGCAACCGCAGACGGAGCTGAGAACGTTGTGTGCAAACGCCTAAATATAGACCATAAATTTGCATAGTCAAAAGCTGATGAAGTTATTTGCAATACATACGCCCATAAACTTCTACAGTATACGCACCATAAAGTAAACTTATCAAAGAATTAAATTTCTTGTACACGTATCTTCTATCAAATGTACTCCTTCTGATGCGGTTTTAAAATTCTGATTTGTTACAGCACTTTAAATTTGAAAAAGTTAATACTTAAAAGAAACCAATTATTGTTAAATTGTTACGCAAAACACAATTTAATTATAAAAACATCATGAGCAAACGATTTTAACTTATTGTATTTGGCGTATTTACTGTATTTACCGTTAGTATAATTGTGCAACTTTGAGGCAGTTATTTGAAATTTGTGGCAAGTTCATTGACCATTTGCAGTAGAAGCTTGACCACGCCGCGCCCACTGCCGCCCACAATTACAATTGCAGCTAAAGCAACAACAACTCGAAAATGCTCATGGCGACAGTCTCATTTTGTTTCTTTTTACGTTTTACTTTGTTTCTTTTGCTTTTTATGCTGCTAATTTTAGCTGCTTGCAAAATGGCGGCGCAACACGCAACTGGCAGCCATTTTTTATTACTTGCATTGTTGGTGTTGCTGACCTTTGTTGTTGTTTTCTGAGCTGCATTGGACAAGCATTGCATAATTAAAAATTAGTAGCTGCTGTTTCCGGCCTGATTGTTTATTTATTTTTTCCTCTGCTTCCCCTTTCCCCTTCAGCTCTTTTTACATATTACCTGATTGTTGCTTTAAGGCAGCTATAATTGACTACGCCGTTAATATTATTACAGGTGGAGTAAAATTCACAGCCGATTTATTTTATTCATTTATAAAGTTTGCAAAAGTCATTATACAGATCTTGAGTTACTTGGAAGTATCTCCTATCGAATCCATCAAGCATCCACTTTAACTGCTTTCTTGTCAACTGATCAGTATTCACTTCAGAACAAACTTTCTGAATGCCCACCATATACGATACGCGTAAGTGGAGCAGGAGCAGCTGCCATTTGTTATTTAAGATTTTACGCACCAAAAGCATTTGGATGAGTTGTAAAGATGCATAGTTTCTCATCAGAGTTAGTCGATAGTATTTCCAACTCTGCTTAACATTTAACAGCTGTGTAAAGTAACACTGGTGACTAGTGAACAGCCCCCGTAAGCTTCCCAATCGACCCACAGCGTTATATGCGCTGATAAGAAGCCCTCGAGTATTATGGGAACTTTTATCGAGTGTTGAAAAGTCTTTTGTAACTTCAGGTGATCTGCCAAATCTCTCAGAAGGTTGGCTGCTTCTGTTTTCTTTGAAGCCAGGAATTGTAGCATTCAATTTTGATGAAGAATGTACAGGTAACCTGTTTGTTAAGCTCTTACAATCAAAGCCGTTGGAGGTTTGATGCCTAGTTTTCCAAAGTCTTAACTCACTATCATTCTTAATTGACATAATTGTGTAGGTAGCTGTTTTGATTGAATCATCATACAAAGATGAACTTGGCTTACTTATGCATAGATTTGACATACTCAAGTCTTTAAGCGCATCTGTTAAAACATAGTCATCGCCATTAGCAGCATTGACTCGCTTTAAATAATGGACTCCCTTATAGGCATTCAAGACCTTATTCAGATCTTTCCCACAGTTGCGCAAATCAGTAAATGGGTACTGTAAATAACCAAACTCATTCAAATGCCCATACATTAATAGAACTAGACAATTTCTTGACAGCTTTTGTTCTTTTGGTACTGTCCTCCATTGATGCATCCAATGGCTTATGAGAATCTGGTCCGACTTACAGGTGATCTTTTTGAGAGATCTATCAAATTCTCTGAGTTGTTGTCTAAAGTGAAGATCCAATCTCTTTTCACTTGGCTCATCCATTTTCTATTAGCACAATAACTTTTTCTAGATAATATGGATATGTAAGTAATCGTTGTTTCATTTGGGATTTATAAAAGCTGAATGTGATAAAACAGCCTACCTTGATGTGTAGTGCCTGAGGCTCTAATTGGTTTGCCTTAAACTGTACGCCAAGGACAATAAGACGCTGCGGGAGGCTGTGAAGAGGATTATGTTACCTGCGGGCTGTCTCTAAGCATTTTACGACCGCGCACAACTTTCGCAACCGCAGATCCGAGGGTCTCAAGTGGAGCACCGAGTATACGACGACGTGCACCTTGAAGTGCTAGTCCCAACGCCATGCCATTTATAATGAGAACAAGTGCGGTAACAGCAAGAGAGAGAAAGGAACAAAAAGAGCCTGCCACACTGCCGACAATGTTGCTACTTTAGATATTTTTTAGCTGGACTTAGCAACTTGACACTTTTTAAAGCTAGAGAATTTATGAAAATTCTATTGACCAAAAACGCTATTATTCTTAAAAATGATTTAGAGAAGCCGGAAATAGAAACCATTTTTTTGACGGAGTATTATAACCTATAATTTGAAGTATCTTTTATAGTTGTTTTTTGAATAATTTTTTAATTTATTTTTTGAGTTAGAGTTCCTAGTCTCACTTATCTCTGGCACACATGGTTTAATACACTTTTCTTACAATAATACTTCTTTTATATTTTCCAGCTACTTAGTTAAATCAAATTAGCTAGTTTTATCTTCCAAATTCTACCAACTCTGCTGGCAACAGCAACGACGACAAAGCATGCGGTTTTCCTTGCCACGCAAAATTTTCATTAGCGTTGCGCGCGTATAAATTAGGAAAATGAAGCAGCCGCATCAGGAGCAGCTGCCACTTGAGTGCATCAGGATGGTGCTCTCAGCCTCCCACTAGACTCTAAGCCTCCTCCTATTGGGTGGCTTACCCACAAAAACAACATCATCTACGAAGTGTAGGTGGTGCGGTCTGTGGCTGCTGCTAGCTCCAAAGTTGTGTGGCCTGCATAAATTTATATTGTTAAAAACATGAGCTAGAAAAAAGCACGCGCGACCTGTCCAATGGCAAAAAAATAACAACATCCAAGGCAACATGTACATACACACATACTCAGACAATAAAATAAAGCAAAAGTGCAACTGACAATTATTTGGCATCTTTTAGTTTTAATTTTATGAAAAGTTAAATTAAGCTTATTTTATTTCGCAAAATAAGAAATAAATGTAATGGTTCGTATAAACGTAGTATGTAATGGCAACGCTATCCCATTCCATTTAATATGTGGCAGCGCTGTCTTTTCTGTAATCTGGCAACACTAGCAGATTGTAAGCTGCGCACGCGTCTTTCTTTAATGTAATAGTTTTGAAAATGGATCTTGAATTCGAGCACAAATATCGCAAAAGTCGTAAAAATGGCACCATTTATGTAACCACGCGCCTATCCGTGTCACCAGAGCGTCAACAAGAACTCGAGTGTGGCGCTGGTGAGGTGATAACAATAAATTAAGAAAACATCGAAATTTAACACTAACCGAATCAACTTATAGTTGTACCTCACTGGCATTCAAAATGATTGCACCGTGGATCAGCTTATGCAGGTGGCCGATCAGCTGGGGGATGTGTATAAACTACGATTTAAGATTGATTTCTCGGGTCAAAGTCGTGGCTTTGCTTATTTGCAATACATAGTTGACCAACAATGTATGCTAAAATTGTAAGTTTAATCAAAAATCTACATACTTATTTAAAAATTGAAGCCACCAAAAATTTTGCTTTCATAAGAAAGTCTACATTTCTTGGTTTTATTCGACAACAGTGCAGATGCAAATAATTTTGTCCCCGACTGTACATATTATTTCATTTGTTTAAAACTATATTTTTTTTTATTTCATTACAGATTGCAGTTACGTTTTAGGCAGGCCAAGTGTAATATTAAGGTGTGTAAGTCAAGGAATATAAAGAAACTGTTGCTAACTCATGCCGATCATCTGACACCAATTGAAGTGTACCAGGAACTGCGCCAGATTAGTCGCTACGTAAAACTATCCGTTCATGAGCTTCGACCACTGCAGTATATCTATATCATAGTCTATCGGAACAATGATGACGCCGCCCAGGCACATCACGCCCTTCGCGCCAAGATAGTCCAATTTGGAGCAAAGGCATATGTCAAATGGTTGGAGAAAGGATACAAAAAGATATCAAATTCAGTGCATAGTTGCTGTGTGCAACTGCAACGAGATGAAATTGTTGCTCAACAAGAGTTGCAGGATAAAGACCTTTGTTGCTTTAGGCTTTAAGTGCAATATAAACTATAAAGTATAACATTAATAAGCTAACGATGGATATCTAATATATTGCCTAAAACAGGATTTTTGTTGTTTGTAATTATTAATGGTTTTAAAAAGAGGGTATTTGCCAAAACAATTACTTGACTAAAACACCCTATATTTATAGCTCTTCCACTTTTTATAATAATTATAAATACAAGCCTGTGCTTCTGCAGACAATGTTTATGTTAACTTCCTGACAAAGCAGACGGATCCGCAGCTTCTTGACTTCATTAACAGGCAGCAGAACAACAAAGTATCAAAGAGTAGAACAACACACATGGCTCTCATGATGTTTTTCATATGCAAATTAATGCAGCATTGTTATTGTCTTGAGTGCGACCTGCCACATGCTACTTGCAACCTGCCAGCAGCTTGTGTGATGTGAGTACCTGCGGCATAATGCAATTAAATGAGTGCATTACGCCGCAGCTGTAGGGGAAGCTGCCGCCTAGGTGCAAGTCCAATGATCGACATGGACCACACGTCATTCCCCAACCTCAGCTGCAACTGCAACTCCCCAATGTTGCAGACAAGCTCATCCATCAAGGCTACAAGTGCAGCGCATTCTAATGCAATTGCCGCAGTTGGCGGATGTTGTGCCAAAGCGGAAGCGGATGCTGTCCTTGTCGCTGTCCTGCTCCTCTTCCTCCTCCGCTATCTTTCGCTGTCATTGCAATTAAATTAGAGTCTGGAAAAAATCGAAATCCAGCCCGTTAAAAAACAAGAGATGAGAAAAAGTTGAAGCTACACCTAAAGAACTTAATAAATATTCATTAAATGTTGGCCAACTTAAGAGCAGACAAAGCACAAGTGTTTTGCCCATTGTTCCTCTTACTCTTCTAGCTGTTACGCGATTTGCATTAATTTGTTAATTCAAGCGAGACCCTAACACAGCTCTTAAGTGCCATTAAAATTTCAAAGTCTGTCTTTGGTTGGAGTATGTGGCAAGTATTTCTGTGGGTGTTTGTGTGTGTGTGTGTGTGACTGCTATATGCGTCTGCTGGCGCAATTACAGGGCTTATATTTTGGCTTTTTATTTGCTCCAGCCAAATGTTAATCCGGCAAAGCAAAGCGAGCCCAGGACCCGGACTCAGGACTTAACAGTTGCGACCTATTTTTGGAAGCCTGTGGAGGGAGTAGCAAAGGCAACGGGTTATTGAGGCAAGTGTCAATATTTGTTTAACAAAAGCTTTCTCTCTCTTTCTACAGGTAGACAGCGACTCAGGGAAGAGACATAGTTTGTTTTTTGTGTCTTTAAGGCAACTTTTGCTTGGATTTGGGTCAAAGATTATGCCTGGCCTTTGGCATTTTTAGCGAAACGCGAAAGTTATGCACATATTGCGTTCATGCTTTAATTCACCGTTCAACTATCCTTTGACTTTTTTGCTTTCCATCAAATTTCTTCTTTTTTCTTCCATTTTGTTTCATCTTTCTCTAACCACAGCAAAGAGCATCCTAAATGCGTAGTGATTGTGGCTTTCCAACTGCACTTAGCGCCACGTTTTTTTCCTTTTTTGTATGATTTTTTAAGGAACTTGTCTTTTGGCCAATTGCAAATGCCATTAACAACATGCATCATGCATATGCATCCTGCAACATGCATCACTTTGCTGACTGTGTGTCATCCACTTCCTGCGGTTGGTTGCGGCTAAGAAATGTCGCTGGAGAAGCAGCTGTGGTTGCATCCACCGAAGTAGTGACTAATCAGAGACTAACTATTCCGAATTCCATTCCAAGTATTTTCAAAATAGTTCAGAAACGAAAAAGTGCACATGGAATTTATTTATGCATAAAGACAGATATTATAGCTATTCTTATTGCATTTATGTACCATACAACTTTCACTTAATATTAATCATCATACGATAACATAAAAAGAAATTGCAGAGTTATTGAATAAGAATTTTTTCAAGTAAAAATAAATAAAATCTACAGTATGATCAACTTTAAAACTATTGGGAAAAGTAAAAGAAGAATTTGATAGACTATGCAAGAAGATAATTTAAAATTTAATTGAACTGCATAAGTTTAGCCCAAAACTTTGCTTGGGGGCTAATTTCGTCCCAGCTGTCATATTTTATTAATCAATTCAATTCTGCCACCAGAAAATAATCTATCTGCTGGACACGCCCTTTGGGAGCATAAATTGATAATGACTGGAGGCGGCCTGAAAAGTTGTGGCAACATTTTTATTGACTTTTGACGTGGGGTGGGTAGGCGGAGGGCGGGGTCTGAGTTTAATCGCCGTGGCTAATGCGTACGGGAGTTGTTTTTCTAAATTAATGAAAAAAGTTGTGGGTTCAGTTGTGGGAAGGCGTTGATTTTGACATGAGTCGGAGCAACAACATTTATGTATATTTGATGGTATGCTTAGTGTTGGCACTTGGTCTACTTGCCAGCAACACTGTGAAATCCTTGAGGCATTATTAAAAATTCTTTGCTGTCCCTTAAAAGCAAGCAGCTGTATGAAGCTGTTGTTGTTGTAGTTGCTTCCCAAATGAGTTTATGAGCGTGTCATGTTGTTCTCGATGCCTTTGCTCTGTTTATATTGCATATTAAATAAATTTTGTCAGCACAACAATTCCATTCGTCCTTCTCTCTGTATCTCTATCGCTTACTATAGCTGCCTCTGTCTGTTTTGTCGCTTATTCTGTTTGTAACTTTGCTTGTTGACAATAAAATAACATTTTGCACTCACTTATCCAGCTGGTTGTGCTTCTCAAGAGTTTTAATGAAAAAAGTTTCCAAAGCTACGAGTATGAGTACGAGTACCAGTACGAGTACCAGTGCGAGTACGGAAATTGGCCTATAATAGAGTTGTGTATGCCAAATATCCTCACTTTGCTCACCTTCCCTTCTCATTCTTTTCTGGCCCAGCTATTTTCCATGACTGTTTGCTTCATTAAAACGCATGCCAATAAACACAATAAAAACACTTCATCATTGCTTGAATTTCTTGTGCAAACTTCCCACTAGCATAAGCTGTCGTCTGTTCAACTAACTACGTTCACTACGTGGCCATCATCACAATATATTGAGCATACGCAACGTGAGCCAGTCGCAGGCACGTCACAAACTGGAGCTGTTGCTGCTGTTGCTGGAGCAGCTGCTGCTGTTCCACAGACCTTCCTTGGTTGATTGTCTGTTGCTCTGCCGCTCACTCTTAGTTACGGCCATTGAAAATCAATCAATAAAACTCCAAGCGAAGTCAATCGTAAGGAATTCTATTTACCCTGTAGCAGGCTCATTGTCTAAATTGGGTATTACGAAGAAGTGGTCGTATATTCAACAGCCTTTAACCTGATTAAAAAAAGGTTGACTGTAAATGTATTTTTAGATATTAACAAAAACGCAAAGATAATCACATACAGATTTTCTAAAATGTTTGCAATATAGAAAAAGGAGAAAAAAGCATATTTGTATAAATAAATGTCACTAAATGAGTTTGTCTGATTTGTACAGCAATTTTAATGTTAGTAATTATAGGACCTTTTCTTTTTGAAAAATGTCACAAGAAGAACTTCTAGCTTCTAATCTTTGTGGGTCCTTGTTTTAAGTTTCATGTCCGTTTACAGGCTATCTGTTATTCAAGAATGGTGCTCTATTTGTTCGTACACCGATTTGCACATACATATGTACAATGTACGCTTATATAACGTTGCTATGTTGGGTTTTCAAATGCTATGCGCAATATTGAAGCAGCTGCTCATACTTTGGCCAACATTCCAGCTGAAAGTCAAACAAACAGATGGAACGTTAGAAAGACAGACGGTCATTCATTCAAACGGACTGACAAATCGATTATTTGCAAGTGAAAAATAAAGCATTAAACGAAATCAAATCAAATAAAATTGAAATATATATTTATATGAAGAGTCCAAGCACTTGACTTACCCGATCGCAAATTCCAGAAACAATTTCTCCAATTTTTATATACAATTTCGTCTCTGCCGATTGCTAGTTGCCAAGCACACCCTCACCATCTGCTACCCCTACTCATTTTGCATTTAAGTATTTATTGCGCAATGCAAAAAATATAAAAATGGGAAATGAAAACTTTAATACTTTGCATTAGCACAGCAACAAAATGTTCACTGCTCTTGTTGTCCAAGACTTACTTTCGTCTACAAATGTGTTCCATAATTTCTTTATTAACAGATGCCATTTTAAAAGATCGCTTATTAGCCCCACATATACAACTTTCGAAGCGCAACAAAATGCTGCATAGGTCAACATGGACAAGATGTGGTAAACGCTTCCTTTTTGCTGTTGTTTCCTGTGGCTGACCTTCCTCTCGCCACTCATCCCATCTGACATCACTGAGAGGCCCAGATGGTGCTACATCTTCTATTGCTGCCTCTGTTCCTGCCTCTGCTGTGGTGGCTATTATTTCCTGTATTTAATTGCACTACTCCCAGTTGCGGTTTTCTGCTACATTTGTTGCAACATGCACCATGCCTGGACACGACGATAATGTACTTTCACCAACCTCTGCCTTCCTCCTAACACCACCCTTAACTCACCTCAGCTCAGAAAACATCCGACTTCTGGTTTTCTTTTTGGGCTGCTTCGTAGCCACTTTTTTGTTGCACTTTTTGACATGCTTGTTGACCACTTTGGGGGCGGTGAAGAGGGGACAAAGTATGGGGTGTGTCCAAAGCGGACAGTCATCAAATGATTTATACTTTAATAAGCGTGCAGAGGACATCCAGAGAAATTAGATGTGCCGGGTCACAACCCACAAACTTCAACCTCCTTCAGACGCAACTCTCCCATCACCAACAAATGAATCCATTTTTCCTTGATGCGCACAAATGGAATTTGCGCAATTTATGAGTAGGAGAAAAAAGACGAGCAAAAAAATTCCAAAGCAACGGGGCAAAGAAATTAAACAGCATGGCCAAGGATATTGCCTCTCTCTGGCTTATCGGCAGCCAGGATGTGAACTTTCTATTGAGCGTGTGTATTTCTGTGTGCGAGTGCTGAAAGTATTTGCGGCATTTTCAGCCATTATGTTGGCCAGAAAGGTGCGAAAATTCTGTGGAGCAGCAAATACCATTAACCCCGAAGAAGCTGCCTCAACCCAATCACAAGCCATTCAAAAGCGAAACGTTATCCTTTCTCGAATATGCAACACACTCGCAACCTGACAGCAATGCCAATGTGAATGCTAAATGAACCCCAACAAAACACAGTCCCCGTTCCCAAGTCCCAAAACGCTTTAATTTCGTTAAAGCAATTTAATAAATTATGCTTTTCAAATAAAAAAGAGTACAGAAAACTCTCACAAATTTTTACGAAAGTTAAACTCGAAACAGGGTTCAAGTAATTCCTATAATTTCCAAAGGCTTTAATCTAACAACATTCAATTTACAAGAAGTTAATGAAAGAGTGTTTAGCAAAATTGCAGTTAATTGGGGGCTTTAAACAAATTCAAATTGAATGGCAACGAGCTTCTCTTTCACAGCTTTTACACAAATAAAAATAAAAGCATCGAAGCAGCATTTTTTGCGAATTTCAATTTCCCAAATGCAACAGATATAAGAATTGCTTTTTAATGATCGTTACACTTTTCAAAGTAATTATCTTTTTTCTTAAGATACTGAGATTTTTAAAGACTTTAGTTTAAGAACTATTATCAAAAGCAAAATTAACTAGTGGATCAAATCATGATCAAAATAAGATTCTGCTTAAAAATCGGCCTGGTTTCAATAAAGTTATTCAAGTTTAAAATCTGTTGACCTTTAGGAGAGCTTCAGTCTTTTGATATAATTTTTGAAAAAAAAAAAAACAAACATACAAACTTAAGAGAAAAGCTGTTCAAATAATATATTATAAAAATTCACAATCCCAAACGTCAAGGGTTAAAAAATATGTAAAATGTGCAAACTGAATGAGGACTTTCTGGATAGCCACTATGTCTCTCAGCTGCAAATGATGAGCAATGTGTTTATCAAAAGCGTACTTCCGCTGCAAAATTACATCATAAATTGTTGGCTGGTGGTGTTCCATAAGGCTCCTTTGGCAGACAAATACGCCCGGAACTGTTTGATGGCATTGATGCTTGGGCATTTAAAAGAAACGGAAAAACTGGGTGCACCTTTTACGGATCTGGCTAATACAAAGCTCCCACTGGTGGCGGTCCTTACCATATATGAAACTAAAAGTAACTGCGAGGCGCGAAGTCTGAAGGATCAGATGCAATCACAACGAGTGACAGAAGAGCCTTCAAAAGCAACAGTTGCAGAAAAATACGTAGAATCTGATTCGCAAGCGACCTATGACATTGACATGAATCGTTCCTCCAGAAAGCTGGCGACAGAGGAGAAATTCGACTGCCGTTCCTCCCGAAAGGAGAAATCGTATTATGAGCTGCATTTTGAGAAGAATCGGCTATTACTAGAGGAGGTAAGCAATTTGACAACACGCACCGTAGAAAATGAGTACCAGTTTCAAGAAAACAAATCCACCTGGAAAAAAATGATAAATCAGTCGCTGCAGACTCAGCAAAATCAGATGCTACTCCAAAAAGTTGTGCTAAACACACGGCATGCGATACGTCTACTCAAGGATTGGACACCTAGCAAAGGTCCCATGAACTTTTTGCTCACCATATTGCAGGACATAGTTGACGATGAGCCAGAGACACGACGTGTCGTAGGGGAACTGGATCACCAGATGGAGAGTGAGCTAAACAATCTGCTGCAACAGGAGGGAGAGCGACGTGAGATGAATGTGCGTATATTGTACGATCAGTTGTTTAAGCAGCAGCCGGACTTACTTCAGCAAGAGGAACAAACTCTGACCGAACCACGACAGCAGGTCCAAGCTAAGAAGCAGGTGCAATATCATAAGGAGAAGCCAACCCAAACTACTTTCCAGTTCACACCAATCAAGGAGCATCAATTAAGAGAATCAAACAGTACCAATCTTGTGACACCCTCGCCTTCACTTTCATCATCGTCTCTTCTGGTTCACATACCAAGCAATAAGGGCCTAAAGAATAATAATAAATGTGACTGCGAGTCCTGCCAGCAGCTCGAAACGAAGTTTTTGGATTAATAGTTCACATGTAAATGAAGTTTATATTTATACATTACATTATATTTTTTATTCATTTGATATTTTTTTATTTTTCAAGCTTAAAAACAAATTTAATTTGTATTATATGTTTATTTCCTAAATAATTAAGATTAATTAAAATAAAAAATAAATTTTTGTTTTATTAAGAAGAAATATGCTCTCAAGAGTTTTCTGACACATGTGTGTGCGCGAGCAAAGACCTGTCAATTGCCAGGAGCTGAACTCAGCAAAGTTTTAATGTAGTTTTAATTTGCTCGTAATCACTGGAAACTTGGCCAACACAAGACAATAAACAAAAAACGACAATAACTTGGCTGGCAAAGTTAGCGTGAACGTTTCTTCTGGACTCGTCGAAATTCTACGCACTTGCTTTGGTCTTTTGTGTGCAGGAGGAGCGCATCCTTCTCAGACAACAACAGCTTTGCTCGTAATTAGTTTTTAAGCGCTCTGTGTGTGCGTGTGTGCATCGTGTGTGTGTGTGTGGTTGGCATTAGATATGACAGGATGCAGCTAAGTACTTCTTAACGACAATGCCGCCTGTGTGGCTGCCGATAATGGCGCAAGGATAATATAAGTGCAATTGATTTTCTTGCCAAGTTTCGCAAATCTGTGCAAAGCAAAGTGCTGCTGGGATTATAGTTAACCGCAGTTGAGTTGAACAAAATTAAATTATATATACTTTGAGCGATAGATACTAAACTATTCACTCGAGTCATTAGTGTTATTGAATTGGAAATATATACTTTTCATATTCCACCTGCAACAGATAACAAAATTGCAAGTTTAAAGAAATAGTGAAGTTCAAAATTCAAAATGACGTTCAAACCGTCGACATCAGTTGTCCATTGACATTTTATTTTCTGCTGGTATAATGTTTCAAACACTTTATAAATGTTATAAAGCTGCTTATTCTGATGGTTGCCCGAACTTCTGTGATACCGAACGACTCATTCATTTTTCAACCAAAAACAAAAAGCCCCTTAAGTTGCGGCAAGTTGGCAAAAAAAAGTTGTAAAGAAAATGCAACATCGTCTTGGCTCAGCCTTTCCCTTTTCCTCATTTTCGTATGACAATAGCTCAAAATATGTAGCACCAACTGTCGAAGGACTGCGAAAACCATGAAAAAAGAGGAAAACCAGTGCGGAAAAAGTAAGTGTGCGGGAAAGTTTTCTTTTTGGCTTTAATGATGCGCACAGACAGCAGACAACAAAACTTTAGGTGTGAAGGGTTCAAAGAGCGGGCAGGGAGGGATGCAACAATAATGCTTCAGATGTAACTTAAGGAAAATTGCGAGGAAATAGCGGTAACATTAGCGACATAAAATTAATGACAAATTTGTGAGCTTATGCGAAATGCAATGTTCCCAAAACAATTTCTGGCTATTAAATATAAAATGCTTGCAGCGGGGAAAAATATGACAAGAGTGAAAAGTCGCCAAACCAACGATGAGGAAAATTTATGTGCGCTCAGCGAGACCCAAGCAATTACGCCAAGACTTAGTTGCCTTTTTGCGTATGACAATAAACGAGGAGACATTTTAGTTGTGCGATGGAGGGGAAGCCAAAGGAAAGCTGGACCACCATCAACAGCTCCCTGTTCCAGCTGCGGCCAGCAAAGGACCGCAAGTTTCGTTATTGCTGCTAAAATGCTCGACAAAAGTTGTATTTTTGTCTAGAGCTCCAGTGAAGGCGAAGTGCAGTGCATAACCATTATACGAGGGCGGTTTGATAAAAAAAATGTTGTTATTTAAAACTTACTGACTTACCTATTAAACAGACCTCGGAACTTGGAAAAGTAGCAGGAGCTAAAGAAGAAGCTGAAGGATGGGCAAGAGCAAGAATGGAAGAAGAATTGCAACCAGTGAAGTTGAAAATGTGACTCTTGTTGTGTGTGTTTATCACATTTTGAACATCTCAGAGGCAACGACGCTTAATGGTTTCCTGCTTCTATCATGGCCACTGCGGCTGACAACTCGGCTTGGCCAGTTTTCTTAGTATTCCATGAAGCACGACACTTTAGAGGCTGATATAGCGCATTACAGTGCCGTTTTATTGTCGCTCAAAGTAGTTGTTAGACTTACAATGTAGGCAGCTGAAAATTGCATTGGTTTTCATGGTCGTTAAGAAATACATTCGCTATATTTTTCATATGGACAGGTACAATTACATTGTGGTGTTTTTCTTCTGGAAGTGGCGCTTAGCAAAGGTTTCGCCTACAACTAGCGGAAACACCAAACTAGCCTCCGCGTACACCTTCACTGGTGTGGCTTCCTTGCGTATCTTACCCCAGGATACAGCCTCATCTGGACGAGCACCGCTGTCACTGCCATCGAACTCAGAGGCTGTGTTTATAAATACAGAATAATCAGCGCCATTTCGCATTAGATTTGCATTGCAAATATGATGCTTAATGATGCCACCGCCTACAATAATCATGCCACTGTTGACAGCTTTAACGGCCATCGTGTTGAGTCGTCGCAGATCGGATAAAATGTCAACAATCAAGCCAGGATGCCGGAACGAATGAAAGTACATCATGTCGCCGAGGCTGCCATCGGTTAACGCAGGACAGAAAACAGGTATCTGGTTCTTGGCTGCCCAGTAGTAAATGGAACTGGGATCATCTATACGATCGCCTAGTCGCTGTATAATGCGTGATGGCGACCACACGGTGCCCTTGCTCCGCTGTTCCTCCAACATCTCATCCAGTAGCGGCATTAGCCAGTTCTCAAACTTACAATAGTTGTCGTTAGGCACCAATAGGTTGCCAATACGATTTATGCCACGTTCCCGTAAATCGCGTCCGCTTAGCTCAAAGGAACCCATAAATGTTGGTGCCAGGCATTTGATAAAATCCTCTTCCACGCCGCCTGCCGTTGTCACAATGCAGTCGATCATACGATGCTCAGCCAGAAACCGAAGTGTCTCACGCATTCCTGATGACACAAGATTTGAGGTGTAACCCAGAAAAATTGTGCATTTACTCCGTCGTCTGATAAATTCATCTGTTTCATGTTCATCTTGCTGTTCAGCGTCCAGCGGCTGAGCCCTGCAATCCAACTGCCAGTGTTTATTAATTTGAAGTAGTCTGATATGTAGCAAATCTCACCATTTTGTTTATTTCCTTGATGGCTAAACCAAGATTGGTGGCCTGAAAGCCGGTGTGAATATATGACTCCAACATTTTGCTGTAGTCGATACCCTGGTTGAAGTCATAACCGTGCACCTGCGGCGTGCCTTCAGGAATGCATTCACTACGCTTTAAAACCGCACCTTTGGCTATCTCGGGCTCCGCTGACATTTTAAATGAGGTAAATACAAAAAATAGTGTTCCTTTAGTGCTTTTTTTTATAAATGTGCTAACCAGCTGTTTTGTCATTGGCGGCATAAATCAAAAATATCGTTTAAATGTTGCTCTTCGATTTGTAATCGGTCAGGTGTATTATCGAATAAATCGTCGACTGAGCGCAAATTTAAAATAATAAACAAAGTAAATTAAAATAACTAATAAAAATATATACTCCAAATTCAAAATAATATATAAATTCCAAGTTCAGTTTAAAATAGGTTAGGTTTTTGTAGCACCACTAGGGGCCCAGTTCTTTTAATGTTTAAACGGTGTCTGAAAACTATAAAATTCTTAAACAGAGAAAATTCTACAAAAAAGGTTTCCAAATGAATTGATTTAACATATATTTTCACAAAAATTTCAAACATTGTTCAATTTATCAATAAACTTTTTAGAACAGAATTTTAATTATAAATCATATCAAATTATAAAAAAGTATAATTTTTATTAGTCTACAGGAACCAATAAAAAAGGACTACAAACAATTTTTCAAATTTAGCTTCCTTTAATTTTTTCATGAATTCATCTACTTGGGGTTTGCGTTTTTGGATCTTCATCGATCTTCATCGATCGTGCAACATTTGGCCGACTCTTGGGATTCGTTGTCAAACTTCAGATTAATTAAGACAGGAGGTGCGGACCTCATATATGCATGAAGCACTCGAATGCGCAAATCTTCTGTAGATTGTTCCTCCAAGTTTGTGCGACAGTCATAAATGAATTCGCCGACATCCTTGAGAAGGACTTCCAGGTTATCTTGGCAACCGGGAAATAAGCTCTCCAACAATGGGCCTAAAATTTTGCAAGGTTTACCGTTTGCATAGATCAAGGCCTCCTGATACGAGGAACCCACTGCCTGATTATTGATCTGATATTTTTCGATATTCGCTGTGGTCAACGAATCGAAATACATATAGCTTTGTAGGACGCTGAAAACAGTCGCCTCTTGCAAAACTGGCGATAATGATCGAGCCTCAGTTATACTATTATTGTTATCACTACTAGAATCATTAGCAAGTGGCTTGGTTATATCCAAACATTTCGGTCGCTCTGCACTCTGTTTGTTATTACTATCTAAACTTATGATTTTTTCTTCTGCGAAGATGGATTTACAGTTGGGCTCTCCACTCTGTTCACTATTAATGACATACCGCACATCAGTGAGAAAATTGGCAGGCTCATCCCCGACTTTCAAGGAAACAGGCGGTGTGACATTTGGCATTTCATTCATCTTTGTCTGCTCTTTTTGATTCTCATTCGCCAAAAGGATGTTGTCTGTAAAATCTATATATACACATTATTACCTATAGCTCTATAATTTATATACCCATATTCATATACTTACTCATTATATTCAACTTAATGGGATTCAAAAACAACTACACTAACCACGTCGACTGCAAGCTCTTAAAATGTTTGGTAAAGATGGATTTACTTTTGGAATTCCATTTCTATTTCTTTAAGCAATAAGCAGGGACAGCATCTAATTGCGAAATAAAGCCGTCAAATTCGCTCGAATACCTTAACTGTAAAGCTTTAACAGTTAAGAACTGCGCATTGTTAGGGTGACCAGAGATAGAAAAAGTTCAATAAAGTACTACAAAAATGTTCAGTATTTTTTAGTATTGTGTTGGCGCCACCTTTTGCATAATAAGTACTCACTTTCTAAATCTATCGATAGTGTTATTTTTTGTAGTCTACTTTTGTTTACTAGCGCCCCCACTAAACTATACGTTGTCTATTTTTAGAACTAAGCGGATTTGATGAACCTTGTTGTTGCTAGCGCCGCCAATAAAAATCTGTCTACTTTTACAACTAAGGACAGCTCTTCTAAATAAACTAAACCAAATTTTAAGGTATGTCAAAATTATAAATGTAAAAAATCAAAATCAAAATAATAATTGTAAACATGTGCATTCATCGACTTACAAAAGCTGAATCAAGCGAGAAAACCTGCAAACCCATATCTTAAACCCTTTGGAGTGGAAACTATAGATAACGACGCCAGCAAGCGCGAAGCAGGAAAGCAATCAAATTTAGCAAAATGATTAAACTTTTCTCGCTAAAGCAACAAAAAAAGGATGGTGACCAATCGGCACGCGGGGGTCAGCAAAAGAAGGCATCAGCTGCCCAGTTGCGCATACAGAAAGGTATTTTCTCTAAAATATTTCGCGCCCATAAAAAATATAGCTATTGTTTTTTCCTTGTTTATGCCAACGTTCAATACAAATTTTTATTGCAGATATTAACGAACTGAATCTGCCAAAGACTTGTGCAGTTGAGTTCCCAGATACCGATGACTTGCTCAACTTCAAATTGATCATCTCCCCAGATGAGGGCTTCTACAGAGATGGCCGCTTTGTTTTCAACTTTCGCGTTGGCTCCAATTATCCACATGAGCCACCAAAAGTGAAATGTGGCACGCAAGTTTATCATCCCAACATCGATCTGGATGGCAATGTGTGCTTAAACATATTGCGAGAGGACTGGAATCCCGTGCTGACTATCAATTCCGTTGTCTATGGCTTGCAATTTCTGTTCTTGGTAAATTACCTGACCATAAATCTTATTATTTTTATGTGCGGGAAAATAAATTACTGCGACCCATATGATCGATTCTACCCCCTCTTAGCTTACAACTTACTTTTACTTTTTGAATAATTTCAATAACCTTAGTCAGGTTAAGCCCTTTATTGTCACCCTAGATTCTAGTTCAGTCAGTGTTCACATCTAAATTTCGCATGAAAGACAACTTTTGTTTCAAACCTTATTTTATAAGTGTGGCTAATAAACTTTGTTTTGCCTTTTGCAGGAACCCAATCCAGAGGATCCACTCAATAAGGAAGCTGCCGATGTACTGCAAAGCAACCGACGCCAATTTGAATACAATGTAAAGAAAGCAATGCGAGGCGGTTGCGTTGGTGAAACTTTCTTTGAATGCTGTCTCAAGTGATATAGGAAATCAAAAGTCTTTAATTTAAGAAACGTCGTCTGCCTGCTGCCTGCCAACATTATTTACATGATGCCAGCTTACAGTCAACGCGATTTTATTAATTATACAACACGTACACTAAACGATGGGCGGCAAACACCAACAACAATAAACAAGTAAACAACAGGAACAAAAACAAATGCAAAATCGAAACGAGTCATCAATTTGTGTAATATAAAAAACCTTGCAGCAGCTTAAATTATAATATTTCATGTTTGTTACGCATTGTGAAGTTTGCCCAGAAATTGAAAATAACTGCTCCATATCTTGATACACAAATTACAATTATATAGACATTGAAGCAATTGGGTTGGAATTACGAACATAGAAACAAGGATCTAAATTACATCTTGTAATATTTGTATTTTTGTTTTTAATATAAGTTCAGTTTACTATTTATCAATTAAATTAGCTTCTTTATGGGATTCTCACTCCTCACTGATGGAAATCATGCCAACTGCATGATATTGGTTATTGTTTCAAGTCCGGATACGTACACAAAACACAATCATCTTGATATTGATACAATTGGATTGGAATTAAGAGCATAAAAACAAGGATCTAAATTACATCATGTAATAGTTTAATCATGATTTTAATATAAGTTTAGTGCTTATCAATTATTCTGGCCTCTTTCTTGGATGCTCCCGATTCTCACAAGTGGACGCTATGCCGTGCCAGCTGCATATTCCGCCACAGACATAAATCTGCCACCGCCGCCTGGCGACCACTGTGTAAACGAAGATCGTAGAGGCGACTGATAAGTCCAACACGTATATCATCGGTAGCCAGCACCTTAAGTAACTGTTGTATCAAATTCGGTGGCAACAGCCGCAACACGGGTGCAACTCTTTCTCCGCCACATTCCACCAACAGCGAGATGAACTGATAGACAAAGACGGCCTTAGGTGAGAGTTCATCGCCGCTAACAAATTGCAAAAAGACGCGGAAAATGTGCTTAACACTAGACTGCAGCGGCTCCTTAAGGCTTAGGGGCGTGGCACGCAACTCAGTATTTGGCGTACTCAACATGGAGGCGACATTTGTGCCGCCAACGCCGCTGGCATCGGCAAAATCATTTGAATTGTCGCTGCCATCGCCAATTACCTTGCGCACCTTGGCTGCATTAGCTACGCCTGCCAACTCTTCCTCGTCATGGGAACGTGATCGTTTCTTAAAAGCAGCTGCTGCGGCGGCAATTCCAGAGCTTCGTGTTTCCAAACAAGAAATAATACAGTAGACACAGAGGCGTGCCAACACAAGCGACTGCGGTTCATTGATGTCCTCGCTGCAAAAGATATTGGAAACTCTACGATTAACGGATATAATTAATTTTTCTTTTAATAGCAGAACTTACTCCTGACGTCGGAGTATCAGTCGTGCCACCACGTACTGCAACAACGCCTCCGTGGTGCGCTCAATGTCCAGATGCATTACAGCAAATACAATATCCATACACTTAGCCATGTCACGCATGTATTTGCAGATAATCAACTGTTCCACCAACTGTGTGACAAGCCATGAGGCTCCTCCTGCCAGCAGCAAGGATTCCAAAGTCTGTGCCGCACGCACCGGCAAATGTCCTGCCTCAGCTACAGATCGCCAGCATTCCCGAAACTGTTCGATCAGGGGTGTGTGTGAGATAAGACGGGCTTTTGTGTTGGGCGCGGGATGCACATCGTGCTGCATTTTACGTATGATCTGATATGAGAGCGCGAGACGTTCCTTAGCATTCTCCTGGCTGGACAGCTCCTCGCTGGTGAGCGGGGCCAGGAACTGCTGGATCATATTTAAAGGCTTTAGCAGTTCCGTTTCTCTCACCGAATACATGTAGGCGCAAAGAAAAGATGTAGCACAAACTGAAAAGCTAAACAGACGCCGCTTAATGTTATCCAAGATGCTCTTCACATCCGCCGATGAGAGCGTCTCCTGTTCCCAGGCAATGAGCACGTGATGCAGCACGCCTGGAAGATTCAAACAAATATCTTGCCAGGTCAGATTACTGGGTTTCAACTGTGCTGTCTCTGGTTTGCTTAAACTCAACAGTAGTTCATCTACAATACTATCATCACAGAGCGCAAGGATCTGGCGGGGATTCTTGAGCTTATTCCGCTCCATCATACACTCACGCACCCACTTCTCAAAGAAAGAATCGCCACGCTCCGGCAGCACCACCTGAAATTAGGAACATTGGAAAGCTTAGACAACAAACAAGAAAGTTTATCTTCAGCATATTTTTCTTTCTTTCTTCTTCAAAAAGATGGATCTGTTGCATTCGGATAAAAGATGGAAGATTCACTTACATCCGATCCATAAGTTTGAACAATGCTGGTGAGCATGAGAAAGGAGACATCAAACAACGTGGAGCGTATGATGGTTTTTCCCAGCTCGCCAGGCATCGGCTTGGAGTTTTCATTACATTGAATCAAACGCGAGACAAATGTCTTGAGTCTGCCCTCCACTGTGGCTACCGAGAGAATCAACTCAAAGCTGTTGCCCACAGGCACCTGGCACAGCACATTGACCATGTCCTGCACCTTGTTAGTGCACAGTGTTTTAAGGACCCCTGAAAGTGGCACCTCGGCGCGTTTGATAAAATTAATGTTAGAGGGTGTGTGCTGGCCATTGTCGCACTTCTTGAGCAGTAGAGAAGCGGCCTCCCTGTAAAAGATTAATATTAATATTTAAAACACACTTTAAAATTAAATTAAAACCCACCGTTGGCTGGCGAATTTTTTCACGTGCACATCATTCACCAGCTGCTGTTTGGTCCAGTCATTCAGGAGGAATTCAATTATATTGCAAGAGCACTTAGTGTCCATAAAGTCCAGCAAGAGATTATCCTCAATAAGTAGCTCTAAGGCCTCTACAAGCTCTGGTATGTAATCCGTTAAAGGCAACGTTTGCTCACCAGGCACACGTTGCAGCGCATGAAGTTGCTTGATGATGTGTGGCATTTTAAAGAACATAAAGGCACCCCACATTGTATCTGGACTTGTGTCTGCCACATTGCTTAACGTCAAGAAACCAGCACGTATAATTTCATAGAACAGTCGCGTATTCGAGTAACCTTTAAGGCGCTGCAGCATTTGCAGCTCGGCCACATAGTATGAGGTGTCCTTGCAGGGATTCAGCAGCACTTCAACCGCCAGCAGTGGCTGAACACAACATGAAATTTTCTCAGCCGACGAAGGTGGATTTAAGGACTGCAAGTCCAAGTGCTTGGCATCAATGTAGGCCAATTGTTGAAGCTGTTGTTCTGCAGTTGCCGTGCTGAGTGTGAAGTTTGAATTGGTCAAGGAGGCCTTAATGCTGGCATATAGATCTCGAATTCTGTCCAGCGTTTCTAACTCCTCGTGACACCCGACGTACAACATGGACAGCAGAAATTGTTGCTGTGTTAAACGCTCTATAAGCTTGCAGCTTTGATCCAACATATAAGATTGCTCTGCGCTCATTTCACCACGCATTTCATATTGCTGAACTGTGCGTGCAAAGATTTGCATTATCCAATGAACCAGCTGCACCATGGCGCCTGGCAGCAGAGACTCTTCCGATTTGATGCTGAAAGGAGAAACTGTTAAAAAAAAGAAAGCTGTGAAAAAAAACTGCGATTGCGACCTACCGGCAGGTGATGCCATCTATGATGCTGACCAGAAACTCCAGCAAGGCAGTAACACAATAGACACGTCCCAGCTTATCATATTTGGCTATGCAACGCAATACAGCTGCATGAGAAACAAGATGAGCGCACAGTGAATGCTTCAGATAATTTAGCACCAGCTGTTGGAAAAAGGTGAAATGTTAAAGAGGTTGGAAGTTGGAAGATTCAGCTGCACACTCACCGGATTCGCAGTTGAGCCAATAACCGCCTGTTGCTGCAGACAGTCCGCCAAGTTGTAGACATCACCACTGACCCCACGAGGCAGCACCTGTGAAAATATTAATTAATATATAATTAACTTTTAGGATCCGTAATAGTGGACTCTTTAGGACATAAGTAACTCCATTATTTAGTTAGAGCTAGCAAAGTTGCTGCTGATTGAATTGTCATTACAATTGATATATTTAAGGACAGCTCGGGCTAACTAATCGCACTACAGAGAACACAGAAAAAACAGTTGTTCAAATTACAATACTGACACCAAGAATATTTCTTGTAGTTTTCCTTTTTTGTTTTAATTGTTTAACGATGTTTCGTTTACTAAAAGTTATGGAAAGAATGAATCATTCCGAGATAAAGAATCAAGCTGGTGCCAACTGCCTGCTATGGAAGCGTCTCATAAGTCAATATCAGTTTCGCACAAACAGAGAAGTCTATTACCCCGATCGAAAGTCGGAGACTAGGCGACAGGGTGTGCTGCCAAAGCCGGCAACAATTATGAAACCACCGCAGCAGCAGCATCGTGGTCTGCCCAAGGATTACTATTACAAGGTGCTAGGCGTAAATAAACATGCGACCCTACAGCAAATACGCAGCTCCTTCTATGCGCTAGCTAAACGTTACCATCCGGACTCGACGCACTCCGAGGAGAAGCTAAAGCACTTCCAGGAGTTGTCAAACGCCTACAACATTCTGACGGATGAGACAAAACGTCTGGAGTACGATCAACTGGGTGGCGTTAAGGACGAACAGGCATTTCTCGAGCAAGCTGGCAATCCCATGAGCTTGGACAGAAAATTTGAAGGAATTAATCATAACAAAGATGGTACGTAATATAAATATTTGGGTACAGAATGGATTTTTTGGATTATAAAAATATATGAATAATCGTAGAAATTACTCCACACAGAAATTAAAAAGTTAACTAGCAATGAGTTGGACCTGCCGCTTAATTTCGTGGAAGCTACCGTTGGTTGCAAGAAGCGTCTGGATTTGAGCTATTTACGCAAATGTGACAGTTGTAAAGGAAAGTCCCAACTGATGGCTAATCGAGATGTGGGCAAGGAACCATGTAGACGTTGTAATGGCACTGGCAAGGTGACTACCAAGACAGTAACCTTTACAGCAGTCAACACATGTGGTCAATGCAAGGGCAAAAGGTATATCAATAGAAATGATTGTGAGACTTGCGATAATCGCGGTTATACCATCGCCAATGTTGAGGTGCTTGTCACAGTCCCATCAGGATCACAGGCCGGCGATGTGATCACAATTGAAAATCCTAATACAAAGCAGCGTGTCAATTATCATCTAAAGGTGCCTCCCAGTGATTATTTTCGACGCGTTGGCTGTAATATCTTTACGGACAAGTATCTCACCATTTCGGATGCTATTTTAGGTGGAAACTTTCAGGTGCGAGGTCTTTACGAGAACGTCGAAGTGCGCGTTGAGGCCGGCACTCAATCCCACACTCAAGTGGTGCTACGCAACAAGGGAGTACGTTCTCGGGATGGTGTCGGCGATCATATTATCACTTTGAAAGTTCGCATTCCTCGCAATTTGTCTATGAAGCAGCGTCAACTTGTTCTCGCTTTGGCTCAGGCGGAGGAGCCGGTTTTCGAGTGCCAAAAGAATAACAGTATGAAGTAATTCAAGAAGAGGTTCTCTCTTAGAAACAATGTTTTAAAATTCTTAGTGTACCAAACTAAGTTTGTTTTAAATAAAGATGGGAAAGGGCACAATCCTTTACCTTTTTTATGTTGATGCCCCATTGAGAGTCAGACCAACGTTCTCGCCAAGCCACGTTAATTAGCTGAAGGATTTTATTATTCTCCTTCATGACGCCTCAAGTGATTTATTAGACGCTTACTTTGTCCAGGCAAATCACAATAATCTTTCACAATTTCTCACTTTCTAAACAGTTGAGAGAGACGCAATGCTTCTTCTTCACAAAGCGTCGTTCTCATTGTTTTTCAGAAGGGATGATTTTCGATTATCAATCGATTCGATACATTCATCGATTATTGTTGATGACTAGAATCTAGTGAGCACTTGTGGGACATTTAAAAGTTGAATTAGATTAGAATAACAACTATCAAGAATTAAATTGTTTGAACGGAATTGAATATCCCACCTGTAAAACAAATCGTATTGTAGATTTGTATTAGACGTCATTATTATTATATTTGCGGCGACCTACCCGAGTAATTTAAAATCTCATAAATCTCAAATATTTAATTTATTGAATACAATAAAGTAGCGTGTTTTTTTTTTTTTGTAAACTGCTTTAAATATTATGTTCTAAAATGTTTGACTTTGTACAAAATATATTTACTATATATGCCGAAAAATTGTTCCTCCCATTACGCACTTCAAGTTTGATGTTTTCACTCAATCTCTTATTTGTTGATATTTTTATATATTTATGTTGTTAATTATTGAAAATGTAAAAATAAATGTCTGTGCTTTTTATATTGCTGTGTAATTAATTAACAAACAGTTTAGCAATGTTTCGGTTTCGGTGGATTGTCAAGGGATTAAATAAAAAATGTATGTATATTAAATTACAAGGCAATTTATTTTAGAAGAACTTGAATAAAAAGTGAAAGAAAATGTATATCTAATTTTAAAAATATAACAGCTAACTTAAGATTGTATGACAAAAGCATTTATCTATTAATGGCAGCGCCATGAACAGAACTTAAAAACTAAAAAATTGCTTTGAGGAACGGTTCATCGCCAAGTCACTCTATTGGGTTTTTTTTTAACTTTTTGCTTATAAACCGAGGAAGAATTGTCATTGATAAAGTTAAAAGCTAAGTCTATGACCTATTGAATTATTTACTTATTTTTTCTTTGACGCCACAGAGCTATCGTTGCCAGCTCCATGAGCCAGATATAAATCACCTTAGCATCGTCGTCCTTAGTACTTTGAGGAGTGAGTTGTTTTTTCTTTTATTTTTCCAGTTTGCTGTTTTGTTATCCCTTGATGTTCTGGCTGAGTGAGTTTCAATTGCACCTAATTGGAGGAGGAAGCACCGACTGGCTCATCGCCCTTTACGGCCGAAGCGTAGCTGGCGCCCGCATTGGAGCTTCCAGGCTTTTCAGTACCTTTACCATCAGCAGCGTTACCGCCAGCTCCTGCGGCACCAGCAGCAGCACTTGGAACACCAGCAGCACCACCAATGCAAACATTACTGTTAAGACCTAAAGCGTGAGGGGAATCAACTATATAAATTGTTTTGCATTTGTGATGCATGATTTGGGTGTGTGTGTGTAATAATTCAATTAGTAAGCACCTTTGACATCCATGGCATAGTTATCATCTAAACGCAAATCATGTCGCTTTATTAGCTGACACTCTGCGCCCTCAATCGAGGGTATGGAGTAGACATACAAATAGCCATCCTGTGAAGCAATCAATAGCCTGTAAAAATATGAATTATGAATCTTTAATCTTGTATGGCAATTATTTTTAGAAACAAGTTTAGTGATATTATAGACGTTTAGAACATATCTGAACATCTTATACACTTACCTGAGTTGCTTCTGTATTGTGGTGATGGCGCACATGCGTCGCACACCCGCCTCTGGCAATGTGACCGATGCAAAAGCACGTCCTTGGCTAAAGACATCGGTTACCTGCGTGGGCAAGTAGCTGGTGACCGTTTTGCTCAAGAATCTAAAAAACGAGTAACTTGCATGAGAGAATAGATATGATGAGTTGGTGGTGGTGGTTTTTGGGTGGTTGGTTGGTTGATTGAAAAAATGAAAGAAAAGAAAAATAGATAAATGTCAAGTGCCATAACAAGAACAAAAGATAAATCTTTACGAATCTTTACTGCAAATGGGTGAGACAATGAAAGATAGAGAATGTATAGTATGTGATAGTGTAGATGTGTTAACCATTACCATACACAATAAATAGCAGGGACCGTACAAATTATAATTTGAAAGAGTATATATTATTTTATACTCCGTTTTCACGACGCTTGTTTAACACATTTTCTTCTTCTTCTTTCAATATGTAAAATGTACATCTGTTTATGTAAAATTCTCAAAGAATTGTACATTTCTTGTTGTTGAAAAGTTGAAAAATGTGTAAAAGAAAAAAGTTCTTAAACATTGTCTTGGTCTCTTTTGTTTTATAAAAATTTAACATAAAAATTTATGTTTTTTAATTGCGATCTCTGCTACAATATATTCTACTCCAACACCTGCTCGCTTACCCCATCCAATCGTCGCCCGACTGCTTCCCATGATCATTGCTCTCGGCTGCGCTGCGATCCAAACGGAAAATGTGCACCGTCTCCGTGTTCGAGCTGGACACCAAGTACTCGGCGCAAGTGCTGAATGAGAGCGATACAATTGAAACGCAACGTTTAAGGCCACGTCGCAGCTCAAACAATCGACTGCCATCCTGAGAGCTGAAAACTCGGATTACAGTTCCTCGCTCACTGGCTGTGGCAATCTCCGTGCCCGATGGGCTGAACGCAATAGCAGCCAGTGGGGTATCATGTGCAGGGATCATTGTCTTGGCATGCAAATTGATAGCATCGAAAATCTGAACCTCACCGGAGGTCACGCTACCCGGATAGGCGAGATAACAATGCTCCGATGAAGAGGAGAGCGCACATAAGCCCAACTGATTGCAGGGAGTATCCCGTATGGTGTGGACTACCTTCATGTCCTGGATGTTGTGGATGTAGAGCGACTCCTCCAAGCAGACAATTAAACGTTCACGATTCAATTTCACGGCCAATATTGTGTTGGAATACGAGTAATTGCAAATCTCGCTCTCCTTTTTGAAATGACACACTTTAAGTTTGCGGGGCGCACGTTGCGATACAATGGCCACCAAAGAGCTCTCAAAGAGCCGCTCGATGAGGAACAGATCATCGCTCTTTGTGTGATAGATCTTGTCCAGCGTTGAATCCACAGAGCCCAGACTATATAGGCTGTAACTGCCGCTGGTGGCTACCGCCAGTGAACTTCATAAAGGAATAGGTAAATTCAATGTTTAAGTTTTTGTATAGAAGAAAAAAAATATAAGTGCAAAAGAAATATTTTTTTATTCTTTCAGAACTTTAACTTGTGTGTACTTACGTTATATTCTGATTAAAGTTAACAAACACCTCGCCCGCATCCACGTCGGGTCGCCCTAGCAGGCTCATCATTGTATCTTTTAGCGAGTGGGGCCTGTAAAAGAGGAACTACATTTAGTGGAGGGAGCAGTGCACACAAAGTTCAAATAACGCAAACAAAGACATTTGTAAGTTCTGTTATTTACGTAGAGAAGTGAAATAATTTAAAAACATGTTCAGCAAGGGCTGGGTTCGATTGCGTATTAGACGAAAACGAAAACGCAAACAAAGCAAAGATACACATATGGGAAAGGTGGATTTGGCTTTGTGCACTGATAAACCCAACAACAACAAACTAAACGCACACGTATGCCCAAAGCACTTACTTTTATTTAGCCTAAAACGCTTTTTACGTACTTTTTAAGTTTTGAGCAACCTCTGCGTTAACACAAAACAATGGTACTATTGTTAAGCACTATATTTAAAGCTAATTTTCTAAATTTATTTCTTCTATCGCGCAATTTGTTTTTGCTATGTTTTGCACTAGGGATGGGACCTTACTCATAAAAGTAGATTCACATCTACCCTGTTTATAAAAAGTTCTCTGCGTGAAATGATTTCACGTATTTATGTTAAAAGTGCAATTCCCGACATGATGAAATGATGAATATCTATTATCTAAAACAAAGTAATCAAAATTCTCCAAAATACATGGGGAATATCTTTGCCGATAGGAAAACATTGTTAAGTTTTTGGTTGGCCTCTTTCTAAAAAAAGTTTATTTTTCGAGTTCCTTCTGATCTTTGTGTAATTTTAAAATTCGTAAAATGGTGCGTATAAGCGTAGTAATCGAATCTAGAGAAACCATCGATATCATTGGAGTTCTTATCGATATTTTTCCAGCTCTGCTGTGCAGCTGTATATTTATTTTTTATTGTGCTAAAGTTCTGTAAATATTTAGCGTAAATAGATAAATCGTATAAATAAAACAGTACGGAGCTTCTCTTTAACACTTCATGGTGATGGAGAACGACAAAAATGGAAAATAATTATTTTCGTGTGAATATTGCCGTCGCTAGTTAGCCAAATATGTCTGCAATTTTTATAGGCCAAAAAATGCAATACACATAATAGTGTAAACAATAAATAAGAGTTCTTCGACGAATCTACGACATAGCATACATATTTATTGCTGAACAACTCTCAATAGTGAAGGATGCAGACAGACGCAGACAACAAAGTGCTCGAACCAAAATAAATGCATATGCTTGTATGCCTGTATATGTATGTATGTGTGTTATGTATCAAAATGTGTTGACTGGATTCTGATTGGACTCGCTGGAATATATTTGACTGTATGAAATATCACATACACAGTGATAATATTTATCATTATCAAGATCTATACGAAACTTTATGTAAGTACAATCAAGTGTGTAGAACAATCGTCCAACACACACCCACCTTGTTTGTGATAAGAAAATAAATGAGAAATCGCAACGAAAACGTGCATCTCTAGTCTTGTTGTTGCTGCTTCCGCCTTGCACTATCTATATACATACAGACTTAATACGTTTAAATCTGTTGGCCATGCTTCTAATCAGACCATTATGTCGTGATTTGTGGTAGTAAACACTGTACTGTTATCGCGTTGTTGTACTTTTCCACCGCACCAAGTGCTTCCAATTGAACAAGGCAAAAGCGACACCGAAAAAGACAATGTTGTAGAGAGGGAGAGAGAGGTAGGCTGCATTTCACATATATGTTTATTTGTGTTGTTGTTTGTGCCCGCGTTTTAATTGCAATTTCTCTCTGTTGTTTACCATTCATTAATAATTAGCCGCGTCGCTGCGCTGCTGCTACTCGTGCTGAGGCTTTTATCATTCGCGTGTACTTTTGACATTTAAAACACAATCACAAAATGATTTCAAGCGCGATGATTGTGCATATTTGACTCTAACTTCACTCAACTTAAGTTTCCTTCATTCTTCCAGCTCAACTTCTCGAATATGTCCGACGGCGTCAGCGTGCTGCACATTAAGCAGGAGGTGGACACTTCATCGGCCTGCAGTCCCAGCTCCAAGGCAACAACCACGACAACTATTGGCCACAACAATTCCAGCAATAGTAACAGTGGCATGAAGTCATCACCTTCAGTTTCACCAGAGCGTCAACTCTGCAGCTCAACCACATCCTTGTCCTGCGATCTGCACAACGTGTCCCTGAGCAACGATGGCGACGGTAGCAACAAAGGAGGAAGCGGGGGAGGTACTAATCACTCCAGCAGCGTCAATGCCAATGCGAACAGCGGTTCTGTACGTGATGAACTGCGTCGATTGTGTCTGGTTTGCGGCGATGTAGCCTCCGGATTCCATTACGGCGTGGCCAGTTGCGAAGCCTGCAAAGCCTTCTTTAAGCGCACAATTCAAGGGAACATCGAGTACACTTGTCCGGCCAACAACGAATGTGAGATCAACAAAAGGCGGAGGAAGGCGTGTCAGGCTTGTCGCTTCCAGAAGTGTTTGCTCATGGGCATGCTTAAGGTGAGCAAACAAGCGAATCTCTTCCTAAATTATAGCATACCCTTGAGAAATGTGTAGCGCTTTCAAGGACTGATTAGTCAATTGGCTTACCTTTTTTTTGTAATAATCCTTTGACTATTTCAGGAGGGCGTGCGTCTGGATCGTGTGCGTGGCGGGAGACAGAAATATAGACGCAATCCGGTGTCCAACTCATACCAGACTATGCAACTGCTCTATCAATCCAGCACCACATCGTTGTGCGAAATTAAAATCCTAGACGTGCTCAATTCCTACGAACCAGATGCACTGAGCGTTCAACAACAGCAACAGCCTCACACAACCAGCTGCAATGATGAGGCTTCCTCGTCATCGGGCAGCGTTAAGCTGGAGAGCAGCAATAATAGCACTCCAAGTGGCACATGCATTTTTCAAAATAATAACAATGATCCACATGAAATTCTGAGCGTACTTAGCGATCTCTACGACAAGGAGCTGGTCAGCGTTATTGGCTGGGCCAAACAGATACCGGGATTTATAGATCTACCACTAAATGATCAAATGAAGCTACTCCAAGTGTCGTGGGCAGAGATATTGACATTACAGTTAACATTTCGCTCTTTGCCGTTTAATGGCAAACTCTGCTTTGCCACCGATGTGTGGATGGATGAGCTGCTGGCCAAAGAATGCGGCTACACGGAATTTTATTACCATTGTGTGCAAATTGCGCAGCGTATGGAGCGCATCTCGCCACGCCGGGAGGAATACTATCTGCTAAAGGCATTGTTGCTGTCCAATTGTGATATACTGCTGGATGATCAGAGCTCATTACGCGCCTTTCGTGACACCATACTTAATTCGCTCAATGATGTCGTCTACTTACTGCGACACTCCTCGGCCGTGTCTCATCAGCAGCAGCTTCTGCTGATCCTCCCCTCTCTGCGGCAGGCTGATGATATATTACGACGCTTCTGGCGCGGAGTTGCACGCGATGAGCTCATCAACATGAAGAAGTTGTTTCTCGAGATGCTCGAACCGCTTGCAAGGTGAAGACGCAAGTGCAGCAACAGGAATTAAAGTCGATCTAGTTATTAAGACAAGGTGCAAATATTGGTTTAAGTGGATCTAACGCTATACTAGTTACTAATCCTATTCTGTAAGCATTCAAGGTGTAGCTCATAAATTGTAAATAGATTGTGTATGTAATCTAGAAATTTGAGTGTGAATTTTGAATTATAAAACAAAAACTATCCTTAGTATTTATGTGGTGTCTCTATTGAAAATTTTAAATGAATTTGCCTGAATTTTCCGTTAGTATTTTTATTTATTAGGTCTCCAAAGAATTAAATCACGAGTCTTACCAAACTTCAACTCACTTTATCAAAGCTGAACAAAACAAAGGTACAAAAGCTGTTGCAAGGAATGACAAAGAAAGTAAAGAAAATTGCATTGAAAAACTTAAAGCCATTTAATGAACTACCAATTATAACTACCAACTACAAAGGCAGAGTTAACACAATGTAACATAGTTGAACTTATTAGCTAATTAGTAAAAGGGTATTCTCAAATTGCACACTGTCAACGGCGGAATTAACTAATTATGTTACGTATATTTATATGACCTGATCCTTAATGCTTGTTTGTTGATGGCCGATGGCAGTTGGTGGTATTGTGTTTACCCTTGAGACAATTATCATCTATAATTTATGCATATTGTTATATTCTTGTCGGATATATGCATGCGTGAGTGAAAGGAAGAGCATTGGGGAAGATTAGCTCTATTGTTGGTCATATTTACATTTTGCAGACTAGAGACGTTACCAATTGCACACAATTGGCTTTTATAGGCACACACGATATTTTGCATGTTATTAATATTGTTATCTTGGTTTTTGGTTACAGCCGACTACGTTGCAGATCAGGTGATTCGAAGTATTTCCGGGAGTTTTCCTGAAATCGATCGCTTCTTGCCAACTCATTTCGAAAGTAGGATATGGTCTGCAAGAGACCCGTTTCGAGAGGCACCTTTGGCTCCCAGTTAAGGCGTTTCTTGGCTCGCGTTATGTCCGGCTTGCGACGCTGTGGATCATCCTCCATTGCCTTGATTTGTTTCACCTCACTTGTGCCACCCACCAAATTTTTAATGATCATTGCAAACTCCTCAATAGTCTGCTCCACGGGATTACCCAAATTGACAGGTTGCGTATAATTGGAAGCCATCAGTGCAATCATTCCATCAACTAGATCCGAAACATACTGAAACGACCGCGTCTGCTTGCCATTGCCATAAACTGTGATAGTCTCGTTCCGAAGTGCCTGTAGTATAAAATTGGAAACCACACGTCCATCATTCATATGCATCCGCGGTCCATATGTGTTAAAGATACGGGCCACACGTACTTGCACCTTTTCCTAAAAATATATTAAATATTTTAGTTGAATTAACTGAAAAATGTGTTGTTGGCATGCAAGTATCTAATTTCCTATCGTTCTGCTTTATCGCAAATTGTTATGCATATGCGAAAGTCAAGAAAAAATGTAATCCCTATAGTAGTGAGTATCTCACAATTCTTGGCAACTCAATATAAATAGTCTGAATTACATTAATTTCCAGAGTTCCTAAATTTATAAAATTAAAAACATAACTTTTATAGTATGGATTCTCATTAAAAATCAAATTAATATTTTGTACTCTTTTTATTTGAATAACAAATAAAAAAATAATTTTTATTATCTTTTTATTTTGATCTACATTTAAATTGAAATAAAAGAGTATCTTGGCAACGTACTTGTTTTCTTAGCCTGGCTAACAATTGAAACCGTTTATTGCATCGCTGCACAATTAGATTGCTTTAAATGGAATGTGGAAATAATTGCCTTAAGTCATATCAGACGTCAGCAGTGGGGGACCTTACCTGTTTGGCGTAGGCATAGCTGAGTGTCTCCGAGACACGTTTTCCCTCATCATAACAGGCACGGGGTCCAATAGGGTTCACATGACCCCAGTAGGTTTCTGGCTGTGGATGCACCTTTGGATCGCCATAGACTTCGGATGTGCTGGCAATTAAAACTTTGGCCATGACACGTTTGGCCAAACCAAGAACATTAATCGTGCCCATGGTGTTTGTTTTAATCGTCTTGACCGGATTATACATATAATGTGGTGGCGATGCAGGGGAAGCCAAGTGATAAATCTCATCAATTTCAATAAACAGCGGATTCACAATGTCGTGGTGGATGAGCTCAAAGTTCTCGTGACCAAGCCAATGCTCCACGTTGCGTTTGCGACCCGTAAAGAAGTTATCGACCACAATAATCTCATGACCCTGGATCATCAAATAGTCAACTAAATGGGATCCCACAAAGCCGGCGCCTCCAGTGATCAGAATACGTTTACGATTCTTATAGTTGAGGTATTTGACTTTCGGATACTTTCGTGGCGTGCTTGCCTGGAGTGAGCGTACTTGTTCCTCCAACTGTGCCAGTTGTTCCTTCGTCCTAATTAACTCCTGACGCTGTTGTTGCAGCTGCGCATTTTGTGCCTCGTAGGCAATGCGTAAATTCCGTTGCTCAACATCTTCGGTAGGTGGAAATTGTCGTTGCTCCTCTACAGTATTAGCCAAGTGGCTACTGCTGCTCGACGAGATCACAGTTGGGGCAACCATTGCTCTATATAAATATATCAGGACCAGGATTGCTAGAGATGCGGCGGCAACCATTCTAATACGTTTTTTAGTTAAGCTCATTGTGACGACAGCAGAGTGACGATGACAGAAATTCTACACTCTCGCTCTCCGCTAACGCTGTTTGTTCTTATCAGCATGTACAAGTCCCACATCCACATTGCATTGTTATTTTGTTACATTTGTTTACTCACAGCAACCAACGAAGTTTTTTTCCGCCCCGAAATACGCTCAGCTGTTCAGCATCTCGATAGAACTTTTACTAGTCATCGATATCGAAATAATAATAATACTTATAGCTTGTTTACCACCTGCCAGTTGCGTACTTTCCTATGAATGTAATCTTTAATTGCTTACACCTTATTACAAGATATGAATATTAATTTTCAAGCCTATATTCCTCTGTTTCTACATTGTTAAGCATATCAACAAATGTATAATAGGCTATGACCCACTGATAGCAATTTAAAAAGTCGTACATTTTTAAAGAGTGACCATGGCTCTTAATTGGTGAAAACAGCTTAGAATATTTTTATGTCTTTTTAAAGAATCAGGTCTGGCAACTACGCCACTGAGTCAGCTGCTTGTCGTTTTGCGATTTCATTGCAAATTTTTTGCCGAGATATATTTATTAATTCGAACAAAAAGAGCCCTGCAAAGCGCAAGAAAACATGCCGAACGAAAACACGCCATCAACAAATCAAGAAGATGAGAGTGAGCATGAGCTACAACAGAAATCTAAAGAGGTAGCGAGAGCTACTGAAGAAATGCTGGCAAGCGCCGTTGCCGGCTTGAAGTTGATGGGGCCAGGGTCAACTACACCTGCAAGTGGCGATACAGATGATGCTGAGCATCAATCAAAGTTGGCCAAAAACAAGGTCAATCTACCATCGGAATCCAGTGAGTATATCAGATACAAATTGACAAAAGTTAATAGAAAAAAATCGAACTGCTAAATGAGGTTAGGTTAGGTTTTTTTGCCAGGCTAGGAATGCATGTAAAGTGCATTAAAAAAGTATTTGCACACTCTGACAAAAAAGAAAGCATGCTATTTTAATTATGGTGTAGTACTTAATATTTTATTATTTTTAAAAATATTTATTGGTGTGCCAAAACTTTGTTGACTCACACTACTACATACAGCGATAGTTTTATTATTTCCTTTCTATGTATGTTTTTTTTATGTGCAAATATAATTTCGTTTTTAGGCACACAAGCACTATTACAAGCGATGACCGATGTTATGGCCAACACTCGTCAACAGGCTAAGAAATTTGCATTTTGGTCAACGCAACCAGTGCCAAAGCTGGATGAGAAGGTGACCACAAATGAATGCATTGAGCCAAACAAAAAGGTGGCAGATATACGTGCCGATCCGTACACCCTCCCCAGTGGTTTTAAATGGGTCACTTTGGATCTAAACGATCCCAGTGATCTAAAGGAGCTCTATACGCTGCTGAATGAGAATTATGTGGAGGATGATGATGCGATGTTTCGCTTTGATTATCAGCCCGAGTTCTTGAAGTGGTCATTGCAGCCACCTGGCTGGAAGCGTGACTGGCATGTCGGTGTGCGTGTCGAGAAGTCGAGCAAACTGGTTGGTTTTATTTCGGCCATACCCAGTAAATTGCGAGCTTACGAAAAGGTTCTCAAGGTGGTTGATATTAATTTCCTGTGTGTTCACAAAAAACTTCGCAGCAAGCGTGTTGCACCAGTGCTTATACGCGAAATAACTCGACGTGTTAATCTAACGGGCATCTTTCAAGCTGCCTACACTGCGGGCGTGGTGTTGCCCACACCCGTGTCCACCTGTCGGTATTGGCATCGCTCGCTTAATCCCAAGAAGTTGGTGGATGTGCGCTTCTCGCATCTGGCTCGCAACATGACTATGCAGCGCACTGTAAAGCTCTACAAACTGCCTGATCAGCCTAAGACAAAGGGCTATCGCCGCATCACAGCCAAAGATATGGACAAGGCGCACAAACTGCTAGAGGAGTATTTGAAGAGATTTTCGATGTGCCCGGTATTTAGCAAGGAGGAGTTCCGTCATTGGTTTACCCCCAAGGAAGGCATCATCGATTGCTTTATTGTAGCCGACGAAAAGGGCAACATCACCGATCTGACCAGTTACTACTGTCTGCCTTCGTCAGTGATGCATCATCCCGTGCACAAGACTGTTCGTGCCGCCTACTCATTCTACAATGTGTCCACGAAGACGCCATGGCTTGATCTTATGAATGACGCCCTTATCTCGGCGCGCAATGTACAAATGGATGTATACAATGCTCTCGATCTTATGGAGAACAAAAAGTTCTTTGTGCCGTTGAAGTTTGGTGCTGGCGATGGAAATTTGCAGTACTATTTGTACAATTGGCGTTGTCCGGCCATGCAGCCCGAGGATATTGCATTGATACTCATGTAGTGGGGTGGGTTCAGAGTTCAGCATTTCATCTATCCGCCACGCAAAAACTAAAACCTTAACAGTAAATTGCACTTACACACGCAAATCTTTTTGGAACAACCGCCGCTCTTAAAAAAGTCTAACTTTAAAAATATTGAATTAAGTATGTAAGCAAAAAATGTGAATCTTGCATCTTGTAATTCCTCGTTTAACGAATTCTGTGTACTACACGCATACATTAGAATTGTTTTAATATTGTTTTCAGAAGCATACAAAACGCATTTTTTTATGGAAAAACGATTATTATTGAATAAACACAAAAGCGCAGCAATACAAATGAATTTTACATATACAATAAAAGACATCAACCTATTTTTAGCATTTTAAATTTGCGCGCACTTTGTGGAATATCCATAGTCCATAAAATAGTCTGGCAACGCTAAAATAGATGTGACGTCACAGAAAAAAATATCTCGGAACGGCATCTCACAGAAAATTGTACTGACGGTATTTTTTAGGCACCGAACAGTCTAACTATGCCCGATTTACTGTTGCGCCAGCACAAAAAAGCGCGCGCTAAGCAAAACAGGTGTTAATGTTATGTGTATTTTTTTTTGGTTTTTTTTTCTTAGTTGTGTTTAAATGTAGTAAATTTAATTGTCTCAACAATGGACGAATCAATTTTTAGGGAGAAATATCAGAAGTATAAGCTACGGGTCAAGCTATGGGAGAAGGACTTCAAGAAGAAAAACGGCCGTGTGCCTTCCAAGGTAATATTTTGTACCATTACCATTTTCAGAAATTAATAGATTCCTTCGTTGTAGTACGATATTAGGGATGCCAGTCGAGAAATACGCGACTCTTATAAGATGTATTATAAGCTTAAGACTTCGTTTCTTGAGGAGACATTAAACGATGTGCTCTGCGAGGATGGCTTTGATGTGCTGGAAATGACGCATTCCGAGGACTTGGGCATCACATTATTGGATGACAGCGTCAATGGTGGACCACATTTACCGCTGGACATCTCATCACTTATACAGCAAAGCTCTGATGAGAATTTCTCCAACATTCCAGAGCTTCCAACGCCACAAGCTTTGAGTAATCTTACCAATCGTGACGAGAATCATGTTATACGAAAGTTTGAAGCCATCGATGAGTTACCTCAGAATCAAAATGCCTGGGGTGAAAGTGTCAGCAAGCAGCAACCACTGCCAGTCGACGCCCTATCCACTACTGAGACTGCCAAGCAACGCGCTCCCAACATTAAGGCAAGCGTTACAAACAAACTCTTTCAATCATCGCGTAGCTTTGCCAAACGTAATCCTCGCAAGCCAATGTCACGCAGCTCTCTGAATCTAAGCAGCGCCAGCACAACAACTGGGGTGAATGACGAATGGTCAGAGCAGCTGCCAGATTTGGAAACCATACTTATACGTAAGGCGCAGGATCACAAAACGACAGAGGCCAATGCCAATGCATTGTTGGCAACTGAGCACACAAAGGAAGCCATCAAAACACACGTAGATGAGGGTTGGCTACAACGCAACACGGCAGAGAATACGCTGGAGCCACAGGTCACCATTATACAGGAAGCAGAGCAAAACAAGAGTGCAATGCCGGTAAAGAAACAGAATTTTGGACTGTCAAACATTGATGTAAGCAAGTTGAAGCCAAAGGAGGAGCTGGTGGAACCAAAGACACTGCCAGAGCCACAGAAAGAGCTAGAAGAAGCACCTCCTCAAGATGCACTTGAAGATGGTGATTCTGATTCCGTTGTGGCTGAAAGCGAGGAGGAAGCAGAACAGCCGGAGTATCGTCACATTGCCAAGCGTCGCAAAATAATGCCTACAAACGAATCTCCGCCAGCAATGCCAGAGGTTAAATTACAGCCTGGTGTCAAATTAATCCAAGATAAAGAAAATACCGATGAAAAGGAGTTGACAGACTTCTCGGCAGATGAGGAGCGCGATGCAACTTATGAGCCAGAGCTGGGTAAGAAGACGAAACGCAAGCAGGCTATCGCTAAGCGTCAGACGACCAAAACGGAAAAGAAGCCAGCACCCAAGGCCAAGTCGGAGAAGAACATGAAGCAAGCAAAGCAACCAAAAGCACGCGCTGCGCACAAAGCAAAGGCTAAAGGAAAAACAAAAGAGCCCACCGATGCAGACGAGGAGGAACCCGAGGAGCGGCCACTTGATCCCGAAGATCTTAAATATGTGCTGGCTTTGGAATCTGGGGATATTACATCCGTGCCGCGCATAAAGCTCGATGAATTGGAGCAAGCAGACGCAACTGCACAACGTTACATCAGAAATTTTGCCACTCCAGTATTACAACCAAGTGCTGCTCTACCTTCTAGCCAGCTGGATGAGAAGCGTGCTGTTGCACGCAAGAAGCTAGAGGAGAAAATTGCCTCTGGGAAGCTTAACGAAAACTTTGTCACTATTAACATACAGAAAAAGAAATTTGCTCGCGGCAAGAAATCTGTGAACTTCTCCAAATACAAGAAAGCACAATGGAGGCACAAGAAGCGTGTGGCAGCTCTGACGGGTCCCAATATGGATATGGGTGGTTGCGATGGTGGTGTCTTAACATGTTTCCAGTGCGGTGGCGTGGGCCACTTTGCCCAGCAGTGCAAAGTGAAGGGGGATACGTTGTTGCCGCTGAGCGCACAGCTCGAGGAAGATCCGTCGCCATTTCCCACGCTAGAGGAGGCGGAGCAGATGGCCACACAGGGTGCTTTGGCGGCACATAGTCGCAATATTGAACGCTTGCCACAAGCGGCAAATGCAGCTATCTATCAATCAGTCTCCAGTAGCAGCGATGAGATCGACGATCCTGTAGAAATTGTAGAGGCAGTCCATGATGAAGCTAACATGTCCAGCGATGATTCAGATATGGACTTCGAGGCAATCGACGCCGCTGTTGCCGCCGCATCGGAAAATCAAACCCCAGCTCAAACCTCACCTATTCAAAATTATGTGGGTCACAAAATACCCGAGGAGTTTCTTAAGCAAGCTGGCCTGGATGTAAGCTCTACCAATGGTGCAACAAAGAATCAACATGGCGGTGTAAAGCCTCTATACGAGCTCAATGCAGATGGCAGTGTGCCAGAGTTAACACAAGAGGTCATAGAGGCGCTTCACATGTTTGGACACAAGGATTTTCGCAAGGGTAACGATATCCATTTTTTTTTTGTAATCTGTGATTGATGTATCTTTTTTTGCAGGTCAGGATCGTGCTGTGATGCGCATACTCAGTGGTCTGTCCACATTGGTTACACTAAGCACGGGTAGCGGAAAATCGTTGTGTTATCAACTTCCAGCTTATTTATACAGTCGGAGGCAGGGAGCTATTACCTTGGTAATTTCACCATTGGTATCTCTCATGGAGGATCAAGTGACGGGTGTGCCACATTTTCTACGTGCTCATTGCCTACACACTAATCAGACCCCTCAGCAACGTCTTAAGATCCAACAGATGATTGCCAATGGAGAGATTGATATATTGCTCGTTTCTCCCGAGGCTGTTGTCTCCGGGGAACGTGCGACGGGCTTTGGTGCCATCTTACGCCAATTACCACCCATTGCCTTTGCCTGCATTGATGAAGCCCATTGTGTCTCGCAGTGGAGTCACAATTTTCGTCCCAGCTACTTGATGATCTGCAAGGTGCTCAAGAAGAATCTGGGCGTGCAAACTGTGCTTGGATTGACAGCCACGGCCACGTTGCCCACACGCATAAGCATCATCAATCATTTGGGTATTACAGATGGAGAACGTGGCATTATAAGTGATATTCCCTTGCCCGATAATCTCATACTGTCCGTGTCCAAGGATGAGAACCGCGACGCGGCTCTGCTGCAGCTGCTCAACAGTGAGAGGTAAGTGGGCAAATATTTGTATACTTTTAATATAAATTACTAGTAGTAATATGCATGTACATGCTTCTTGTTGCAGATTCGAAAGCTGTCAGTCGATTATTATCTATTGTACTCGTCGAGATGAGTGCGAACGCATTGCTGGCTTTATACGCACCTGTATTCAGGATCGGAAATCCAGCACATCAGCAGAGCAGCAGAAGAAAAAGCGAAAACGTGTCAATTGGCAGGCAGAGCCTTATCATGCTGGCATGCCCGCTTCGAGGCGTCGCACCGTCCAGAATGCCTTTATGGCGAATGAGCTGCGCATTGTTGTGGCCACCATTGCCTTTGGCATGGGCATCAACAAACCCGATATTCGGGCCGTCATTCATTACAATATGCCGCGTAATTTTGAAAGTTATGTGCAGGAAATTGGTCGTGCTGGGCGCGATGGTTTCCCGTCCCATTGCCATCTCTTTCTGGATTCCAGGGGCGGCGATCAAAATGAGTTGCGACGTCATGTATATGCCAATTCCATTGATCGACATGTCATACGTAAACTGCTGCAACGCATCTTTGTGCCCTGCTGCTGTGACAAGCAACTGGGAAAAACATCTGTGAAGTCAACAGAAGTAAGTGAACCCTTGGATGCGGCAGATTTCAGTGATTTGGTTGCTGGACGTGCGCACGTCTGTCCTGGTCATGAGATTGGCTTTTCGGTGGAGCAAACTGTCGAGGCTCTGGATATACCAGCTGAGAATATATCAACGCTCCTATGCTACATGGAATTGGAACCCCGCTGGTGCATGAATGTACTCAGCTCAGCCTACATTAAGGCCAAAGTGATATCCTACGGTGGCCCTAAGTACCTAAAGTAATAAAAGTAAAACTTTTTTATAAGTATATGCAGAGTTAACTATTATATTATCCTTTCAAATGTATAGACATGCTGCCAAGGAGTGCCCCCTCTAGCCATGGCCATTGCACTGCAGATCAAGAACAAGACTTTTAAGGAAGACGCCAACATTATTGAGTTCTCTGTTATTGATATTGCCGCCGGCATCGGATGGAACAGCGGTGTGGTCAAGTATCAGCTGAAGAACTTGGAGTGGATGCAAGGTAAATTAAATACGCGATTAAATCAGTACATTATAATTCCATATATTTCTATTTCTAGTTAATGGTTTTCCTAAGCGCTCACCTATAACTGTAAGCTTCTTTGATTTGGGTTTTCGCATCAAGGCGCCGGGAGATTTCAGCGAAGCTGAAATTGATAACGCTTTGGACACGCTTTATTCACGCTCAGTAAAACAGGAGCGTACTCAGTTAATCCAGTTGCAGTATGTGGCACATGGTCTGTCCGCTGTGGCATACAACTCGTGCACACAATGTTGCAGTGTCGATTTTCCCCAGGATCGTTGCATTCAGTTGAAGGGCATTGTTAGAAACTACTTTCGCAACGATTATCCACAGGACTTGGAGCTTGAAATTGAGGTATGTAAAGTCCTTAGTCGTATCCTCTTCAAGTTTCATTCAATTTCTCTTTGTTTGCAGTCCAGCAATGTGCCAGATGACCACATAATTGCCGATGTGCATGCACTGATCAACATGTATCCCGACAATACCTTTAGTGGCCGCAACATAGCGCGTATTTTTCATGGCATCTCCAGTCCCAATTATCCGGCCGTCATGTGGGGACGCTGCAATTATTGGCGCGCACACACCAAAGTTGATTTCAATCGCATTCTCAAATTAGCTAATACAGAGATTGTGAAGAGGCGTACGTGATAATTTCACTATTACATTTTTAGCATTCTTGGTCCCTTTCCAAAGACCACCTTTTGATACACATGGATCCTCAGATGACGAAAAACGACGTAACAAATATTTCTTAGGTAGAGTTTAATCTTTTAATTCTTTTTTTGTTTAGGTAATCTTATATTTTTGATAATTTTTAAACCTACTAATCAATTATACATACGATTTTAACTTAGATCAACATTCAAACAAATATACATATATTTAAAATTCTAGGAATATTCGAAACAACAAATGCATCTTAATTGCAATTATTCTAGGGTTAAGACATTAATTAGGTTAATATATTAATTAGTTTTAGATAATTACTCATTGAGAGAGAGAATCGAGGTAACATTTTGTACTTATGGATGTTTTTTCTTAAAATTATTCCCACCTTTAACTATTTCCGTAGTGTTTCATTTTTAAATTTAAATTCAAATCACCCGCTTATATTACTCGCCTTGCCGATAGGAACGTGTATTGTACTGTGCATAAGTTGCTTTTGGACGCTTGGCGTAACAAAAACAGCGCCATCTGTTGACAGCTTTGTGAAACATGTACGGCACCTAATATTCGATATTATCGGTATGCCTCGATAACAATACTGCTCTGTCGGTCAGTTGTCTTGAAAATTTTAACAAAGTCGGAAGTGTTAGTGTTTCGCGGTTCTGTGACGGAAACAATACAAAATAAATAAATAAAAATTGGTAATGCGCAGCATATAATAAGAGCATTAAAGATATTTCGGCAAATACACGTGCTTTATGCAAAAGTGTGAATTGGCTAGCGAATATTGTTCATATATTGAGTGAACTCAGATTGTGTGCGTGTGTGTGTGTTAACGTGTAGCAATGTCATTACGCTGTGCACTATTAGCAATATACACATACATATGTTTGTATGTACGTACAGAAATCAGGCGTGCCTTTCGCCACCCGCCACCCCTGAAAGAGCGCAGGAATTTTTCGCGTGGCGTGCAGAATTTACAAAGATATCTTTGCATACTACGCGTTTCCTTTTAGCATTGTATTTATGCACACTCTCCATGCATTGTTTATTAAGTATTGTGCTCGTAGTACAAATATTTTGCACGCGTTACAAAAGCCAGTCACATATCGACTTCAAATTATCGGCTCTTGTACTGGGCTTTATCACAACACTGCCCCGACCAGAATCCATATGTATGAGAGCGCTAGACACACACACGCACAGACACACACACGCACAGACACACACACGCACAGACACACACACACAATGATAGACGTTGATAAGTGCAATCATGTTATAAATTAGCAATGATACTTTGTGTTTATAGATAAAAATCAAGCCGCTCTTTCTGCGGCCAACGGTGTGGACAGAAGCAACCGACAAATCTAAACCCTTGAAAAATATTCAAAAGCGCCGGCAACAAAGCCGCTTTTAAACTTCGGTAAGTTCCAACTCGTCTTTTCTATCGCTCTTTGAGGTAGTGCATAAGTCCAATCAGAATCTCATTGGAATGCACAGTAAAAGAACGTTTTTATGAATTTTATGAATACAAAGTCAAAGGAAACGTGTGCGAACATGTCGAGCTACTACTGTTTTTGTTGTTTTGGGTCAGCGAACTGTGCACACACACATATACACGCCCCTTTTGGGAGCAGGTAAAATTACACTCACATTGAAGGTGCTTCAATAATTGTTGACATTCGTGAAAAACTTCTGGCTTTGCCATTTAGATTTTCTTTTAGGCCACTTTTCTTTACCTACCTACCAAACATATGTGTACATGTGAATGTGTGTATTTTGTTAAATTTGTTTTTCTCACTGCATTCGTTTTATTCACGTTGCCGGCTAAAGTAACCGGTTATTTCCCCCGTTCTGTTCATCGGAATATATTCCGAATGTCTTAGTCATTATCGTAATCATCATGGCTATTTAAATGAAATAATTGTGAATCATTCTCCAATTTGTTGATACGGGTTTTTTTTTGTTTTCTTTATATCTGATGTTTGTATTTTGAAATATTCATTCACAATGCATTTTTATCTTAAAGATATTCAAATACAGTTTTACATCCTCAGATACTTTTCTATCCTTAGTTTTTTAACTAGGCAGTAGATCTATTTAACGAAGTATGTGTCCATCTGTCTATCTGGTTTCTGACAGGTTTCAATCTACTTGTTAATCTATCTTTATAAACATAAACGATCGATTATCATTATAATCTTACTAATCTTGCTCTCTATCTACCTACATACATATCTTCTTTTCTGCCTAGTTATCTACTCATTCATATCCATCTATCTATCTATCTTTATCAGCATTTATTAACATTTTGTGTATCTTTTTCCTGTGGCATTTAAGCGCCCTCAGCGTCAGCTTTTGCCATTTTCAATTATCGTTTAAAGGTCACGCTCCATATTGAGGCAGCAGCCGAGTCAGCTTCGCCTCACCCTTCTCTATTCGTTCACTACCCTTTCCCGCCTTCTTCACTACCGCGGTGTTCTTTGGGGTTTTTGCTTTGTCAATTATTCCGATACAATTGAGTGCCCAAAAAATCAATACGTGTTAATTAAATTTTGCGCCAAATAAGATTTGTTTTGTGATTATTAATTTACAATTTATTCTTTTCAGTTCTATTTAAATATGTAAATTTAATATTTGATTAATAAACCTAAACTTAAAAGTAGGACCAGAACTAGAACTTCAAGTACAACTGGAAACTGGGTTATGTTTGCCAAGTGTGCTATAGATTTATGACAAGAACTTAACTGGGCTAAACTGCTTATTTGATTACAGTAATTAGTCGTTTTGATAAGCCTAGAGCAATTGCATTTTGATAACGCTCGTTTTCACTTTTGATTGCTTAGACAGTGATTACAATTTTTGTCAATAATCTGTTGATTGATTTATCAATATTTTGTATTACCATTGTCGGTCTGAATCAGATAAACATTATTTTCCCATGTTTTCCCAAGTAAGTTGAGATTTTTATAGGTTAAGTTAACACAGACTGTTAGTTCTCTTGTTTATTTTTAAAATGTACATATATAAAGTTGCAAATGCGTCGATGTTGTTGTTAAGCTTAAAAAGAAAACAGTTGGGTACGTCTATTGAAAATTAGGTCAGCAGGTCAGCCCACCTTCCCCCTTCCACATGCCACAGAATTTGCATAAATAAATCAAAAAAATTTACTTACCTGGTACACTTTTGTCCAGGCTCGCGTTCTTATTCGCTGGGTCACTTGTCTCTCTCTCTCTCGCTCTCTCTGCGCGTTTCCTTGCAAGTTTCGCTATTCCGGCCATTTTCCGGGCAGTGGAAAAGCGAGTTAATTGTCCTCGATGTAGTCAATGACTCAAATTGTTGCCGGCACAATTTCCGCGAATGTTGATGTTGGCGCTGGGAATGGGCTCATGCCCATGGGTCCATGCAAATTTTTAATTAAAATAATTATTTGATTTCTTTACATTTTCAACTCTTTAATTGTTACAGAAAAGCAGCAGGTAAGGCAGTGCAGTCAAATTAAGTCTATTCCCTTCTCTCTCTCTCTCTTTCTATCTCTCTTGTGTTTTGAAAGTATCGTATGCCATTGATAAGGCTTAAACCAGAAGTGCTGGCCGCAGCATTAAGGGGTCAGTTTAGAAATTTCTTATCGGAAGCAAAATATGTTTTTCCCTCTTTCGGCAGGTTGCCATGTGCTTGTCGTGAGAGTGGTGGCCACTGGCCAGGGGAGGGGCGCTTAGGGCATAAAGTCCACATAGCATATGCCAAGAGTTCAACATGTCCGAGATTCAGTTAAATGAATGGTTCCCACATAAGCACACACATACACACAATACTCTCAAAACACACGCACACACTCATAATTTAAAGCTCAAATGGAGGATGGCCAATTAAACAACATGACCTAGAATATTTGTAACCCAATTGTGGCCTCGACGCTCATATCACACTGGTACACATACATACATATGTGTGTGTGTGTGTGTGTGTGCGTGAATGAGCTGCCTGCTGCACTTGCAACATTTTGTACATTGAAGCATTTGCATGTGAGCTGCATGTTTAATTGGCGGAATAAATGCGTAGGCATATCACGTGCTACAGATATATAAATAGACAGAAATATATACGAATTTATATTTGTACATTCATATATAGCCACTGAAACTACAAGTACATATACTTAGGTATGTGTATGGAGCTTTATCCTTGTGCAAAGACAAAGCCAAACAACGCGGAAACTTATCAAATAAATATATATACATATAAATAAATATCTGCATTAGATATATAATATAATAATATAATTCAACATAAATATCGACATATAAATACACACTATATTTTTATTCAGTCATGGTCAAGTGCATTTGTTAATTATATTTCTGTTTACAACTTATTTAGTTTGAAGTATTCGGATTTTCCTACAGTTTCTGTAAATCTGGTTCTATAATGGAATTACATGCTTATCAGTTAACTAGTTAAAACTGTCACGTGCCTTGAAACTGGTTTTGGTTTTTGACTGTGACATAACCATGAATTGAAACTAATCCAATCGTGTGGAGGAAGGGAGTGAACAGTGGAGAGGGGAGAGGAGGAGAAGGGAAGGTTATGTGACCTGAGGCAACTGCCAAAATGTGCCAAGCGACAAAAAATAAAAACAATTCGATTTCATCAATGAACGGCAACAGCAATAAGTGCGATTTTTGGTTATTTAGTAATAGCCACCTTTTCCTCTCCCTGTCTCTTCCTCCTCCTCCCTCTGCTGTCACTCTCTAGACACCTCCTGTTTTAGCTTGGTTAATATCACAACACTTACTTTTGCTTGCCAGACACGTTTCCATAAAATATTTTATCACCGTCGTCCAGTGCTTGGACTGTAGTGCGGTAGTGCTGTAGTATGATACGGTGCTGTTGACATCGTATTATCTTAAAAGCTCATGTACTTTTAGCTATAAGTGACAGTAAGACATGCTCCACAAAAACGTCAAAGTCAACCGTTAGATGCCCCAAAAAGCCAGTTCCAAGTTCAATTTCGACTAGCTTTATAATAATTATTATTATCATTAATTTATAATACTTTTATAATTTAGATTACAATAATATTAATATTATTTTATATAGTAGTATGGTTAATTATGTAATAATGCATTACTGATATATTACCATAAATCTATAGACAATCAAAGTCGCACACAGTGAAACCTTGACACGACTCCCACTTTCTGCCCCTCTTTTCTCTTCTATGTTATTGTTGCTTTTTCATTTATTTTCTCTCCCTCGCTTATTCTCCTACGCTTTTTGTATTTATTTTTATTTTATTTATTCAATAATTTCTCTCTTTGATTTTTGCTGTCATTGCCAGAAGAGCAACAACAATGAAGAAAGTAGCGTCAGTTTTATTTTTATACCCTGTGCGAATGCAGTAGGATGTCTGTAAAGAACTGCCGACAATGTATGTAACAGGCAAAACACAAAGTTATTTATAGAATTTTTCTATTTAGTTTCAACAAATTAAATCTAGTAAATCGTACTAAAATTAATGCTAGTTCAATAAGCAGCCACTCAAGGTTATATGCATATAGTTTCTACCTTATAACTGAAACACCTTATTTTTGAATACACGCAGGGTATCTGCTGGTTAAGCAGTCATAGAATTTATATATATTTAAAAAACGATAACTTGTATGTCTTATCTAAGTATTGTAATGTGTCTCGGTCTAGTCTTAGTCACTACTATAGATATTAAGTACCTTATCGCACAATTAGCTAGGCAACAATGTAATCTCATTGTACTCTTAGTTAATATTATTTTTTGTATAATTTTTGCGCACGTTCAACTTTTGAAATCATTTTTATCAGTTCGGAACAAGGACGTCGAGGGGTATTTTAGATGTTTATCTATTCATAAAGCAAGTTAGGTTGGTACCACAAACTGGCATTTGAATTGTTGTAAGTGTGGTGAATGCATAGTTGATAACACACGATAACGAGTAAATAGTAGTCAAGATAACATACACATGAGTTTTGTCACCAAAAGCGAAACGAGTGCAGTTAATCACATTTTTGGCGTCTCGTGTGCTGAAAACTGAGAGATAACAAAGGAAAGCAACGTCAACTACCCTTTGATTATTGTTTCTATATTTTACAAAGAGATCTAGAAAAATATAAGATTTTTCGCGGATTAAAGTCTCTTAACAAGCTATGAAATATAATAGGAAAACTATTAGTTTCCGATTGTAAGAACCATTGATTATTTGGTCTATTTAGAAGGCAAGTGGGACAAGAGACTTTTGTAATGCTGATGATGCAGCAATGCCAATGCCAACGACCTCATTTCCTGCCCACACGACCAATCACTGTTGTCTCGAAGGGGGACAGGCGTAAGGAGTAGGTGAAGAGGGATATGGAACGGGATATGGCGCCATTGTTTGGTTGCTTAGTCAACGGGCGATCGTATAAACTAAATACGAATATGCAAATTGTTTTCTTGGCTACTACAACAAGTTCCATCCCCTTTCACTTACATTTCCCCATCTCCCTCTCATGTTTCTTTTTCTTGTTCTCACTCTGTGTCTGGCTCTGCCTGCACCTTGACAACGCAATTTATACTGTTTATTCTCTTCACATGAATTTGCTTTACATTATTGTTTATAAAAAAAAACTTCGCTACTGCAACAACAGAAGTTGTTTCTAGCTAAAAATGTCCATGGGGTATAAGTATATCCCGGTATCCAAGTGGCTAAATCGAGCTGCCATAAAATGCGAAAATCAGCTTATAATTCATAAACAAAAGCGAAGGCAACGAGGCAGCAACAATTGTAGCAGTAGCAACTGCAAAAAAAAACAGCAATAGTTGCCACAAAAACTTCAATTTCAAATTCTGCATAAAAAGAATAGAAATGCAGTTCTTTGCGTAAGTTCAATTAAATTCCTCCCCCAACATGGCTCCGCCCTGCCTCACCCTCTTATTGTCTAGTCAAGCATACAAAAGCAAGAGAAGAGTGCATAAAAGCAACAAAACAATTACCAAAACCCTCTCTCCCTACCAAAGTGGGGGCGTGGCTGTGACGCCAGCTCAAGCGTAGCTTAAATTGTTTTCCAATTTCAACTTTGTTCATTCAATTAAACCACTTCCCATCCACTCAGGCAGCCGTCCAACCTACCAGTTAGGAATAGAAAGCTTTAGAAAACTTAATTTGTTAGCTAATTTTAAAGCTAATAGATTTTTGTGCACTTCAAAAACTTGCTACAATCAAAAAAGTTGAATTAACTCCAAGTATTTAGTATATTACATACTTTAGTATTAAATATAAGTTTTATAAGTTAGAAAATAATTTGTTGGTAAAGATACAGTTCTTAGTAGTTTGAATTCTTTATATATTCTTCAGCAGTTTCTCCAGGATCATCTATAAAATACATTTTGTTTATTTAATTTATAACAATTGTATTTCCCTTTTTTAGTTTCTCCAAGATGTCCAAATATTCGGGCAAAAAATGTCGCCTGCTATCGATGATGTGGCTAACAGCGTTCTTCTTCTTTGTGGAGATTATTGTGGGGTATGTGACCAACTCCATGGCCCTTGTCGCGGACAGTTTTCACATGCTGGGCGATATTGCCGCTCTGGTCATATCATTCCTGTCAGTTAAGGTGAGCCTTAGATAAAATATGTTATTTTTATATACATTCATTACTTATATTATTATTCCAATTCACAAACAGATGTCTCCCAAGAAATGGTCGAAGAACACCTTTGGATGGGCACGTGCTGAAGTTTTGGGTGCACTCGTTAATGCGGTATTCCTCGTAGCGCTCTGTTTCAGCATCACAATTGAGGCCTGTAAAAGGTAAGACTCCTGTTCCTGGGCAACTGTTGTCTTCACAAACACACACACACACAGTCCGTGAACGCTTTAACAGTTTGCCTTGTCGTGTTTTTTTTTTCATTTTATTTTCGTTTAATTTTAGTGACATTTTGTTAACATTTTTATTTTGCTTTTGCGATTGTTGTCATTTGCATGCCGCGTGCATATCTCTGACCACTTTACGATGCGCATTTCGTTGTCGAAACGTGCAAAGTCGTCTTCTTCTTCCAATAAGTACTCGTAGATGTGATAAGCACGAAAAGCTTAGGGATTGGCTCGGAATTACAAATTGATTGACACATTTCCACCTTGTCTTAGTTCTTATCTAATATGGAGTGCTTATATTCGCACGATAATTTTTTTCTTTTAAATTATCTTTAAGTTTTATAGATTTTATCAATAGCTTTGTCGAAACTTGATGATAAATATCGTTGTGATCAAGGACTGACTTCTAATATTATATAGCACTAAAATGTTTAACTTTACCAATACTTTTTTTCCTACAGATTCATCGAAAAGGAGCCCATTCATCAGCCAGAGCTGCTACTCATTGTCGGTGTTTTGGGTCTGCTGGTGAACATGATAGGCCTCTGCCTGCTCTATGGTAAATATCTATTATTAAACTAGCATCTTAATTTGTCAATAATTATTCCTACACTCCTTTAGAACACGGAGGACATCATGGGCATTCGCACGGTGGAGGACTGACCCGGAATCATAGCCGTCTCACGGAGCTAGCCAACATGGACGAGGGCGATGACGAGCAGAATGATTATGCGTATGAAAAGCAAAAGGAGAAGGAGAAGCCAGTAGTAAAAAAGACCAGCCATGGCCATAGTCATGATCCTGGCCAGATGAACATGCGTGGCGCATTCTTGCACGTTCTCAGTGATGCTCTTGGAAGTGTGATTGTTGTGGTCAGTGCGCTGGTCGTTTGGCTGACAGATTGGGAATATCGTTTGTACATCGATCCAGCTCTATCCATTGTCCTGGTCGCGCTCATCTTGCACTCGGTGTGGCCCCTGCTTCGTGAATCTGCGTTGATTCTGCTGCAAACGGTGCCCACACATATTCAAGTGGATGCGATACAGAAGCGTCTGCTGGAGAAGGTCGATGGTGTGTTGGCTGTGCACGAGTTTCATGTCTGGCAATTGGCCGGAGATCGCATCATTGCCTCGGCACACATACGGTAGATGCTTTCTAAAACTGTGCTGTAAGCCTGTAAATCTAATCTAAATTTTTTGCAGCTGCCGCAATTTGTCAGAGTATATGAAGATAGCGGAGAAAGTGAAGGAATTCTTTCACAACGAAGGTATACACTCGACCACAATACAGCCGGAGTTCAGCGAGATCGAGGGCTGCAATATGTCCGATGGCACCTCCAGCATTAATATGAGCGGCTCCGATTGCTGTGCCCTTGATTGTCCTACTACGGATGAAGGATGTGTGAAGGCCACATGCTGTCAGAACAATAACAAATTGGTAATGATAGCCTAATTGGAATATTTAAAGCAAATAAAGAAGTTAACTCACTTGATAATCCCTTACAGAATCCGCTGCCCTCACCCACAAATTCACCGTATCTGTGTCGTCAGCGCACTGCAGCTCGTCAGGCTGGCGATGTGGAGGCTGGTTCGTTACTGGAAGGCGCCACCGCCAGTGGCAACCAGACGGTGAGCAATGGTTCAGCTATAACAGCAGCTTCGGAGCCAACGTCAAAGAATGAAATAGTCTGACAACATACGCCAGCACAACAACATCAAGTACACTTTGCCGCAAGCCCAAGCACAACAGCCACAACAACAACAACAGCAGCAGCAGCAACCACAACAACACGTGATATATTTTATGAGCCAACTAACCAAGCAACTTCCAAAGCTAACGCTTCCAATGATGCCAATCTCTCCTTAACTGCACAGCGAAGACGCGAAATTCAGCTGCTTGCCGAACAGCAGTCCAAGGAGCAGGTGAAGCTCAGCGGCGGCGCCTGCACCCGCAATGGTGATGAGGTGGCTCTTTAAATGGAAACCGTTGAAGACATGATTGAGTCAAGTCCTTATATCTGTCGGGCAAACTTTTGGAACATTTAAATTGTTGAATGGAAACAAATGGAGGAAGATTCTCAGCTACTCAGCTACTGTTGTTGCGGCAAAGTCTAGTTAATAGTGTTTCTGTATGTGCCCCCTCTCTCTGTGCTGCCCCGCCCCCTTTTACACAACAGACACTACCAGCGCACCGTATTTTATATTAATAATAATATTATATTTTGTGCTAGTTTAATTGAAATCAAAATGATTAGAAATAATTCATCAAATAGAGTGCAGTTCATATAAATTCTACAATTATATGAGATGATAATAGCATGACCTAAAAAAGAAATAAAACAAGAAATAATAAGTACGATTTTTTACATTTTGAAAAGGTTTATACGCGTAGAAAAACAAAAATATTATACACATAAATAAATTGTATTTACTAGTTATATATATATAGTTAATAATTAAAGACGTGTTTGGTGCGAATGTTTAGTGAAAAGTTGCAAGTATAACAAATACCTAGTGTATGGAAATTTAAATTCTATAAAGAATATATATAATGAAATGCATTCTATATGTGTATTTGCAAGTTAAGGCATTAGTGACTATTATAATTCTTAATTGTTGTAATAATGCTAATTGTATAAATAAGGTTTTTACAGACTTTATTTAATTGACTTTTAAGCAAATGCAAAACTTTATCATTATACGAAATATGCTGTATTATTTCACGATTCATTGTTTCGTATGTCTCTGTAAATGTTTGTAAATATATATAAATATATATATATTTATATATATGCTATATGTATATCAAGCATAATCATTACAATTAAAAGAAAACCAAAAAAAATATATACACATGTCGACAAAAATAATGGTATGAAATTGTTTAGCTTTTAAATGCATGGGAAATTTGGTGTCTCAAACTTTTAAATTAATACTCTGAGATTTAGGTGTTCAAATATTTGGAATTGGCTATATTGACTTGGTGCTTGCTTATTTTTTGACAAAGTTGACAAGCCCTCTGTACTTTTTGAGAGCACAGAATGCTAAATTAAATATTAATTTTTAAAAGCATTTTTAAGTGAAAAATCTTGGTGTAAAGCCACATTTCAGACCTTCAGCAAAGTAAATATTAAATTGAAGCGTGTTCCTTTTAGAATGATTTCTCCATTTTCATTTAAAACCATAATTTATTTAACTTGCTAATTAGACGAAGTTTTCAGGAACAACGATACAAACTTAAAATCCCTGAGTACAAATATTAAAAAAAAGCCTTCCAGACTTTTTTTCGTTTTAGCATTTTGTTTTATTTACAGAGTTTTATAGCTATTTACAATTTATTAGATTGGAATAATGAATTTGTATATTACATGTGTAAAGCTAAAGTTTTTATTTTAATAGACTAACTATTGCTCCCCATCTTCGATGCAATGCATCTCTGAGAAGCGAAGCTGGCGCTATAAATTTTCATCTAGATTCTCTTCTGTGTTCTCCTCCACAATTGCCTCGTCCCAGGGACCATGGATGTTGAACTTGTAGCGCTGTTGCCTCACAAAGATAAACGGGCATACAAAGTTTATGAAGAGCGTGCTGCAGCCATACAAATAGAGGACTGGTCCGGATATAAAATAAAGTGCTCCACAGCAAATTACAAAGATGGGGACCATACAATAAGGATGCCATCTGGCAGCCGTCATAATAGGATACAGTACAAAGAAGATGGCAGCCTCTACAAGCAGCACAAAGGCGTGATATGATGTAGACAGACGTGAAGCCAAACAGATTGCACCGAATATGGCTGCATTCAATGAGATGGCCTTGGATACCATGGCCACGTCCAGCCCGTAATCCGTAAACATCAGATTGAAGAGCATCACGAAGAAAGTCGTCGTATATATGGTGTCCGTGCTGATGGCCTGCGTCAACGTGTGTAACATTGGGGAAAATATGTAACCAAATAACAAAACAGTGACGAGTGTCTTGGAATCCTCGCCCAGCAGAGTCATGCTGAGGCTGCGGCCACGATAATACAAATAGCCCATGGCTGTGATGATGCATGTGGGTACCAATATGCTGGTCGGTGCAACCTTATCACTGAGCATCAGGTGGTAGAGTATCAGAAAGCCAGTGATGCAGGAGATTTGATTATTTAATACGGTTATGCCGCCAACAGCCTCGCACAGTGTGTACCGACGAACGTGTAAATTTGTTTGCATATCCTTTAGAAAGCTCACATCCGTATAGTTGTCCGGATATTCGCGATTTGAATATAGATTCTTAACCCAAGGCTTTCGTTTGCTGTGCGCTGTTTTAGCCATTTTTCAATCAATATCAAAAACATTTAGTGACAAATCGTTTGTTTACATCCCAACATCTGTCAAAGTATCCGATAACAGTCTACTGCTACGTACTTATTATCGAACTATCGTTGTTGTCAGAGCGCGCAATTTGAATCATAGCCAAGTTATTGCAGTACTTGTCTAAATGTGTGCTAATAATTTTTTATTATTTCTTAAGAGTTAGTTGTAAAAAGGACACGAATAAGGCTAAGTTATTATGGTAAGAAAGGCAAAAGAGCCCTTGGGTAGTAATTTGAGTTAAAAGTCAGTTAAAAATCCATGGGATTAGTTTAGAAAAAACGCTTATAATAAGCTTATAATATGGTATAAAAGCCAACCGTTCAATAATTAGAAAGTTACAGCCTATAAGTATTACATTAATATTGTGCTGCATTAGGGACAATCATTAAAGATTATAAAAATGGGCTCAGAAAAAGGCCACTGTCAACAATAAAAAATAAGATGTACTATGAATTAGAAACAACTTTGATATATCCGCCTGATGTGATAAAACTTATGACCAACCGCCCGTTAGCTTGTGGAAGAGCTCTTCGTTCAGGGTCTGATTGTTATCCTTAGAGCGCATCGACATGAAAATGTAGCCGCCAATGAATTCATGAACTACCTTGCAGTCAGACGAGTGGCAAGAGAAGACGACATTTTCATCATGAAATTGAATCATCATGCATTTGATACCCCAATTGACATTCCAGGCTTTCATGTTGTCATAACGCCAGGTCTTGATGTGATCCCCAGTGTTTAGAGCCATGCGCATGATACGATTGTGAGCAACACCAAGTAGCTCCTCTCTTCTATGACCATCGAGTTTGATGATAAACAAGGAGACTCCAAAGTCTGGCAATGATTGCCAGGCCTGAATATACTTCAGCTTGGCCTCCAACAGCGTCAACTCCCTGACATTAGCGTGCGCCTCCAGAATCCGTTGCACTGCCTTGTTGGACAACTTACGAATCATCTTGGGAGACAAATAATCCACGGCATCCACCGAGCGTTGATCAATGTTGAGATGCACGCCATGAACTGGACGTTGCATCTGCAGAAGGGACAAAATTCCATCAACTTCGCTTTCGTAGGTGCTGTCAGCTAAAGAGCGACCCTTGGCTGCCAGACGACAAGCAGCCAACCACTTGGCATACTGTTGTTCATTCTCGCAACGAACCCAGACCTCGCTGTTGGGTCCATGACGATCATCAGGTGAAACCTCCAGGCGTATGGCATATTTACCCTCTAACAGATTGACATCCGGCGTAACCTCACAGCCCCGCAGATTAATGCTAATCGTGGGTGCAGTGCGTCGAGATTCCTCCGCGTTCTTGTACAGATGTAAGTGCAGGTCACGGTAGGTAAAATAATAGCGTTTGTAGCCTCTCAGTGTAAATCTTTGCGGTTTCAAAAAACGCAAATAATCCGAGAGTTCTGGTATGTGTGTGATATTCACCGGATCTTGAGGATTGCTGCCCTCTAATGTAATCTGTAGCTCATTGAGAGCCGAATCGATGTCGTCATCATCGTTCTCCTGACTAGACGTCTCAATGCCTGAATCCACAGCAGCCAGAGGCTGGATGTCCACCTGATAATTCACCTGAAACTGCAACGCTGCAAACATCAGTGTCTCCTGCTCCGTGCATTCCAATTCCTCGTTAAGAATGGACCACTTGGCCTGCTCGTAGAGTTGATTAATCCGCACCTGATCGTACTTGGGATTTAAATCAAAGAACGTGTAGTACTTGAAGCGCAGACAGAGCGTATCGTACTCCCTTATGCCCTGCTCCATTAAGGACAACGAGCTATCCAGCCAGCCTACGTTAAGACGAGCCTTTTCCACCAGCGACTTGGGACGCAGAAGTTGTGAACGCTTCTCAGCGCTGAGCGTAGGCGGTGAGCTGGCCAAGTTCTCCTGAAAATCGCCCAGACTCGACGAGGCGGAATCATAGGTGCCATACCCAGGTTGGCTAGGCTTCCAATTGTGAGAAGGAGGTGAACGCCGACCCAGAGCATTGTTCGGGGAAAGCGGCGCACAGAAGAAAAGGCCAGGTGATGAAGGTTGGTCCAAGCTGCCGCTGCTTCCTCCATTAAAGGCTGAATTGATAGGTACAAATGAGTTGGTATCTGGAGCTGGCTGCAAATATGTGGTGCTATCCGGCTCAGCAATGGGCACACGCTTCAAATGCGGCAATTGAGCAAAGTTCTTCTTCAGATGCTCCGCCTCGAGGGGCTTACAGAGAGACAGCTCCTCCGGATAGCGTATGTCCAGCTGCTTGCAGAGATTCACAACAGCAGCAAACGTCTTAACGGAATAGTCTACACGGCAGTCAAGATAGCGTAGATCAGGCAGCTGGACACGCAACATCTTGTGCATGGGCGTAAAATGGAGTAGATTGTCCGCCTGGACACCACACTGATCCAAAGTGGCTCGTGTCCTTGTCAGCCAAACATTCTTCGTGGGCCAATAGAGTGCATGATCGGACCAATCTTTGGGATTATCCGGATCAACCAACTGTAACATTATGCTGCCCAAATGTTGATCGCCGCGCACGCGCATCTTCCGCTCCAGCGAAAGATCTGTGATAAAAACGCGAAGATTCCATGAGTTTTCGCCGACGTGAATCATTTCAGCAGTTTATTAATAGCCACTTTGCCCTTAATTTTACAGCTGCAACTTGTGGCAGCCACAAACGTCCTTGTGGCTGCGCCTACGTGAGATTTCTTCGCCTACAAATGAAATGAGATTTGAGAATTGTGCTTGCAGCTGTTTAGTTATTCAATTATTTCAAACAATTGCCGAAATTTCAAATACACACTTTAATGCGGGCACGTTAGAAATTCCGTAATACTGCCGGATGCGCGTAATTGCATTGATTGATTTTCACTTAAGAAACTGGAGCAATTAAAGAAAATGCATTGAAATAGAAAGCGCCCAGATTGGTATTGGCTCAATGTAGTTGAAAAAATTTTGATTATCGATAGATATATCTGACGATGTCTGATGATAATATCGTTATCGATATTTCCATATTTTTCAACTTTCTTCCGCGCAACTTAAGCAAATTAAAAGAATTATTAAGCTTATCAATAAGATTAAATTAAAAATATGACTTTAATTTGAAATTGGATCGAATAAGAAGGATTCATTTCAACAAAGGATTGGTGCTCATAATACTTTAGAGGTGAAGTAATGTTCATTAACTTAGATTAAAATAATGATAAGTTGAAATGAAACTTTTAAACTTTCAATATAATTTTAATTCCTGTTAGCTGCTAAATCACATTTTTCCCGCGTTTGGCATTTTGATTGCCATGGCAACGGAAACACAGATAAAGCAGCCCCAAAGTTAACAGTTTCTTTGATTTTGGACAAACAATAAACAAACGAAACAAAATTCGTAACCACAGCAGCAGCCAGTCAATTTTCAGTTACAAATCGTCAGCTTGCCGGCATTGCTGTTCAAATCACACATAGAGTACATTAAATATATGTATATTTGTACACATTGAAAAATCAGTAAACAAATAAGTTTTGTAGCTTCTGCAAAATAAAATAATTTAGGTGCCTGTGTGTGCATTTAAATGGTATCGCCGCGCAAATCCGCATCCTCCGTCAGTGAAGCACATCGGTGGGATAACAATATCATGTCGTAAGTGCCCAAATGATATGGACTTTCATCAATATTCAAGCTCCTTTTTATTTAATATCTTTACAGTTTGCCGGCAAAGAGTTGTGAGAGCCTTTTGTCGGGCAGCTCTAGGGAGTCTGCCAGCCAGATTTATCAGCGGAAACAACCGCCCCGCGTCATGAAGAATGGAGGGATGCGTCAGCCTTCCATTGTGAATAGTAATACCAACAGCGATATCCATCAACGTGTAATGTCGGCTCGTAATTTGCGTGCCAAAACATTCCAGAATCAGTTGGCCGATGCCCATGCAGAAATTGCTAACTTGGCCCATGAGAATCGCATGCTACGCACAATGCACAAGCGTCAATCGACGGCTTTGAACAAATATGAATCCACTGGAGCGGAATTGCCACAACTTTTGCATTCACATGCCGAGGAGTTGCGTGTCTGGCAAACCAAACATCGCAATGTTCAGGCGGCCAACAAGGAACTGGAGGCTAAGCTGAAGCAGAAGGAGGCACAGATTCTTTCGCTCAGTGATCAGAATAGACACTTTAGTCAGCTCATTAAGGACAAGTAAGTATCTGAGAATCACGGGGAAACAGTTTGATGACTCTTCATTTGGTTTGCAGGAATCTGGATGAACGCCAGAAGCTGCAGGATAAACTACGTTCATTGGAACAGCGTCTACAGGAAAAGGATAATGATATGAAGCTAATGGCTCGCAAAGGTCAATTGGAATCCAAAAATTTCCGTCAACAATTGCTTAATGAGCAAAAGAAAACCAAGGAGGTGATGCTAAAGCTGGAAAAAGCCAGGCTGGAGATCAGTGGCTACCGCAAGTTGGAGGAGTTTTCAGTTAGTTCTAGAATATTTTATCTATAAACATATATTACAACTTCTTTATAGCCACAGGTTGAGAAGGCAAACCCTTTGGCGTCGGCACGACGCACCAAATTAAATGCCGTTGATGAAACCGAAAAGATTGACAAGCTAGAAAAGTCGCTGGAAATGCTCGACAAGGCTATCGAGAAGAATAATCAAAGTGAATTCAATGCTTTAACTGATGTCTTAGAGACGGATTCGAATTTTGACTTTGAAAAGGATGATGCCGATGAGGAGAAAATCTACGATGCTCTGAATCAAGATAAGGATAAGGACAAAGCAAAACGAGGCAAATTGACATTGCCACCGGCTGCCATTCCTCCCAAGCCGTTGCCCAATAACTCTGCCAACCCCTCGCGTCTGTCGCTCAGCCAGATGATGAATCAGACCAAGCCCAAGCCAAATCCACGTCTTCGCAGTGGAGTAGCCGTAAATGGAAGTGTGTCCCCTCTGGCCCCCCACAAAGCTGACAAACGTCAGGATGGACAAGACTTGTCGAAGTTGGCAAAAATTGAAGGAAAGCCCAACAAACTACAGACGTTTACAAAAACCTTAGAATTTGCCTATGATGATGACTTCGATCATGTTGGTGAGGACGATGATGATGCTGAGGATTTAATCAGCAAAATGTGCCACGAGGATGAGGAAAGTGATGAGATCGAGGAGATAAACCCAAATGAAGATGGCCCAGTAAATTATGCCGCCTATTTGGATACCAAATGTGAACTAGCTGAAATGCTCGAAATGGAGGACGAAGATGACGATGATGACGATCAATCACCAAAACTTATCACCAGTAATGATATGGTAAGTAATGTTTAATATGTTGTGATCCTCAATAACAATCGCTTATTCCTGCAGGAGGCAAATCTCCGTACGGTGCCCAGTATGAAGCAGAACATGTCCAACATACGCAAGGTAATCTCCGATGATTATAAGGAACGCGAAAACTTCTTGGACATTCACTGTCGCCCATCCTCGGGCAACAACATAAACATGCGCGATGATCCCGCGAAGAAGAAGCGCAACAATATCCCAACTGGCGCCATTTCTGGCGGTCCCATGGCCGGAAGTCGCAAGCATGCGTTGCTGGCCGCGCTCAAGGTTATCGATAATAACAAGGATGAGGATTAGCCTCGACTTTTACACCTGTCTACCAGTTGAAGTTTAGACCATAAGCCGCGTTAAGTTATATTTTTTAATTGACTTCAAAGTAAAAAAAAAAACGCTCTGGGTGCCACAGCCGTAGCAGGTGCAACAATCACTGGACAACTTGCTGAATCGATGCGTATCTTTATCAACATTTATGATCAGTAATTATTGCAACTGCAACGCCAAGGGCCTAGGCTCATTAAAGAAAAGCATGGGTGCATTATTATTGACCTAGATACGTGTCTTAGTGAATACAAAAGAAATCATCGGAGATCTACAAAAAGTGATCTTAAGTTAGCTGGATAAAGACTTCTCCTCTTTAAGCAGTGGTTATGAGGAGCCGATCTACCTCCCTGTCCTGCATTTCGACGACCAGGGTACAAGGTTTTAATTTTATTTTGTAGTTTTCAATTAAAAATTGTATGCATTCTTTATTTAGTCTAATTGTAAGATCTATGTACAACATCGAATTAATTATTTTTCTTGCCACGCATCTTGCTAATGGCTCGGGAAACCTTCTTCCTCAGCTGCTTTTGATGCTTCATTTTGGAGGCTTCATCGGCGCGCTTCTGAGCACGGAACTTCTTTAAACGTTGCTTGGTCTCATTGCGATCACGATTTCGCTTGTCCTTGTAGTTGGTTTCGATCATCTTCATCATTTTGGAAACCTTTTGCTCGTACGGAGAGTTGACAACAGCAACACGCTCCAGCGCTTCCCTTGGATTCTCTGGTCCCAGCTTGGGTTTATCCTTATAGGGCAAAGCACGTTGCAGTGCCTTGGGTATGACCAGTGGACGGAAGATCTTCGGTTTACGAACTATCTCCGTATACATGCTATCGGGTTGTGCCTCATTTTGGAGAGCACGCTCGCGCTTCAGCTGACCAAGTGTCTTCATGCCCTGCCATTGACTCTTCTGATCCGCCGGGAGCAGCAACGAGGTGATTGGGGCATAGAATCGAGGCACTTCCACTTGGAACCAGGTGCGACAGAAGACAATGTCACTCAATAGGATCTTATCCTCGAATGTGGCACGATATGATCCTTCTGGCGTGTGATGTGCCTTCTTGATTTGTCCTCGAATTCCGGATACCGTTTTAATTTTGGCTCCTTCGAATTTGGCCACCTCCAGTGAGGAGTGGAACATGTCCTTAATGAACGCCGTGTTCTTGTAGATCTTGAAAGGATGTCCCACCAGCTTCAGCTTTTTCATGATCTGCGAGGATTTATCCAGCTCAGTGACACATCCAGTAGCTGCAATGCGAAATCCTAGACGCTTCATTTCCTCCTGATCCTGACGCACGGTTTGCAGCGCCAGGAAGCCAGTGTTCTGTGGTGTAATCGGACCCCAGAAGGTCATACTGCAGGTGACATGATTAGGAGTATACTTCAGATAGCGGTGCCTTAAGTTATCTTCCACCTTAGCATAAATGGCAACCGTCTGGAAACGACGCCAACCCATAGAGACGATTAGCGGATCGCCGGTTTTAAGGATTTTCTTGTACCAACGATGTTTCTTCACCTTGCAGTTGACATAGCCCACATTTTCCTCGGTCATGTTGAGGGCGCCCACAAGGACAGGATAACTGGCATCAAAGTTATCTACAAATTCCGCAGGCAGCGTCTTGAAACCCAGTCTGACATAGAGTCCCGCTCGATAGCCTTCGATTTGGATGCGCAAGTCGTTGTCCAAATGGGCAAATTCACTTTTATTAAGCTCGCTTTGCTTTTGGGCCTCCGCCTTGAGGTCCTCATAAAAGGAATGATCGCCTGTAATGCGTCCTCCATCATCTTCACCCTTCTCGCCATGATTATCGTATTCTGCATCAAATTTGGCCTTTAACTTTAGCTTTTTCGCCATGAGCTCCGCTTTAGTCAAATTCTCTTCTTCCACGCGAGTCATTTTTCTTTTATTTGATGCAGCTATGTCGGAATCAGTTGCTACTTCTTCAGCTGCCTCTTTATCGACTTTGGGTTTGCCGCTGTGCTGTTCACCTGTTTCCAAATCTTCAAAGTCTCCATAAACCTCGCTCTCCGCATCACTCATGTCGTCCAGCTTGAGCAAGTTTTCGGCATCTTCCGATGCCTTCCATTTACCAGTAACGAAGCAGTTCTTAATCAGATTCTTGTTTGCTTCCGACAACCAGTCTCGAGAGTTATCTAAGAAAAGTAAAGTTGTAGTTAAACTTTTTAAGAGATCTTTTATAATTACTGCCTGCACTTACCACCCTGATATTCGAAGAAGCAACGCTCTTCCTTGTCACGAATGTCCTTGTCCTTCTGTATTTCGCTTTGCTTCTTGGCGGCCACACGAAAGAGTCCACCTAGCTCTTCCTCAGAGTCATCGTCATTTTTCTCCTCCTGCTCCTGATCCTTCCTGCATTCGCTCTGATTGTAACATCCGTAAACGAGACGCATTAGATTACGTGACTCCGAATGACGTTGCAGGAAAGCATCTTGTGCCTTCTGTGCCAGATTGGATTTCCAGCTCATATTGCTGGCCAGGATGCGAGCCTCCTCCTCAGCCTCATCATCCACGTCAGAGTTATCGCTTGCCACTGAGGTTTTAGTCGCTGCCAGACTTTGATATTCCTCATCACCTGAGGATGCATCCTCACTATCCACCTCACCCTGTTCGTCATCATCGTCGCTATTCTCACCACGCCAATCATCAGTAGCAAATTCTTCAGCATTTTCCTCATCACTCGACGCTGCATCCATGCCAGAATCATCTGCGTCATCTTCTTCTTCGGAAGCGTCATCGTTTTTGAAATCTTTGGATTTAATGGGCGCACCATCAGAAAAGAGTCGAAATTCCTGTTCTTCAATTTGCTCATCCATGGTGGCCTTTTTGTCAATCAGTTTGCTGACCAGCGCCTCCTGTTCCGTCGCCTCGGCTGTCTTCTCCTTGTGGAAGTGCGAGCCCTGGAGCTCAATGTAAACAGCATCCTTGTCGTAAACAATGCCACCCACACCTGACATGGGTGCATAGAGCAGACGCTCCTTTTCCAGCAGACTGCGCTTCTTCTCAGTGCCTGGCAATGGACACGGATCAGGAATGACACTCAACTCATCGATACGTGCATCTCCCAGACCGGCAATATGCACCATGTGCTCCTGTTTAAGTGGGACACCACGCACATAACCATAGAGCACGACTTCCCGATCACACTTGGGATTACGACGCACTGTATCTGTGTTGGTGACATCTTCCAAACGGTCTACCAGCAGATAACTGTGTGCACCACGCCACTGCAGCGGACGGAACTTCATCACAGATATAAAGCGACCCAGATTCTTGATCTCGTTTCGCAAATATTCTCCATGGAGCAGACCCGACAGATAGAAGAGTTTGGCGCCATCGTAGACCTCAGTCCAGAAGCGATGTTTGAGTTCCTTCTTGCGCTTGCGCAGTTGTTTGGTATTCTTGATCATGTCCAGATGCGTCAGCACACCCATTATTTTGGGCATGCCATGCACCTGGCAAATATTGAGAAACTCAAAGATCTCCATCTCAAATCCATAGCTCGCATCGCAGAGCAACAACACCAAATCAGCACATTTGGCCACATCGATCATGGAGTTGATATCATTATTACACTCAAGCAGCGTAATACGACGCTTCTTTGATGTCACAATAGTAATTGGACCCCTTATATCTGTAACATTAGTCCGTGTGAAACTCTTGATCAGATCCTTGATCAGCGTCGTCTTGCCCACTTTAGGTGGACCGACGACGGCAATCAACACAGGCGGCGGTTCATCTGGCGTCTGATCCACCACAGGTATATGCTGTTTCTTGGCAGTAAGATCTTCTTTCCTTCGAAAATTACGTTCCGCACGTTGAGCCGAGTTGATGGCAAATGCTTTTGGATTCCGTTGGCGCGCTGTCAATTCAGGCTCTTTTTGATTTGAGTCTTTTTTGGCCTTTTCCTTCTTTTTGTCCGCCTTAACGCCAGACTGGCGAGCGCGGTGCTGCTTGCGCTTGTCATGGCCAGCTTCGTCGGCCATTATTTTAAACAAAACTTATAAAATTAAAAAATGTTTACGAATTGTGCACGTGCTAACGGGATTGCCACACTTCAATAAGAATCCAGTTCTAGAAGTAAACAACAGACTGCTGGCGGCGCTAACAACAAATTCCTAACATAAAATACATGCTGGTAATTAAATACCAAGCAACAGGGTGATATATCCATGTTTTCCATTTAAGATACTTTTGGTCACACTGTGTATAGGTTTTAGTTTTGCGACCATTGGTCACACTACATTGTGAAGCAATTTTTTCGCATTATTCATTTTTAGTTAAAATTGCAAAATGTTGCTGCGGTTGGACAAAGTGAAAACCTATTAAATAGGCTTGAGACAGAGGCACTCGCAACCCGTATACCTTGATCGCCAAGCGCCTAGTATTTACAACAGAGTGGCGACTCTCCGTGCTGTTCAACAAAAAAAAGCTCAATACTTGCCCTGGCACAACTGGGAAGAAGAAGCAGTAGCAGCAAAGGCGGCGCGTAGTAGAAAAAAGCAACCAAATCGAATCATCGACTCAGGTAAATGGTATAAAATGCAAAGCTTTGTTATTTTTGTCGTATGTAACTGCAATTGTCTTTGTCGACAACTGTAAGCGTTTATAGTGGGATGGGCAGAAGTAAAAAGGAGGTTGTATGGTGGCTGGGTGTGGGGGTGGGTGTTAGTGTCAATTGCTGGAGCCGCCTGTTAAAAGAGATGTTTGCTCAATTCAATGCCACTGCCATTCTGGGCTGACCTTGTAGACTATCGATTTCTTAAATTGCATAAAAAGACCAAAAAAAAAAAAGAAAATAGAAACAAGTAAAAAAATATATTTACACCAGAGGCAAAAATCAAGTGAACTGCACAGAAGTGAAGGTTAAACAATTTCTATGGCACGGACGCTGTTCTTTGTTTGCAGCAGCAACAACAACAACGCGACAACAATATATTCAAGAAATGAGAAAACAACAACAACTAGTACGATCAGAGTCCCACAATCCAAGCAGCGTATACATTATTCTTTGTTTTTTATGCATTTCCACAAAGGGTATTATAATTTAGTCACTCTGCGTGGCAGACCCCTTAAAGCATAAGTAAATGTTTTGACAAATAATTTCAAGAGCCCGTATTTATTAAAATTCCAATTTTAAATGGAATTTATTTTGTTCCATGGATTCCGAGGAATAAAATACTTATCTTCTGAACAAACTGTCCCTTTCAGGACACCAATAAAAAAGCTGTTAAGAAGCAAAACGACAAGCAGTCACTGTTAAATAGTTAAATTGTGTCTCGCTTTAACAGTTTGTATGCATTATTTATTTGGAGAACTAAGCCCTACATTAAAAATGTTTACTTTTCGTCATATTTTGAGGATTTCTTATAGAAACCGTAGAATTCTCAAACTAGACACGCTGAATATCCATGTCCGTCTGTTCATGAGCTGTAAACCTGTAATTTTGACGAAACTAATATTTTTGTGCTCCAAACCAAACTCGCAGATTGACTATAAGGTGTAGCCCTAGTTCTGACCAAAGCTCGTTAATATTGGATTGTATGTATCAAATAGCTGCCATGAATGATACCATAGGGTATTAACTATTTGGTGTTCCGAAGCTAGCCTTTCTGGTTTCGTACATTTCTTTTGGTTTTCATTGTGTACTTAATTCATTCGAACGACAGAAGAGAAATGAAATTGTATTAAAATGGCCAGCTTTGTTGCGGTTGTTTTCTCTTGTGTTTTCTCAGATAATGGAAAGTCCTTGTGAGTCGGAGAGTTCCCTGGATGGAGGCACAATGCTACCACCAAGTCCCGTATCCCGGGAGCAGCTCCAGAAGCGCATCGAATCACTTACACAGCAGAACAAGTAAGTGGACAAAGAATATACGTAAATTCATGTCAAGTCTAAAGTTTCTTTTCTTTTACAGAGTTCTAAAAGCGGAGCTGGATACATCCAAAACCAAGTGCAAGGTGGTACAGGAGGAGAATCGCTTTCTGAAGCAGGCGTCGGTTATAATCGTGAGTAGATAATATAAAAATGAGACCTACAATAAAGTAAGTAAATGTATTCACAGCAAGCCAAGGCGGAGCAGGAGGAGGAATACATTTCCAACACACTGCTGAAGAAAATCCAGGCGCTTAAGAAGGAAAAGGAGACGTTGGCACATCACTACGAGCGCGAGGAGGAGTGTCTTACTAATGATCTGTCTCGCAAGCTGGATCAGCTGCGTCAGGAGAAATGCAAGCTAGAGCAGACGCTGGAACAGGAGCAAGAATGTCTGGTGAATAAGTTAATGCGCAAAATAGAAAAGCTCCAAGCGGAGACGGACAATAAGCAGACAAATCTGGAGCAGCTGCGTCGCGAAATGGTTGAGCTGGAGAACACATTGGAACAGGAGCAGGAGGCGCTGGTCAACAAGCTGTGGAAGCGCATGGACAAACTAGAGACAGAGAAGCGTTCGCTGCAAATTAAACTTGATCAGCCCGTGTCTGATCCGACAACGCCACGTGATATCACCAATAATGCCAATGGCGACACTGCCACCAATCTAAGTGCACATATCCAAACGTTGCGCTCAGAGGTGTTGCGTCTGCGCGCCAACCTTGCTACCGCCCAAAAGGAGGAGAAGTCCATCAGAGAGGAAAATGCACGACTCCAGCGTAAACTCAAACAGGAGGTGGAACGACGTGAGGCGCTATGTCGCCATCTATCCGAATCGGAATCATCGCTGGAAATGGACGAGGAGCGTTTCTACAATGAGAATCTTATGTCAGGCGGATCAAATGCTGCGGCTGCTGCTGCTGTAAATGCTCAACGACAGCGCACCATTAGCAGTCCCGTCTCGCACAGTCCGTCGAGCAGTCGGCCCCTCAGTCCCGGCACGGCGGGACAAAATCGCTGCTACGCCTGCGGTCAACTTGTGGTAGGAGTTGTTGAATAATTGCCTCTCTTGTTTCTGTATAATATCTTCATCTATTTTACAGAATCGTCGTGCCAGCGAGAGGTTTATTAAGCCAGCACTGCCTACACCCATGCTGGGCTTGAACACTTCCGCACCGAATGTGCTAACCACAACAAATCCATTGCTGGCCACAGGATCTGCTGCCATTTATGGTGGGAATGCTCCAGGCGCAGGTCAAGCTTGTGTGGGTGGATTTCTATCGAATTTGGGCAGCGAACGGCTGAGCTTAGGTGCTGGTTCAGGAATTGGAGTCGGAGCTGGATGTGGATTGTCACAGACAGCGGCTCATAATAATGCTGTCGGCAGTGCGGGCACTTTTCTGGCTGGCGGCATATTATCATTGAATAACCAGCTAACAGGAGGGACATCAAGCAGCGCTTCGTCCTCGTCGTCCAACTTGATGATGAATACCAACACACACACAAACTCGTCCAGTGGCAATTTGATCCAAAACAGCAGCAGCAACTCCTCGCTTTCGGCTTTTACGCCCACCAATCAACCAAGTGGTGCTGCCACGGCTTTTATACAGCCAGCAAGTCCCATGGATACTTCCACCTGTAAGGAATAGGAGGTAGCATTGCTACCAATATAATTTACCCACTCGGCACACACACACTACATACCCACATACTCACACTCACACAACAAATATGCACGCAAGCAAACCAACCAGTTTAACGAAAGTATAAAACATTAAACACCCTATAATTGTAAGCTTCTCTATGGAAGCGGCTCAAAGTCGCATCATTTATTTCTACTTCTCTATTTGATATCAAAATCTCCTTATAGTTATTGCGACAAACAAAAAAAACCCCTTTCAATAATATACCATCGGAATTCCTAGACCGCGTAAGGAAAGGAGATACAAATACTTAGCGCTAATATATATAATATTTAAAATATTTTCTTCTTTCTGTTTGGTTCCATTCAAATGAAGAAAAACAACAACAGCAAAACGCATTGTAATACCAATTTCCCAATTTTTCCTCGCATTTGGTCTAAAATTTTTTGAAGTACATAAATGTAAGTCAACAAATAAAGTTCAACATTTAAAAAATAATCACATTGTTTAATCTGTTTGAACTCAACCGTTCTTTCATAAGTTGCTATCGATAATGGTTACTAATGTATATGAATCGCCAAAAGTATCGGTTACAATAACATCGTGAGAAAAATATCGTTCAATAATATATCATCGTGGAAAAGTGTCTATCGATATATCGATAGATATGTTGATATTTTTCCAACAAAAGAAGAATAACATTTGTTGTTGTTTTGGCGTCGAGCAGGAAGCACGTCGAGCTGCGCGTGAAATGAAGAGTAACAAATAAACTAGATTGTTTAAAAAAACAAATCAACAAAAGCTTTGGCCGCCGCATACGAATCAACTATGTATACGTATATTTGAGCATGCGTTTAAACAATCTCGGAAATACTTAAAACAATAAATACATCTGACCGCAACGGACGTGTATTCGTGGGCGCGCAAAATCGTTAAATATTTTGATCAAAAAGTGCGAAAAAATATAAATGCACAATATATATATCTATATATATATATACAAATTGAGTGTTTGTGAAATTGGCAAAATACACTTCTACCCCCTTCCCTCCTTGTGTATTTAATGATATATATAGCAAATAAACACAAAAATAGCAATATTCAATCAAAAAGAACAAACAGCGCGTGTGTGTAGTGTGTGTGTGTATTAGTGTAATTTGGCCAAGACAGGAAGAGATCAATTGCCAAAAGAGCGCAGCATCATACATATACCTATATGTGTATGTGTGCCTATGCATATTTGCTGTGTATGTATGCATACAAGTAAATGTAAATGTAAATAAAAGAAAAAGAAAAGTGCAAAGCGAAAGTTTTGAGTGTGTAAAGAAAATCTTGAGTGCGTTGGTTTTTTGTTGTGATTTTTTCCCTCATTTCTGTTGGAGCGTCCAATAACGGCAGTTGCAAGGTGCACAAACCTCCCCTTTCCCCACACCCATGTACAGCCACAAAAGCAGCGTTAAGAGAAAAGAATGCAGAAAAACTAAAGGCAAGCGGAAAAACGGAAAAGCAAAAGGCAGAGGAGCAATTGTTTTTCAAGTGAATTGCAATAATTTGTGTTGGCTGGCCAGATGTGTTTAATAAATGATTGCGATTGTGCCAGTTGTATATTATTATGGCCTTGTTGAATAAACTGTTCTTTCCGTCGGTACCAACACCAACAGCCACCGCAACAGCAACAACACCCACGCCTCAAACAAATCCGATAACAACAACAACAGGAACAGCAACATTAAATTATAGCCAAACAACAACAGTAGCGGAGGCGGCGGCGGCATCACGTACTCAACAACAACAACACGCTACCTCTGCTGCTGTCACTGGAAGTGCCGGCAATAATAGTTCGTCGTCCGCAAAAGCTACGCAAACGTCCAGAAATTATCTAAGGTAAGTGTTTTGTTTTATTTGTGTGTGCGCGTGTTTGTTTGTGCAAACATTTACCTATGTATCTATCATATATAACTGTACAACTGCTGAAAACCAGCACGTGTGTGAATCTAGTGACGAATTAGTAGTCGTATCGTCTGGTCACACTAACGTCAGCCGGTATTGGAAGTAAGCCTTCATTGACACCTGGCATTAAGTCACCGATAAAGGACGTCGCAAAACAAAGAGCGCACACCTGGAATGATAGGCAGCTGCTGCACATGCAGTCTGCTTATGAGCAAAAAAATAAAAACTGAAACGCATAAAGACACACACACTAGCACGTATCTATGTATGGGTAGTGGAAAGAAAGCATTTCCATTGTCGCGTAGCCTTTGTCACACTCTGTCAATTCGCGTCGGTCTTTATCTCTCTTCCTCTTTGTGTCTCGTACGCAAATTGGCAAACGTAAAACGGGGACAATAAACCCAGCAAACATTTGGCAAATGCTTCGATACTCGTCACGTACGCCAAAAACAAAATGCAACGCTGTTTGGGGTACAAATTGCGTTTGTGTGCATGATTGTGTTTAGATAACTGTTGCTCTGCTATTGGAAGTCAAAGTGCAAGTCAAAGGTGCGCCCTCTAGCAAACAACAACAACACTATTACTATAACCCGTGTTACTGCTCTCGCTCTCTCACTCACTTTCTGTCTACTTCCCTCTTCAGTTTACTGGGTTTTGTTCGCTAGTTTTTCACTTCGTTTGTTGGCTCTCGTTTTCTTGTTCGCTCTTTTTTGCTCTCCTCTCGCACAAAGTTGTCGATCGGCAAAGCGTCAGCCGAGGGGGCACTGTGGGTGTCTGTGTGTGTGTTTGTGTGTGCATGTCTTGGGGCGCAAATGTAAATAAAAACGAATCACATGACTTGCTAATCGGCGCGTTCACAGTCGCTGGCTGCTCTCGTGATTATTATGTCATACACATTTTGTTGTTGCCTTTGCCAACACTCTGTGACGCATTAATACCCTTACTGCGGAGGATGTTCTTAGTTAAACATTCCTTTAACGCGTCAGGATTACATTGGCTTTCTGTAGGGTATCTGTAGTTCGTTGTGAAGCGCTTTTCTGTTTCCATGTTAATTAATTTAATTATTATTTATTACGAGGATTGTTTATTTGCGTACGTAGTATGCGTTTACAATGTTGATTTTTGACGCTTGCACTTTGTTGTCAACCGTTTCTGATTGTTGTTCTTATTAGTTTGTTTGCTTATTGACTGTGTGTGTGTGTTTATGTGTATACACACATGTGTGTATGAGCTCGATCAGCAACAACAATCAGAATATTAATAACAGCATTTTCAATTGTTCAATTACAATTTGCATTGTCCCATTCAGTTTTCAACGAGCGCGAATCGTTTGTTAAATCGATTAACGCGATCAACACGTGTTGGGGAGAGGGACACGGAATGGGAGAGGGAGAGGTACGGTCGTAGAGGGGGTAGGGGAGACTATACCCCCTGTCAAATGCCCGATAAGGGTATGAGAAATGGCATACATATATTATTTGACTTTTGGCAGTTTCAAGTATATATTGGTCAATACATGTAGCTTATACCTACATATTACATATACATATAAATCAGGTATATATATATGTTTATGGTCACTACTGTCACACACACACACACGCCCACACACATGCAAGCAAACACACAGCTGCTGTTCTGCTCCATTCACCATCACGTGATAAACTTTTTCACTCTGCTAATTAATTACGGGGTTTTTGCACTTTGCTAAATGTAAACTTTAAATTTGTTGTTGTAGTTAAACTAACTGTTTCCAGTGGGCGGTGTTGGGGGTGGATATATGTGTGTTTGTGTGTTTACTAAAGCTTGTCTTAGGTCAGTGTTTTTGGTCGCTGTAATCCAAATAAATAAATTTGTGTTTGCTTTTTTGTCGACATTTAAAATTAATTTATTAATTTGTTTTTACTCGCGACACGCTTGGGTAAATTTCCATCAGTTATTTGTGCGCGTGGCTCTTTGTGTGTGTGTGTGTGTGTGTGTGTGTGTGAAGTCTGTGTTATCGTTCATTTCCATTTGGCTTGCGAATAAATTCTTAAATAAATACTACACATTTTAATGTATTTTGTTTTTTTTTTATCTTAAATCATAATCAAAAGCAAACATAATTATTAATATACCTATATCATTATGTTAACTAGTTGGAGTGTGTCAGTCATGTCTCTCCCCTTCCCCTTATTGCACAGTGAATCATGGCCAAGTCGTGTCCATATTTAGACATTTGCTAGCCAAGTTGGTCACATGACAGAAACACTCACAATTCGCATTCGACGTCTCATTCGATATGCGAAATTTAAGAGTCAACCAAAAAAAGAAAAATAAATAAATAAATATACAAAAAATAAAAATAAAAAAACCAGACTGAGGCAGAGTCGCATCATGTGTTTTAACAGCGTCAAGTCCCTAACCCAAATAGCCAAGTCATTTGACGTACAAACACCACACACCACACACTCACACACACACTCACATTTTCATAATATGCACAGTTATTAGCACGTGGTTAATAATTTCCGATAAATTTTCTGAGCAAAACGCCAACTTTCACACGAATTAACCAGAATAAGCAAAAGAGGAAAAAGAGGTGGAGATATGGATAGAGAGAGATAGATTTAGACAAATAAACCAGCACGTGGACTATATAAATATGTACATAGACATACATATATCTATATAACTCTATACAATTGAATATATGGCGCAATTAGCACTCGATTGTGGAAATTTTATGCCAACAAAGTCTTTTCTTTTCTTCTCTTTTATCTTTTATTTTACCTTTTTTTTTCTTTGTGTGGGATCGTGTGAAATAGTTTTGGATTTGATTGCTCATCAAGTTCGCGTATAAATCAATCTTCCAGATGTTATAAATAATATCGTTTAGACCCTCTTGGGTCGCCGTGCGTCTAAAATTGATTGTGAATTGGAAATTCATTAATGTATTTTGATAACTGAGCGCAAATTGTTTAAACAAATACAACGCATGAATGCATACACACTCACATCAATCAATTAGAGTCTTCACATGCTCTATTAATAATGCCCCCCAAATCCCTAAGGGCTTAAATGGTATTTACATGTATTTACATGGGAAGCCCCCATAACGAGATCATCTAATGGGCGCCCAAATGTCTGGTCACTGTCGGACCTTTATTTTTCAATTTAACTTGATTTATTTTTCTGTTTTGGGTTTTTTTTATTATGTCGGAGTTTTGTGCACCTTGTGAGCTAGAATTTGCTCCGCAGCAGCCTCGTGCCTTAGTGCAAACAATCACCCTGCTTCATTATCAGTGGGTATATGGGTGTCTGTATATATATGAGTCTCATTAACTGCACACTGCGACTAATTAAAATGCTAGACTTGTAAATATGGTAGAAGACCAAAATGGCATTAAACTTGTTTAAGTATCTTTTATTAAAATTAGTAAATTTTTAAATTAATTAAATCTCTTTAAGTCAAAACTTTATGGCTCAATATCTTTAATAATTAACTATGTATGAACTTCAGAACTTATAGTAGCCATCATATTAATTAAAAATTAATATTTATAACAAACAATTGATTCAAAGAATTTGGAAGCTTTCAAAATAAGTTGCTAAACTTTATACAAATACAAGAACCTTTAAACTAGAGTTTTTTCGTTGAGTAGTCGCAACTGTTTATTTTAGTTTATTTAGGCATTGTACCCCACAGCAGCTATCTGCGTTTTACAGGGTATAATCACATTTAAATGCCAACGTTGTCGACTTTGCCACTGTGGCTTCATGTGTGAAGTCGAAGTCTCGTGGTCTGCCAAGTCATATGAGAGTGAGTCGTCGCAGTTGTTATTTGTTATTGTCGTTTTACTTGTGGTTGTCTCAGTTGTTGTTGTTGTTTTTGTCATTATTCCCTGGAACTGATAGCTGGACGCGTTGTCTACGCTCGTCGCTGTCGTTGTCGTTGTCGCTGTCGCTGGTAATTATCAGTTACCAAAATTGCTTTTGCTTTTCAACAAGGCAATGTCAAATTAGACATAATGCTCAAAAATGTGGAAAGTGCTGCCCGTCCGTCCAGGTGTAAATAATGCTGCTAAGCTCTGTTCACGTCAAGTTGGACTTTTGTATTTTGTTTATACTCATATCTCTCTCGTACTCTTGGCATATACATAAATCATTCATCACACAGTCGTGCAATCAATAATATCTTGGCCGTCTTGCCATTATGATTATTTCTTAAAATTTATAGCTGCAATTGCGAAATTAAAGACATAATAAAGTAAATGCGAATACAGCGAATTCAGCTTTAAACTCAAACAAAAATAAACACATTCAATCAGTTGTATTAATGTTGCTCCATGTGGTAAGATAGATAAACCGCTTTCATTTGTTGCAATCTTAAAACAACGTTGTTGTTTTTAGAGAGTATGTTAAAGTGACGCTGTTAATGTTAATGTGAGATGATTAACAGTGTAGTTTTGTTAATGGGATGAAAACGCAAATAAATGTTTAAAGAATGTTTGGCTTATGTTAAAGTGATACGGTAATGTATAACTATGTTTCTGTCCAATTTGTATTAGTTAATGCTGCTCAACAATTGTTGTGTGTTTCGAAGTGAGGCTGAAATTCTTAATGGTTAATAACAAAGCTAATTTAACATTCCATGCGCATTCTAAAAAAGTTAGTTATAGACATTTGTTGCCTTTTAAGCATTTTTAGTCCCCTGTAGGTATAAAATTAGACATGATCAATTGATTTGTCCACACCTTAAAGCTATTCCTAATGAGTTATCACTGCTTATGATAATTATTTTTATTGACTTTCGCTCAGTTTTAAGTGTATTTTAATGAGTGCATTCATCATGCTTTAGTTCCGTCACCTATTTTTTGTTTTTTGTTGTCTGACCGCTCCCATCTTGACTCATCAGATGTGTTTATATATAGATAGGTGTGCTAATCCAACGTCACATGATCAGATTGTAAACTCCCCGCGAACGTTTCTGTTGTTCAACAGGTTTTCGGGCTTCTGGTTTCCGTCTTTCGTTCTATGTTTATTATACCCTTGCAGAGGGTATGATAATATTGTTACGGGTTGTGTTGTGTCCTCATTAGCTAAATACATTTTTGACAAGGACGATGTTGAGTCGGACTGATTGGTCAAAAGTTAGCCTTAATTTTAAACATTTTTTATTTCTTAAGACAACTGAATTAAACTTGGTAAATATCGCAGAAGATATTGAATAGTGGGATCTGCAAGTGTATGAAATCTTTGGCGAGCTACAAACAAACTTTTATTTCTGGTTTAGTTCTATATTCATTGATCGTTTCGGGAAGGAAGAAAGAAGGTGGGGGAAGGCGTAAGGGGCGTGGAACGTGTCGTCGAGGGCTGTGCTTCATTCATTGTTTGCGTTGATTTTAACATTGCTTCAAGTGTCACTTGGCAATCAGTCGCCGTCGTCGTCGTCGTCATTTGCTCATTTGTTTGCCTGATACATTTCTCATGTTATTGTGGCTATTACCTGGCCCACTTGCCTGGGACCTGACAACGTTGGCAATTACCACAACAACAACAACGACAACAACAGCAGCAGCAGCAGCAACAACAACAAAGCGCAGACAACGCCTTTTGGCAATTTGCTTTGAACTTGACATTCGATTATATTTGCGCACTTCAATTGAGGGCTGTTTGGCGGGGGTGAAGGTCGTTTGTGCTTTGCCTATTGATTTAAGCACTTATCTATATAGAAATTTATTTATGTACATACATACATACATACATACATATACATTATATTTATTATATCTGTATATATTGTTTATAATGTAGCTGCATCTCATGATAATGATAGTCAATTTGTTGCTGTTGTTGTTGTTACCAAACAAACGAATGTCTGTCCGCAGTCGACGTCGACGTTGCTGCTCGGATTGCGCCTTTTGGCTGCAAACTTGTTGCCATTTTCATTGTCGTTCAGCTGCTGACGTTGGCGTCAACGTCGACGTCGACGTTGGCGTTTTGCTTTGGCAGCGACGCCATCGTCGCCATCGTTGGGTTGGTTTGGTCATGTGACTTGTAGTATGAAGCAACTGGTTGTTGTTGTTGTAGCTGTTGTTGTTTTGTTGTAGTCGCTTTGGAAATCTGTTTTTATTTGCACGCTCTCTTTCACACACACATACACACACCGCACACTCTTACAAAGCAACACATACGCTGTGTAATGCGATTAAAAGATGTTGCCGCTTGATTTGATTATGACTACAAATTGCAGCCCATATATATAGCTATATATAGTCTTAAAAATAAATGTACATACATATATACATACGTATGTACGTAGATTCATATATTTTATTTTGGTAATTGGTTTTTCTAACATTGCTTAATTTATATTAAATCCCAAAGGGCTAATCAGACACTTAACATAATTCAAGTGCTTTTTGCTGATAACCGCAACTATGCAGCATATCAATCATATTCCAAACGTATTTTCATATACCGATATACCCCTCTCCCCACTCCCTCTGTTGCTTTATACTTGCCCCAGTCGCCTTGGCCCAACAGCAACAATAATAACAACAACAACAACGCAATCTGCCCAAAGAGTCTCTTTTAACCAACACTCATGCTTATAAATGTATGTATGTATTTACATACATACTTACACATACATACATACATAAGTTAATGTATTTGCTTAGTATTGTTGCTGCTGCTGCTTCTTCTTCTTTTTTCATTATTGTTGCTCGCCTTTTGTTTTGCTTACGTTTGCGTAGCTGAAAAAGCATGTGATCCAAGCATATGCCAAGAGGCGGCAGGCAAAGATCAAAGCGAGCAGAGAGAGAGAGAAAAAAAAGCGCAAAGACTGGAAGCAGAGGTGCAGAGACTGACACTGACTGGAAGCAAGAGACGCAGAGAGTGCAGGAAATTGAGAGAGAAAGAGTGAGCTTGTGAAAGAGCTTAAGAGCTTAAGAAATTAGTTGACAACCCCTCTCAAAGCTTACACTTTAGCACAGAAAAACAGGGTGTTCAAATCCCTGAATATATAGCTATATATGGACAAAGTTCGATTACCCTTACCCGCTGCAAGGTCATAAGTATCAGTCGCAGACACAGACTGTTCTTGAATTGGCTATAAAGCTCGCACAGTGAGACAACTCTAAGACGGCTTAAGAGGAAATGGAACTTACAATTTTACAATACAACAATGGAATTTAGATCCTAGTTGGAATTACAAATATTTGATTACATCCAGTTTAATTAGCAGTTCAAGTCAAAAGAAAACCAGACGTAGTTTCATTTCCGCTTAGTTTTTTTTAAGTTTAACAAAAGTTGCAACTTTTACCGCTATGAATCATAACTGCAATTTGCGATTGTAACGTTTCCAGTTACGGTTTCCGCTAGTTGAAATGATCCATTACAGAGAGTTCCATTTAGAAAATGGAACATGCCGAATGATAACAAGTAATACAAGTACATTGATTTCAACGAATAAGACATTCAAGAACATCGGATATGCTCAAGTTTCCCTAAAAAATAACAAAAATAACTAATCGAATTAAAGATTGTTTATCTTGAAATTGGTTGTTGCGAAATTACTGCAAGTTCCCCAAAAAAAATTAGGTATCAATGAACTCTATTTGAGTTTTACGATGTCCGACCGATAAAGTTGGTATTTCATCATAATCGAAATATAATCTATCTTTTCAACTAGGTAGTATCGTAACTAAAAAATAAAAATAATGAATGACTTCAGAAAAAAAAACCTAAATGAAAAAACAAATTAAGTTTTTGGGAATTGTTTGATAATTTGTTAAGCTTTTGCTTTGCTCATTAATCTTGAATTTTGATGGGCGCCTGGCGTCGAGTCGTCAATCCTTAGAGTAGGTCAATGGCAGGTCGATCGCTCATACGACACGTAGTTCCAAAGTTTTCCCTTAAAAATAAGAGGTGTCAAAGTCCAATGCGCAATTTACAGGTTAATTTTAAACTTGGCACCCCTGGGAATTATCGACTGTCCCTCTTTCTCTTTCTCTCTCTCTTTAACTTTACTGCTCTAATCCATCACGAATGTCTGAATGTGTCTGATTTGTTTTTATATTTTCCAGCTAGATATTTTTTATACTTTTTGTTAAACAAAATATTAACACATCACTCTTCTCTGACAAGACAATGTATGTGTGTTGTTGTTGTTGTTGCTGTTGTGTAGGTAGTGTGGGGTGTGGGGTGTTGTGGTGGCACATGTGATGCTCGTTGCGTCGCAGCTGGGCTGAGGACTGAGGAAATCATGTGAGTGCGATCGCTACGCCTCCCCACGACAGGCCTCGCCTCGGCTCGGCTGCCTCGACCAATTGATGTGTCCCCGCTTCGTACCGTGCCCCATGATGAGGCAGCACACTCGGCAGTCGACAGTCGTCGCCTATCTGCATAAATATATATACTTTATATATTTCATATATTTATATACATATGCATGTGTGTATGAGTGTGTATATCGATGAAGCGAGTACTCATACGAGCACTCATAAGTATACTCGTACTTGTACTCACATATTCATAAGGTTGTTGCCTACTCGTCTCTGTTGTTTATCGTCGTACAGTTGTCGAGAGAGAACACAACGGGACGATTTCGATGCGAGTCCGAGTCCGATTTCGATTCCGATTCCATTTCGGACTCCCCATTTCAATAGCGCCTTGAACTTCATTTGGCGTCTAGCATCGCGGCCATAAAGATATCAGAATTCGGCAAATGTGTGTCGTGTTCTAAAAGCAGTAAATGCAATTATCGTTATTGCTTACAGTTAAAGTTACTGTTATTATTCAATAGAAAGTCGTTCAATTATTAGGAAACTTTTAAGCCCGTGAATACGCATGCATACGACGCCGTTTAAATACACGTAAGCTCCCCCGGATATACTATAATGTTCTGTTTGTTGTCCGGCCTCAATTCTTTTAAATAACCGTACATACCGAACTCGCCGTACCACCGTGTGGATCTAGATTCTAGACAGTGCTGGTGGTGGCTACACTCGTGATCCAGTCGGGCCCACTAACTAATCTATGTGTCTCACACAGAAAATTCCCCCTGGGCTCTTATCGCGGTGTCATAAAACAGAAAATTAAGCAATAAAGCAAGCCCCTTCCCTTCTCTTTCCACCTCCCCCTATTACTTGAGGTAGTCATAAACCATTAAGAGCACAAATTTCGTTAATTATAGCGCTAATTTAGGCAGTTGGCGTATTTTCAATTTAGCGCTACTTATTGTTAGACGATCCATTTATAAACCCCCCACTAAAAATAAATTAGAACCTCAAATCTGGGGGACGATATACCGACTCAAGTGGTTGTGGAAGTGATCAACCGATCAATTGATGATCATGTTACCAAGTATACTTCCAAGATACAGAATTTATAGACTTCCTCTCTATAGTGAAGTTTTCTTTTGTTTTTGCAAAGTCAGCATTTGTTGATTCCTAAGTTCAGTCCGATAAGCGATAATACTTAAGTAATGCGTGCTCAACATGATCTTATCTTTTTGCCTAACATCATAAAAAACACCCAAAAAGAAACCCGAAAAAGAAAGCAAAAAGAAATGTCTTTTTTTTCGGGGGAAGGTCGGTTATCAGGGTCGTTTTGCCGTGAGTAATTGTCACGTGCCCGTGCCGAGAGTCTCTTCTATTTTTAGAGCGGACATACTGTTGAACCACCTCCGTCTTCACTATCCTCTTGACAATGAAAATAGCGTTAATACTATTCAGAGACTCTGTAATTGAGTGGGGATTCATTTGAACATGAGCAATTGTTGACCATCTGCGACGTGGGGAATTAGTCACACTCTGAGAAACTTTGATTAACATCTATGATATCATTTGATATTCTGTGTTTGTCTGTAAAAATTAGTCTTATAATATGCAAAAGTAATACTGCCGTTACTGTGATAATAATAGTACATATGTACATATTCATACATTTCTTTTCTTTTATCTTGTATCTCTCTTTCTATATATTCTTATATATTCAGTGAATATTATAATATTATTTTAATTCTCTTATCTCTTTACGATATATACGTATACTTGATAAATCGTTCCAAAAATTTCTTATTGTAAGAAAATGTAATTTCTCATACTATTGATACTATATTTCCAAATTATAAGGTTACAGAGTTATTTTATTTTAATAAATAGTAAAATTCATAATGTTATAATGTTATCTTGATAGATACTTAAGGTGTCCGATTCCGGAAACCGGATTGTTAGCACACTTTTCAGTTGATACTCATGACTCATGACCTTAACAAGCTGCAATGAGCTTAAATCATTTTTGGGTGTCTATTTTTTCTTGTGAATTACCATTTGATTCGTGGGTGTTGAGTGAATGTGCCAACGTTTTTTGCGTCATCTACAACTGGTTACCTGTCTCTGTCTCACACTTACAACAACTAATTTACTTTTTCTCTCTTTTGTACTACTTTTTGTAGCCAATTCCCCTTTGATGCCAGCCAGGTGCGAGTATTGCTTTACAGAGAGGACGACAGTCATGGGCGACGTCTGCTCTTTGATTCCCATGCACTGCAGAAGGTGACGCTTAAGGAATCCAGTGCGGCCACAGGCAGTGGGAAGTTCCTTAAGAATGAGAAGTATACATCATTGCAGAATGGCAAAATTCAGGCCAAAGCACATTCCAACAACAACAGCAGCAACCTGATTGAAGTGTGTCCCGAATATGGCTATAAGGTGAGCAAATGCAACCACATAGCAATTTCCCTAAGCAATGTTATGTTAAAAAAATCCTGCTCTAATCGATTCTTCTTCTCTTCCGCAGCACAATCGTCCATCGGGCGCAGATATCACACCGATTGGTGAGATGGTCTTTGGCTCCTTGGCCATGTCCTTTTGTGGGCCAGCATTGAAGGTGCATTGGTTGCCACAACCAGCACGTATTCTCTGCTCCCAGGTGTATTTAACGCCCACGGGGAGTGGGGCGGGATGTGCTGGAGGTGCAGCTGGAGGAGGTCATTCACCGTACTCTACACTCTCCATGGGCAGCCTGACACCGCGTAGTTCCATTTGCAGTGAGCATGGATCAATGGATGGTCTCTCGATGAACTCCTTCTCGATGCCTTTTAGTGTCAGCGTTGGCAGACAGATGAGTTTGACTCCACCATTGGATGTGCCAGCTCCAGCTCCGGATCAGCAATCGTTATCCATTGCGGACAGTGGACCACGTTTCTCCTCCACATACAGCAATGCCACGGATTCGGGTTACTCGGCAAGTGCCAGTGGGAGTGGGAGTGGAAGTGGTACTGGTGGCGCGTATTCCAGTGGAGATCAGTGGTCATATCAGTATTCCACACGCAGCAGCCTCGGCAGCGTGCTCTCTGATCAATCGGATGCGATGCGTAAACTCAGTCTGGATGATTGGACCTTCTTTGCCAGCTCTCCCCACTTGGATGAGTTTTCCAGCGATGGTTGCCTTCAACGTCGAATCTCGCGTAATTTGCGCACTTCCTTCGAGTACGAGCATTCCAAGAATGATTTCATTGGCTTCCTCAGCGATAACTACGCGCTGAGTAATGCCCAGGTCAATGGTGTCTCCGCCGGTGGTTCAGCTCAAGTGGCTGGTGGCAGCGAAGGCGGTGGCATGGCTCCACCTCAATACAGGCGTGCCAGTTACTGTGCCAATGAATCCCGCAGCAATCCAGAGATGGGCCGTCGTCAGGCGAATCTTCGGCGTCGTCCTAAACTCGGTCTCGCTCTGTGCATCACAATGAGCGAGTCCTTCGAGGAAGAAATGGAACTCTTCTGTAGTGAACACATTGCGTTGCTCGAGTCCATGCTGAGTAGGTTAAGAGCGAGCACGGAGCACGCCTATATCAATCACAAGAACTTTTTGCAGGTGAGTCTTTATTCCAAAGTTAAAGTTAAAATTCCTAAAGCCTACATTAACTACTGCTTCTTCTCTTGCAGATCATGTTCCAGGCCTGGCAGGATGCACAGCGATGGTTTAGCGATCTCTTTACGGCACCTCGCATCAAGACGCCTGTCTGGCTGAGCATTACAACCAGCGGCAGCAAGTACTCCAAGACCGTAGCCGAGAGATTTATCAAGGAGCTGTGTGATCTGCTCTCGTTTGCCGACACCAAGGACTCCAATTTGTAAGTTCAATAATGTAGTGCAAGCTCCACCAGTTGCCTAATCTGTGTTTAATCCCTTACAGCTTTATTAGCACCATGCTGACTGGAATACTCACCTATCATCTGGGCTGGGTGGCCACCGTGTCGGCTTTTAACAGCTCTAACTCTCGGGGATCCACTGCCTCTGCCTCTTCGGCGGCAATTGAACGTCGCGCCAAGCTGTTGCAAGTGTCACAGAAGCATCCGTACAACGCACTGTGGGCACAGCTGGGCGATCTTTATGGTGCCATTGGAATGCCACCGAAACTGGCGCGCACCATTATCTATGGTACGGAGAAGATGTGGGTGGAGAAGTTGCTCAATGTGCTGACGTATTTCATACGCTGCAGCGAAGTGAGACGAACTGCGAAAAGGGAGGACTTTAATAAGCAACTAATCAACGAGTTGGTTGTAAGTCAGAGCAGTCAGGAGAGGCACAAGAGTCCTCCGACATTGAGGCGTAGGACAGGAGGGATTGGCATGGGCTTAACACGTACTGCGACCTGCAAACAGAATTTGAATGCCATTGTAGATGATGATGATGATGATCTGCAGCAACAGCAAAGACAACACCAGGAAGAAATGGATGATGAGGAACTGCAGCTGCGGCAGCAGCAGGAAGATGACGATGCTCAGTTTATGGGCATGACTCTAAAGAAGAATGAGATTCCCACTGTGCTGGCATTTCGTGATTCGCACTTTGTCCAGCAGGAGCTGCGTATTGGCAACTATCTCATGGACACGGGCATTGAAAAGAAGACGATGTTGGCCAAGCAGGCTCAGCAATATTTTCGCACTGGCAAAGATGGACGAATACGCTTAACTGTGACTACGCCAGAGAATGTGGAATTGTACATGGAAGAGGAGTCGAATGCCAGCTCTGTGGGCACCGGAGGCAGCATCGATGATGGCGCCATTGAAGCCCTCGAATTCGATGAGGCCAAGACTGTTGTGGACAGTTGTGGCCAGAAGCCAAAGAAGAATTTCTTCTGGAACATTGTGCCCACAGCGGGTGTCAAGGAGGGATTAAGCCTCAGTGATCTGGCCAAGTTGCAGCAGGGCGTCAAAATCATCAACCGTAAACTGGAGCGACGTTGCAGCAGTTACTCCGTTGATAGTAATTCCCCGCCCATTCAAGAGCCTCTCATCCAGGAGCGTCGTGTCTCACATTTATCGCTCTCTGATTTAATCACACAGAATAGCATGGGCAAAAGTGGACGCATGAATTGGGGCATTGAGCCCATCAAGGAGAATGTTAGCCTTGAGGAGCAAATCCACTTTGACCAGTGCAAGAAAGTCATCGAGAGGGAGCATGGAATTAGTCGTCAGACAACAACAGATAATGGCAATGGAGTTGTCTTTGTTTTGGGTGATAATGAACCATTGATTAATCTCAAGAAGAGCAACGAGGATCTCACAGATGATGCAAAGCCAACCGCACTTTGTGCCTTGCATCAACGTTCACATGACGCCTCCATGGCGAACAAGAAGCATTCGGGCATGAAGTTTAATTTTGAGCAATATCCACAGATTGCTACGAACTACATGAAGAGCAAAAATCTGCTCATGTCCAATTATGATTTGTTGATGGACAAGGCCAGCAAACTGGAAGCGAATGAATCCCTCAAGTCCAGCGACAGCAGCGTCACCTTGCATCACCAGCAACAACAGCAGCAACAACAAGCTGAATTGGCAGCCAGCAGCAGTTCAACAATTTCAGCAACAGCAGCTGTAAGCGTGAGCAGTGATCGTTGTGTTGTATGCAACAGTGGAGGTGGCATCAACAGCGGCAGTGCCACATACCAAACACCATCGAATGCCACCGAATTGGAGTTTGAAACGGATGAAGTGCATTGCTACAACGAGAGCAGTAACAACTCGAGTGTCTTGCAACCTGTCAACTCTGCTGCTTCTATAGACACACTCAAATCCATGCCAGAACCGTTACCAACTCCCAATTATACGAGACGACAGCAACCCAAGCGTCTGCCCTCCCAGCGTAGTTCTGTCTCCTCCGTGGCAGCCAAGTGTGCCGCTGTGAATGAAACACAACAGTTGCTTAAGTTGCCAGTGCCTGGCATCAAGGAACTGCCCCAGGAAGATGAACCTCCAGGAGATAAACTACGTGCTGGCTTCATTCCATCGCTGTTGCTGAGCGTCAGCGATCATTATGTATCCGACATGGTGCTGCAGGTGAGATAACTAGTGGAAAACTGCTTAAGATCAGCAGAATTACATCGTAATAAATTTTGAAATCTGTAACAGATTTTCACAAGTATTGTTGTCAGTTTGTAATTATTTTCTTTTACTTTTAGGGCACCTGTGCTCCCCCCAATAAATGGGAAATGAATCTACGCGAGGATCTGGCGCTGGCCGCACGTTCCGCCTCGCTCATCTCACAGCCGGCGGAGAATATAGCCATTGTGGCTGATATGGATAAGTGGGATGTACGTTTAATCTCATCACAGCTGCAGCAGTTTCCCTATGCAGGTGGACAAAGCTCGCCAGTGGGCATGTCTCAATTGGTGTCCAGCATGCTTGAAACTGTTCAAGCCATGCACGTTGGCGGCATACCCGCGTACGAGGTAAGTTCGACATAATTCCAACTTGTTGATCTTATTTAGTTTAACTTATTTTCTTATCTTATTTATAGTGTCTGTCATTTTTGGAGTCGAAGCTGCAAGAGATTTATATGCAATCCGAAACGTTGGCTGCATTTTTATTAGAAACGGATCCATGTCGACTAAGTGACATCACAACTCCTCTGCAGTTGTCGGAGAACGACGTTCCACTGCTGCTCTCAATTGCCTACATACATACGCCGAAGATCAGTCGCAAATGCGGCATCAGCTTTAGATGACAGACGTTCAGCTGGAGCTGAGAACAGGACCAAACCATTGCCAAAAGCATCATCATCATTTAAATAAACATTGTCATCTTCTCACGCATCATCCCAAAGCAAAGCGAAACAAGCAAATACTCCAGCGAATTTTCATTTCACTGATTTTGTGATATATATATTTATGAATATAGCGTGTAGTAAAATCAGGTTTAGGTAGGGCATTACGGTAGCTTAACAAATCAAAAAGCAAATAACACTCATACCCTATAATTAAAAGCCACACTAATTCATTTACTTATCCATCCATCAATACTAACATTTAATATGATTATTATTAGAAATTGTTTATAATTTAGAGAACCCACTTATCGCAGTCACATGAAGAAGTATTGTAAATTATTTGATTTAGATTTAGTTAGCATGATTGTGGGACACGACTAAGCAGCACTCCAAGTTTCTCGCTATCAAGCTGATTGTACATGCCCCTCTAGTGTTTGAATTAGATTTAATAATTTATGATAGCAATAATCTAATAATCGATTTAATAGTTATAAGTTTATATATACATACATACACATTTAATTTAGGAGCAGAAGCTGCAGCTAATAATTGTAAACATTCGAAAACTAACTACAACCTACATATAAGATACATTCTTTAAATGTATAAAGCAATAAATGTATAAGCAATGGATTTGTATACGTATTTTTGAAACAAAAGAAATAATAACCTAAAAAATTTATAAATGTAGTATTTATTTATTTGTTACACTTAATCTTTAATTGCAGGAAATTCCATTTCAGTTAGCTTGGTACTTTCAGGCATAGGTTGCTCAGAGCACCTACCTTTCTCAAAGCCCAAATCTGCATATATTATATGATTAAATATATTTTCTTTATCTTGCAGTTCTGCTCGAGGAGTTTCAAAATGTACTCTACGACGTGGTATACTTAGAGAACTGAGGCCAATTGTATTCGCCAACCAAAGCTGCCAGAACTGGAGAATAGCTTGTAATTTTCTAGGCAAATTGATTTATGTTTAAAATTTCGTATTAATAATTATTAAGGAATCTAAATTTTAAGAAATTCTCTTGTTAGATTAAACTGAATAATATTTCTGTTGTAAGTTACGACTTGGTAATTAGATATTTAAATGTTATTCATTAAGGATAGGATTTTAAGAATAAAAGAAACTATTATCTAGAATATATAATTATACTATGCTATGTACATTTAACTTTATTTTAAGATAATAATATTATTAAACTGTACATTTTAGCTTAATGTTAGCATAGATGAATTGTTAATTATACTATACTATGTATATTTAACTTAATTTTAAGATAATACTATTATTAAACTGTAAAACTTAGCTTAAATTTGGCATAAACAAATTGTTATTCATTAAGGATATGATTTTAAGAATAAAAAAACTGAATTTTTAAAATTAAACCATGTTTTTTTATTGATTGGTTGGCAAAATTCAAATTTAACGATCATTTTTAAATTCAACGGCCGCTCAAATTTTTACTCTCGGGGAAATATGACGTCACGCTAGAGAAACTGAAGGGAAATTTCGACCTGCTGTGATTTCTGTTCGCCTGGTATTTCTGCGCTCATTTTCGGTTTTTGCGGGTCGGTTAGGACTGGCAAGCTCACACACCCACCCGCACACAAGCCCACGGGTACGTGGCAGCCGCAGCAGCTGCCAAAAACCGAAAATGAGCGCAGAAATACCAGGCGAACAGAAATCGCAGCAGGTCGAAAATTCCCTTTTGCCAAAAAAATTTCCCTTCTAGTGACGTCACGCCAGCTGTCACGGCAGCTGCTGCGGCTGCCACGTACCCGTGGGCTTGTGTGCGGGTGAGTGTGTGAGCTTGCCAGCCCCAACCGACCTGAAAAACCGAAAATGAGCGCAGAAATACCAGGCGAACAGAAATCACAGCAGGTCGAAATTGCCCTTCAGTTTTTCGAGCGTGACGTCATATTTCCCCGAGAGTAAAAATATGAGCGGCCGTTGAATTTAAAAATGATCGTTAAATTTGAATTTGAATTTTTCCACCCAACCAATAAAAAACATGTTTTAATTTAAAAATTTCAGTTTTTTATTCTTAAAATCCTATCCTTAATGAATAACAATTTGTTTATGCTAAATTTAAGGTAAATTTTACAGTTTAATAATAATATTATCTTAAAATAAATTTAAATATACATAGCATAGTATACTTAACAATTTATCTATACTAACTTTAAGCTAAATTGTACAGTTTAATAATAGTATTATCTTAAAATAAAGTAAATGTACATAGCATAGATAATTAACAATTCATTT